>CAMZMU010000102.1:1110688-1505084 GCA_947311845.1 Poa pratensis
TTTCATCTAGCTTCCAAATGCTTCTACTTAAGTTAATGTTTGCAATGTGGTATTCATTGGTGTGAAGCTCTCATTACCCCTATCATAGCATCTTGAATGGTTAAAGTTTAAAGTGAAAGCAAATATGAGTAATGTGCTTGACAAAGTATGGGTTGAATGCCTCATGCCCCGTGAATACGAGTACCTACACCACGGTGTTACTCAACTCGGGCCACAAAGCAAGTTCAAGTTAAAGTCATTGTAAGTAATATAATAGCGTCATCAAGAGCGTCAACTGGGGTACCTCTTGCCTCAGGACATGGAAACTAGCCCATGTCAAAATGACAAGACAAACAGACAATGAACAATCTCAGCACTCTTTTATTTACTATTTGTATAGCTTTTTATTATGACGTGCATCACTGAATGTTCACTTTGGTGCGCTCTAAATTTCCACCATGAATGATGCATGGCTTAGGTTAGCGGCCCAGGCGTCTCTCTAGCCATTTATAGAAACTCCTCAAACTTACTAAGTTTTCGCATTTATTTGGCACCATGATAAGCATCCATAAACAAAAGTACATGATATCAACTAAATATAATTAAGAGCACGTTGAAAGCTTGCCATGTGACAGCACATATGAGCTAACTCCCAACCAGGACTCTTGTCAAGCTCACAACTTCATAATTTTAATCACAATGGTTCATGTTTATTAAGTGCAATAAAAGTAAAGTGTGCATCAAGTTCGTGAGAGCTTTTTAACCAACTTTTCTCATAACAATCAATAACATAAGCATTTTAATTCAGAAGTATAGATAATACAATATAACATGATAAACATACTCGGAATAGCATAAAGCTAATAGGTAGATATGGTGGACTCACTGGAAAAACTTCGGTTGAAGGTGTTGGAAAACAAGTTTTTACTTGTTGGAATTTTTGCGTTAGCAAGAGGGAGAAAGTTGACCGTCTAAATGCATGCATAAGTGTCCATAGAACTAACCAATCCATATTAAACAAAGTAAATAACATTCAGTATCAAAACATGAATAAAAGATAGCTCTTGATAAAACACTTGCAAATTAATACTCATTAAAAAGCACATGAATCATGCAACTATATGTATCTTTTTGAATCAACTCAAACATCCCTTTCCCAATCTTTTTAATAGCATCCAACTTAATTCAACCCAAATTTCCAGCACCTCTCTCACAACATAAATGATAGTGATGGTCTTACGAAAAAGCAAAACAAAAATTAAAATAAAAAGGACGCTCCAAGTTTATGTGATAAAGTGCATTGATCGAAAAACAGAAGTTAGACGTGGGCAAACCGAGAGTGTGTTGGTCCAGTGGGGTTGTCTTCACATCCCCAAGCTTATGGTCTTCACCATCCTTGGATAGCTCTTGGTGCATCTCCTCTAATCCCTGTGAAAAAACTTCAAAACACCGTTTCTCCCATTTCATTTCTGTGGGGTGACATTAGTAGTGATAGACAAATGGATTGCTTGCTGCATAAAATCCTTAAACAAAAATTCATATGAATGTCCAGAAAGTGTATAATGTTGTATGCCTACTTATAAACTCAATTGGATAAAAAAGATTCAAGTTCAAAGTTCAAAGAATGCATCAAACAAAATGGGACAGAATCTGTCCAGAAAAACAGCAGCAGCAAAACGCGTTTTTTACCCTACTTAAATATGTCGAAAAAATCTGCAAACATTCACGCTTACAGAGGACGAAAAGTTGGAACTACAGTTCAAATTTCAGCTCATTCGGAGTTACAGAATAGAAATGAAAAATCATACTGTGCACAGATTCGTGCTGGAATAAAATCTCCGAATACAAGTAGCAACTTTTTCAAACCAAAACAGGTAAAACTTGACACTTTATTAAAAATTACAGAAACAAAACTAAAAACAAAGTCTCTTGTGACAGCAAGAGGACACAAAGAAAATAAAAAATAAAACAACCGTGTTGCCTCCCGTAAAGCGCTTTCTTTATAGCCATATAGCTAGGCTTACTTACTTGGTATCAAGATGGTTGGAGTGAGGTGGCGTGGCATCCCCAAGCTTGAATTCTTGTACTTATTCGAAATATGTAGGGTGATCCTAGGGGTAACATCCCCAAGCTTGAGTGTTTGTCCCTCTTGATCATTGTTCATGCAGCAGACTGATACGTCTCATACGTATCTATAATTTTTGATGTTCCATGCTTGTTTTATACCAATTGCTACATGTTTTGCATCTACTTTATATCACTTTTATACATTTTTTGGGACTAACCTATTAACAAGATGCCGAAGTGCCAGTTCCTGTTTTCTGCTGTTTTTGTATTCCAGAAAAGCTAGTCTGGAAATATTCTCGGAATTGGACGAAACTACACGGGGGTGCCTATTTTTCCAGAACACGCCTGACGGAGCGAAGGAGCAGCAGAGGAGGGCCACCAGGAGGCCACACGCCACCAGGGCGCGGGCCCCCCTCTGCCGCGCCCTGGGGTGGTGTGGGCCCCTCGGGGGTCCGCAGCCGCCGCCCTTTCGCCTACTTATTCCCCCGACGCGAAAACCCTAAGTACCTGAGCAAATATCCACGAAAAGATCCAGAGACGCCGCCGTCGTCAACCCTAGCTCGGGAGGGTTCAGAACCTCTTCCCGGCACCCTGCCGGAGAGGGGAATCGTCACCGGAGGCTTCTACATCGCCATGCCTGCCTCCGGAGTGATGCGTGAGTAGTTCATCCTTGGACTACGGGTCCATAGCAGTAGCTAGATGGTTGTCTCTCCACTTTGTGCCATCATGTTTAGATCTTGTGAGCTGCCCTACATGATCAAGATCATATTATTGTAATGCTACATGTTGTGTTTGCTGGGATCCGATGAATATTGAATATTATGTCAAGTTGATTATCAATCTATCTTATATGTTATTTAAGATCTTGCATGCTTTCCGTTACTCGTAGATGCTTTGGCCAAGTAGATGCTTGTAACTCCAAGAGAGAGTATTTATGCTAGATAGTGGGTTCATGTCTCCGTTTAACCTGGGACAGTGACAGAAAGTTCTAAGGTTGTGGATGTGCTGTTGCCACTAGGGATAACCTAACGATGCTATGTCCACGGGCATATGTGTTTGTTTACATTACGCACTTTACTTAATGCAATTATCCGTTGCTTGCAACTTAATACCAACGGGGACTCGGATGACAACCCGGCGGTGGATTATTAGTCATAGATGCTGTTGGATAACGATCTATGTATTATGTCGTAATGCCCAATTAAATATCATAGTAGTCAACATGTCATGTATATGCATTGTCATGCGCTCACTATTCGTCAATTGCCCAGCTGTAATTTGTTCACCCAACATGTTAGTTATCTTTTATGGAGAGACACCACTAGTGAACTGTGGACCCCGGTCCATTCTTTTACACTGATTAAACAACCACAAACTGCAAACTGTTCCTTTTTCATTCTCTGCAATTTAATACTCATTTTCCACACCATACGTTTAATCCTTTGTTTTCAGCAAGCCAGTGAGATTGACAACCTCACTGTTTCGTTGGGGCAAAGTAGTTTGATTGTGTTGTGTGCAGATTCCACGTCAACAGTCCAGACTCCCTGCGACAGCTATTTTTCTGGCGCCGTTGACAACCTTCTGAAGAGTTGCTGCTCCTACTGGTTCGATAACCTTGGTTTCTTTCTGAGGGAAAACTTGCTGCTGACTACATCATACCTTCCTCTTGGGGTCTCCCAACGAACGTGTGTTTCACGTCATCAAGCTATTTTTCTGGCGCCGTTGCCGGGGAATAATCTTCATCTCAAACTCTCCCGTCAACCAGCCTATTTTTCTGGCGCCGTTGCCGGGGAGACAGCAGTCTTCTGCAAGGGGAGTTTCACGCTTCCAATCTCTTTACTTTGTTTTTGTCTTGCTTAGTTTATTTTATTTTATCTTGTTTGCTTTCAATTATCAAAAACACAAAAAAATTAGTTACTTGCATCTAGTTTACTTTCAAGTTATTTTCTGTACTGTTTTTATTTTGCTAAAATGAGTACTCCTGAGAACACTAAGTTGTGTGATTTCACTAGCACGAACAACAATGATTTCATATGCACACCTATTGCTCCACCTGCTGCTTCAGCAGAATTTTATGAAATTAAACCTGCACTTTTAAATCTTGTTATGAAAGAGCAATTTTCTGGTGTTAGTACTGATGATGCTGCTGTTCACCTTAATAACTTTGTTGAACTTTGTGAAATGCAAAAGCTCAAGGAAGTAGATGGTGATATTATTAAACTGAAACTTTTTCCTTTCTCCTTGAGAGGACGTGCTAAAGAATGGTTGCTATCTTTGCCTAGAAATAGTATTGATTCATGGACTAAATGCAAAGATGCTTTTATTGGAAAATATTATCCTCCTGCTAAGATTATTTCTTTGAGAAGTAGCATAATGAATTTTAAGCAATTTGATAATGAACATGTTGCTCAAGCATGGGAGAGAATGAAATCATTGGTTAAAAATTGTCCCACTCATGGACTGACTACTTGGATGATCATCCAAACCTTCTATGCAGGATTAAATTTTTCTTCGAGGAATTTATTGGATTCGGCCGCTGGAGGTACCTTTATGTCCATCACTTTGGGTGCTGCAACAAAGCTTCTTGATGATATGATGATTAATTATTCTGAGTGGCACACCGAGAGAGCTCCAACAGGTAAGAAGGTAAATTCTGTTGAGGAAACCTCCTCCTTGAGTGCCAAAATTGATACTATTATGTCTATGCTTGCAAATGGTCAAACACATGTTGATCCAAATAATGTTCCTTTAGCTTCTTTGGTTGCTCAAGAAGAGCATGTTGATGTGAACTTCATTAAAAATAATAATTTCAACAACAATGCTTATAGGAATAATTTTGGTAATAGCAATTATAGGCCCTATCCTTCTAATAGTGGCAATGGTTATGGAAATTCCTATAGTAACTCCTACAATAATAATAAGAGTGTACCCTCTGATCTTGAAGTTATGCTTAAGGATTTTATTAGTACACAAACTGCTTTCAATAAAACTGTTGAGGAGAAATTTGGGAAAATTGATGTGCTTTCCTCTAAAGTTGATAGTCTTGCTCTTGATGTTGACTTATTGAAACTAAAGAACATGCCTCATGATGTTAAAGAGAGCAAAACTCTCAATGCTATACAAGTTAAAATTGATAACAATGTGAGGATGTTAGCTGAATTGCATGCTAGATGGGAAAGAGAGGATGAAATTGCTAGAAAGAAAATATTGCTAGAGTTTATACTATTACTACTTCTGAAAAGCTTCAAACTCAAGTGTTAACAAACCTCCTACCATTAATGGCAAGATAGTTGGTGTTGGTAATGTTTCCACTTCTATTGCAAAATGTCCTAAATTGCCTGATAACTCTGAAACTGTCCTTGATAAAGATGCTGAAATTTCTAGCAATAAGGAAGAGAATAATTCCATTACTTTTGATGATAATGACTTTGATTTTGATGGTTGCAATATTTCTGAAGTAATTAAGTTCTTGCAAAAGCTAGCTAGAAGTCCTAATGCTAGTGCTATAAACATGGCTTTTACTAAACATATTACTAATGCTCTCATACAAGTTAGGGAAGAGAAATTAAAACATGAAGCTTCTATCCCTAGGAAGTTAGAAGATGGTTGGGAGCCCATCATTAAATTGAAATTGAATGACTTTGATTGCAATGCTTTGTGTGACCTTGGTGCTAGTATTTCTGTTATGCCTAAAAGATTATATGATATGCTTGATTTAGCACCTTTGGAAAATTGTTACTTGGATGTTCACCTTGTTGATTCTACTATTAAAAAACCTTTGGGAAGAATTGATGATGTTCTTATCATGGTTAACAACAATTATGTCCCCGTTGATTTTATTGTCTTGGATATTGAGTGCAATCCATCATGCCCTATTGTGTGGGAAGACCTTTTCTTAGGACTGTAGGTGCTATTATTGATATGAAAGAAGGGAATATAAAATATCAATTTCCTCTCAAGAAAGGTATGGAACACTTTCCTAGGAAGAAGATTAAGCCACCTTATGATTCTATTGTTCGAACAAATTACAATGTTGATGCTTCTTCACTTGGTAATACTTGATGCATGCTTTGTGCCTAGCTAAAAGGCGTTAAAGAAAAGCGCTTATGGGAGGCAACCCATTTTATTTTTCTGCAATTTTTCTTTTATTGAGTCAAGGAGTTTGTTTACTTCTGTAGCAACTCCTTTGTATCTTTATTTTCTCGCATTGTTGTGCCAAGAGTAGCCTCTAATGATAAGATGATGCTTAATTTTGATTGCTGCGCAGAAACAGATTTTTGCTGTTCACTGTACGAAATTCCTAAAATCACCAGATTGTTAAAAATCTGAAATTTTTGTGCGTAATCTTTATGAATGTCTGAAACTTTCATTAGTTCAGAGTTTCTCGATCTGAGCGTCGTAAGTGCCTCGAAAAAATTCGTCTTTGCGGACTGTTCTGTTTTAGACAGATTATGCCTTTTTATTTTTCGCATTCTCTCTTTTACTAGTGTTGAGTGAAATTCTTTTTTGGGTGGAAGAGCTTCACATAACATCAGTGGCTGTAGCTAATGTTTAAAGTAACAAATCATATTGCGTCTTTATAGAACATGTGAATTTTTGATTATGCACTAACCCTCTAATGAGATCTACTTTGAGTTTGGTGTGACGGAAGTTTTCAAGGGTCAAGAGAGAAGGATGATATAATAGGATCAAGAAGAGTGAAGAGCTTAAGCTTGGGGAGGCTCCCATGGATCTCCCCAGCATATTTCAAGAAGACTCAAGCGTCTAAGCTTGGGGATGCCCAAGGCATCCCCTTCTTCATCGTCAAAATTATCAGGTCATCTCTAGTGAAACTATATTTTAATTCTTTCACATCATATGTGCTTTTCTTGGAGCGTCTGTGTGCTTTTTATTTTCAGTATTGCACTTTTATTTTCAATAAAGCTTGACTGGACCCTAGCATTCTTGATTGGGAGAGAGACACGCTCCGCTTTTTCATGAGAATACTCCTATTCTTCACTTATATTTGTTGAGTATTCATATCTAGCGCTGTTCAGCTTTTAGCTCTTGTTTTCATGTATCTCTTGTCAGAGCTATTAGCTTTCTTTTGTAGAAAGTACTCTCTTGCTTCACTTATATTTGTTTGGAGAGTTGATGAAATAAATTGATTGGTGTTTGGTTGGTTCAGAAAATGTTGCATGTGGTAATTGGTATAAGGAAAAACTTGCTTAATCTTGTAGATCACTAAAATGGATAACTTGATGCTTGTCAATTGTTTTGAGTTAACAAGTAGATCATGATTAAATTGTGCATCACATGAGTTAAGCCTATTAGTGAAGAACTACCGTAAAGCTTGTTGAAAATTTGGTTTGCATCGGTGGTACCTCTAAGGTCTAGATATTTTCTAATAACAGGGTTTGGTTAACAAGGAAGACGGTATGAAGTCTTATAACGTTTGCAATATGTTTGTCATATAAAACTTGGTGTACGGGTTGATATTCTTGTTTGCTTACATAACCTTGCTAGCCTAAACTCTGTACTGAGAGGGAATGCTTCTCGTGCATCCAAATCCTTGAGCCAAAATCCATGCCATTTGTGTCCACCATAACTACCTATATGTGGTATTTCCTTGCCACTCCAAGTAAATTTTTCATGTGCTACCTTTAAATTATTCAAAATGTTATTATTCCCTTTTTGTGTCAATGTTTACTAGCTCATGAGGAATTAGTGTGGTTATTCTTTATTCTATTTGTCGAGTGGACTTTTACACCTGGACTAGTGGCATATACATCCGCTTATCCAATAACTTGCAAAAAGAGCTGGCAACGGGGTGCCCAGTCCCAATTAATTACAACTTTAACCAATTAATTCTCTTCACACTTTTGCCCTGATTCATCAGTAAGCAATGACAAACAGTGAAATACCTGAATGTGTGTAAACCAAAGAGAAAGAGGGATGATCTGCCTTGCTGGTAGAAATAACGTCCTTCATGGGAGCCGCTCTTAAAAGTCCGTTCGACAGGTAGAATACTGTTCTCACCCGCTACCATTCGTTGACAATTAACAAACACCTCTCAAAAATAGATACTCCTCCATGGTATGTGATTGATGGAAGGCACCCGAGGATTCGGTTAGCCATGGCTTGTGTTAGCAAGGTTGGGAGGAGTATCAAATATTTTATGCAATCTCTATATGCTTTCAAAAACCTAAAAGCTCTAGCACATGATTTAATCCCTGCTTCCCTCTGCGAAGGGCCTTTCTTTTACTTTTATGTTGAGTCAGTTTTCCTATTCTTTCTGTCTTCCACAAGCAAACACTAGTGTCAACTTTGTTACAACATGCGTTATATGCAATGTATTGGACTTGTTATACTACTTTGTGTTGACAATATCCATGAGATAAATATGTTGAAAGTTGAAGCAAATGCTGAAACTAAATTCTTCCTTTGTGTTGATTAAATACCTTTTTTAGAAACTATTGCTTTATGAGTTAACACTTATGCAAAACTGTTTGATGCTTGTCTCGAAAGTACTATTCATGAAAACGTTTAGCTTGTGTGATTCATTGTTTACTCATTATCTATTTGGTAGCAAATTATAGACCATTGACTTGGATCACTTCATTCATTTACATGTGCCTTGCAATATTATATGATCAAGATTATGATAGTAGCATGTCACCTCAAAAATTATTTGTTTTTATCGTTTACCTACTCGAGGACGAGTAGGAACTAAGCTTGGGGATGCTGATACGTCTCAAACGTATCTATAATTTTTGATGTTCCATGCTTGTTTTATACCAATTGCTACATGTTTTGCATCTACTTTATATCACTTTTATACATTTTTTGGGACTAACCTATTAACAAGATGCCGAAGTGCCAGTTCCTGTTTTCTGCTGTTTTTGTATTCCAGAAAAGCTAGTCTGGAAATATTCTCGGAATTGGACGAAACTACACGGGGGTGCCTATTTTTCCAGAACACGCCTGACGGAGCGAAGGAGCAGCAGAGGAGGGCCACCAGGAGGCCACACGCACCAGGGCGCGGGCCCCCCTCTGCCGCGCCCTGGGTGGTGTGGGCCCCTCGGGGGTCCGCAGCCGCCGCCCTTTCGCCTACTTATTCCCCCCGACGCGAAAACCCTAAGTACCTGAGCAAATATCCACGAAAAGTTCCAGAGACGCCGCCGTCGTCAACCCTAGCTCGGGAGGGTTCAGAACCTCTTCCCGGCACCCTGCCGGAGAGGGGAATCGTCACCGGAGGCTTCTACATCGCCATGCCTGCCTCCGGAGTGATGCGTGAGTAGTTCATCCTTGGACTACGGGTCCATAGCAGTAGCTAGATGGTTGTCTCTCCACTTTGTGCCATCATGTTTAGATCTTGTGAGCTGCCCTACATGATCAAGATCATATTATTGTAATGCTACATGTTGTGTTTGCTGGGATCCGATGAATATTGAATATTATGTCAAGTTGATTATCAATCTATCTTATATGTTATTTAAGATCTTGCATGCTTTCCGTTACTCGTAGATGCTTTGGCCAAGTAGATGCTTGTAACTCCAAGAGAGAGTATTTATGCTAGATAGTGGGTTCATGTCTCCGTTTAACCTGGGACAGTGACAGAAAGTTCTAAGGTTGTGGATGTGCTGTTGCCACTAGGGATAACCTAACGATGCTATGTCCACGGCATATGTGTTTGTTTACATTACGCACTTTACTTAATGCAATTATCCGTTGCTTGCAACTTAATACCAACGGGGGACTCGGATGACAACCCGGCGGTGGATTATTAGTCATAGATGCTGTTGGATAACGATCTATGTATTATGTCGTAATGCCCAATTAAATATCATAGTAGTCAACATGTCATGTATATGCATTGTCATGCGCTCACTATTCGTCAATTGCCCAGCTGTAATTTGTTCACCCAACATGTTAGTTATCTTTTATGGAGAGACACCACTAGTGAACTGTGGACCCCGGTCCATTCTTTTACACTGATTAAACAACCACAAACTGCAAACTGTTCCTTTTTCATTCTCTGCAATTTAATACTCATTTTCCACACCATACGTTTAATCCTTTGTTTTCAGCAAGCCAGTGAGATTGACAACCTCACTGTTTCGTTGGGGCAAAGTAGTTTGATTGTGTTGTGTGCAGATTCCACGTCAACAGTCCAGACTCCCTGCGACAGCTATTTTTCTGGCGCCGTTGACAACCTTCTGAAGAGTTGCTGCTCCTACTGGTTCGATAACCTTGGTTTCTTTCTGAGGGAAAACTTGCTGCTGACTACATCATACCTTCCTCTTGGGGTCTCCCAACGAACGTGTGTTTCACGTCATCAAGCTATTTTTCTGGCGCCGTTGCCGGGGAACTACAAATCTTCATCCTCAAATACTCTTACGTCAAGACGCTAACGAAAATAGCATCACAGACCTGCACTTAAAAACTGGCAAGATCCCTGTGTATAGTGCAAACCCCTGGATCGATTCATTTGCACACACAGTTTAAGATGAAATATCACAGCAAAGTATCAATTATTATACGTGGATCCAGTACTTAGGAAAATATCCATTACAAATTGCATTGCCCAAAGCTAGCTTTGAAAGGGTAAAGCAGCGGAAATAAAAGTAGCAGTGAGTCTCCATCATCTTCATGTGCCACAGGCGAAACATGTTGGTTGCAGACTCGAAACGTTATACGAAACCTCACTCATCGTCAGAACAACCTGCAACAGGAAAAATGTTGCAACAAGGTGGGTCAGAACCATAAAAAAAATGAACTGGCAATGACACTCTGTGGACACTTAGTGGAATAACTCTATAATCCTATATGCATATTTGGCTAGTGGAGTTCAAGGCTAATTTGCAGAAAGCCAATTTTTCCTAACTCTTTTGAAAACACTTTTCTTCTAATCGAGACATCCATGGCATGAACTCCACTGTCTCATCTACCCTTGTTCACCCTTCAAGTTTTACTTCAGAAGTTGGAATGTTGGGATCCTCCGTTGACGTCCTTGATCAGCTGCTCAGAATTGTCCGTAACCGGGGACACGGCTAAGTACTTAGTTTTGACACTCTCGAGAGGTTGTGCACGTTCACCATTAGACTAACCAACCCAAACTATCCCCACACTCCAATAGTGATAGGGGAAAAGAAGAAGGTTAAGACGAGATCCTTCAGAAGCATTTTCCCACCCCATATCGGCCTGACGCGCTCCACCTACAATCCTCTACCACCACCTGTCAAGCCGGGGCGAGTCCATGCAACTTATTCGATCAAGACAGAGCCCATATGACCAATGGCTACAATGGAAGCAATCTTCACTTGGAGTTCTTCAAATCCCTTTGATCCCTAGGTGGCAATCCACAAGTGCACATACTCTAGTAAAACCATAGAAATGGCCCTGAGTAGCCACTCAACTTCGCCTCCGTCAACAAACCAATCCACCCAGGATTTTTTAACTTAGTAGAATTTAGCTTTTTATAAAAATAACTTTTGCGTAGCATCAATATTTCTACTAATTTATTATATAGGTACCTAGACACATAGGAATAGGGAAACTCTAAACATGTCTTGCATAGCAATACTAATAACACCTACACATGCTTAAGGAAAATAAACTAAGTCATGCATAGACAAAAATACTTAGGAATTTTATGAATGTGCCACTTGCCTTTGTACGTTGTCGTTGCTCACACACTCTTTTCCACAAGGAACGTTGCACTCCGTTAAAATCTATACATAGAAATCATACAACAATAAACAAACCACACAACAACACAAATCATACAAAAACAAAAATACAACACAAAGTCTTCACAAAATAAGTGTCAAGGAATATCACATAATTCAATATGCAAAAAGAATTGATGTGATTGAGTTTATGGTTTTCCATTGTGGTTAAAGGTTGGTCAATCAAATAATTTTGAACTTATTAAAATATTGATGTGATGTTCAATAGGTTTTAATGGGTTGGTATTTAATCAAAATTTATCACATACTAATTGGGTCAAGATATTTAACACAAATATTTACTATAGTTTTTCTGTTATTATTATGTCCATGAAAACATAGGTCAAGTTTTAATTAGTTTTAATTAAATCAAAACACTATGAAGACACTTTAAAGACGTTAACACAAGATTTAATGTTTTCTGTAATTAACTTTTAATCAAAACTCAAAAATAATAATACTACTGGACATAGGGCAAATAAACAAATTTTCTACAATTGGATTCACTCAAAAATAATTTATAAATCTAAAGTTATGTCAAATTTACTCAAACATCACATTTGAAATTTGAATAAATCTAAACTACTCAAAATTGAAAATCAACAGAACCAAAATATTCTATATGTCAGGGGTTTCCATTGGTATAAATTTTGTAAAATTTGGACAAACGGTTGATTTACTACAGATTTAACACTAAATTAAAATATTGCTTTACATGATTCTGTAAATATCAAGTTAGTGCACGACTAACATAAATGGTTTTATATACCACTGTATTCTACACGTTCATACGAATCCATAGACTACAAAAACATTCAAAACGGAGTTACGGTTGATTTGATATGAATTTTACAAGATCTGACAAGCTTTTGGGATCTAAAACAAAAAAAAAAAGTATTGACACGTGCCGCGATTCTATTGGCTGGTACCCCTTTACCAAGTGATCTATTCCTGGCCGCTCGATCTGTGATGGACGGTTAAGAACGAAGGCAGCAGCAGCTCACCAAAAATAGGTCGCCGGAGGACGCGCACGCGACGGCAGTGGGCTGGGCATCGCTCTTGCAACCGATGGAGACGTTCCTGGAGAGTGGATGACGCGTAAGAGGCAGGGCACATCGTGGCGGAGAAGATGAAGTTCTTGAAGGTGCTCGGCGGCGCTTTTAGCGATGACGGCGAGGGCGCGGAGCAACGGCGGCGCGGTCAACAACGACGGATGACGCAAAACGATGTCCTGAAGATAGGAGACCATTAGGAGAGTACACTAGCAAAATGATTTCAGGTAAGATCATCGTACGCGACGAACTCGTCCGACGAAGATGATGAACAGAGAAGATCTAGTTGCAGAATTCGTCGGCTGCGATCAACGGCTCGATCTTCTGGTCGCCTGGATCGCTTCTTGTCATCCTTGTGCTTCTTCTGGCGCAGCAGGTCGACTTGCGCTGCCCGTAGTCACCGGGAACACGAGCGGCGTCCGTCAACAATCTGACTGGAGCTTCACAAGATTGGATCGTGGGGTGGCAGGGGGCGGACAGGGAGATGGGCAGCGGCGTGATGTTTACATAGGGAAGGTGAGTGCTGCTGAATTTAGAAATCAATGGTCGAGTAAAAGAGCAGTAGCGGCAGTTTCGGACGCAGTTAATATTTCCTTTACTGCGTGCGTGCGTCCGTTGAGAGTGCAGAGAGAGACGAAGACGATGCGTTCCTGGCGTGCTGAGCTGGGACTGCGTCTCATGCGAGCGTGCGAGTCGAGCCTCGAGCGAGTGCTCGCTCGGCCGTTGCAGCTGGGCTGAAACACTTTGGGGTCGCGGTGTGCTGATTGCTTCGATCGCTGGCAGAGAAAAGAATAAGAAGAAGAGAGAGAGAGACCGACTGAGTGTAGGCGTGTAGCACGTCCAGGCCAAGGGATGGAATAGAAAAGGGATTAAGAAAGGATCGATCAGCTCACGTACTAGGCTTACAGGAGCTAGGTAAAAGGATGTACGTGCATGGCTACATCCAAAGTTTTGTATTTACATGTATGAGAATTGGATAGAAATAAGATAAGCAAGTGATACTAGGAAAATGATTGGTTACAAAGTTTCAAAAAAAACTACCAAATAAATTTATGAAAAGAAAATTAAATTCCACGGAGGATATTTAAATATGCTGACACCCAGAAAAATACGAATCAGTTTTCAAGGACATTAAAACTAAGATTTAAATTCACGTATGCATTAATTCATTCTAAGGCTCCAAAACAAGTCAAATAAACTTCTAAAATATTATATAAATAATATATATCTTTTAACATTCATGGACATGTTTTCAACATATTTAAAATGTAAAATTTTTTCAAATATAGAATAATTGCTTAAGTGACACTTTATGTCAATTTTTAAATAGGATTTTAGCAAAGTAAACTTGTGGCTTAATAAAATCAAATAAAATACCACCAATGTGGATATTGAAAATAAGTGATTTTAAACTTATTTGTTTTTCAAATAAATATAATTGAATCAGACCCAATTTTGAAATAGAACATGCTTTAAATAATTTAAAACACTTCGTAAATATTGTTCCAGGGTTTAATAAATAGTCAAAGTTAAATATTCAAAATCCACTAATTGGAATAAAACATTTTTATAAGATGAAGGTGTCTTTGAATAATTTTAAATCACCTTGCCAAATATATTGGGGTTTATGAAATACCTCGGATAAAAGAATTTAACTAAACTCAAAATTTGAATTAAAGATTATTTGGAATCAAACTATTAAGCTTTTTGAAAAGGTCAAAAAGTCTTCTATTATTTGGTTTCAATTATAATTTTAAAATTTTCTTTTATTCAAAATAAAAGTTTCAAATTTTAGTGATTTTCAAACATTCCAAAATATTGGGATGTTACAGACTACCACCCTTAAAAAGAATCTCGTCCCCGAGATTCGAAGAGGCTAGAAAGAAAGATGGGTTTGGGATCTCCGGGTTTAGGCAATTGGTTTGAATTATCTGGGTGGGCTACCACCCTTAAAAGAAACTTTTGTTGGTAGTCTAGAAATCTTGTCTTCGTCTCTTGGATACGGTTTCATCGTCCTTACTTTTCCATATAGCATGGATGAGTAGAGATAGAAATGTGCTAAGGAAGAATCCTACTCCAAACACAACAGATCAAGGCAATTCATCTTACAAACAATATCTAACAAACATCAAGCAACATGGTTCAAACACAAACAAACAATCTAGTATTGTCATACAACACTAAGTTGGTATGATCAATACACTATCACGATGTCGTTGTTCTAATTAAGTGGTTGTCCAGTCTATCTCCTTGAGTGCTTCATTTCTTCTTCAACTTTCTTGAAAACCAGCTAACTCTAGGTTCTTCAATGGTCTTTCATGTAGTGCTTCATGTTGAATCGTAGCATTCCATATGAAGTATCACACTCATACTTCAAGGACACGATCATCACCAAATATGTCTTGATTGATTCAAAGAGGTAGGTCATCTAGAACAAGAGAAGATATTTTCAGAAGGTAGATAGTAGATGAGATTACAAGAAAATAAAATGAAAAGTTTTTGTTTTTTAGCAAACTGAATAAAAATAGATTTTCAATCCTATGGTCAAACCTATTTCAATCCAAACCAAGGGTTGCGAACCTACAGGCAACACAGTGCTCTGATACCATCTGTAGCAGACCTGCACTTAAAAACTGGCAAGATCCCTGTGTATAGTGCAAACCCTGGATCGATTCATTTGCACACACAGTTTAAGATGAAATATCACAGCAAAGTATCAATTATTATACGTGGATCCAGTACTTAGGAAAATATCCATTACAAATTGCATTGCCCAAAGCTAGCTTTGAAAGGTAAAGCAGCGGAAATAAAAGTAGCAGTGAGTCTCCATCATCTTCATGTGCCACAGGCGAAACATGTTGAATCACACCCAATTTTGAAAATAGAACATGCTTTAAATAATTTAAAAACACTTTCGTAAATATTGTTCCAGGGTTTAATAAATATTCAAAGTTAAATATTCAAAATCCACTAATTGGAATAAAACATTTTTATAAGATGAAGGTGTCTTTGAATAATTTTAAATCACCTTGCCAAATATATTGGGGTTTATGAAATACCTCGGATAAAAGAATTTAACTAAACTCAAAATTTGAATTAAAGATTATTTGGAATCAAACTATTAAGCTTTTTGAAAAGGTCAAAAAGTCTTCTATTATTTGGTTTCAATTATAATTTTAAAATTTTCTTTTATTCAAAAATAAAAGTTTCAAATTTTAGTGATTTTCAAACATTCCAAAATATTGGGATGTTACAGTTCATCACACTCAACTCTTCCACTTGAAAATTTCTTTACACAAAACTCATCATAAAACTTGATTAGAGGGGTTAGTGTCTCCATAAATTAAATCCACATAGGTACAGTAAAGACATATCATGAGTTGATTCTAAACATTAGCTACTGTTATTATGGTTGTGTATTGCTCTTTGATCAATAAAAACCACACAAAACACAAGTAATGAGAGTAATGCAAAATAAAGACAGAATCTTGTCAAAAACTGGACAACCCGTAAAGAGTCAATTTTTAGAGACACTTACGTTGCTCAAATCAGAAAACTTTGAACTAATGAAATGTGTAATAATAACTGAAGATTGTTGTCGTAAAATTTCAGGTCAAAATTCCTTTTCTGTGATTTTTAACATTTTTGGCGGTGAAGTTTAGGAATCTGTTTTCTAGACAGCCATGATAGTTTTAATGATGCTCACATAGGAACAAGAATTGAAATGCAAAAGAGAGCATCAAGAGAAAAATATGAAACACTTTTAAGTCTAACCCACTTCCTATGCATTGGGATCTTGTAAGAAAATAAATCATTGAAACACAAAGCAAGTAGCATAGGAAGATAAAACAAGAGCAATTTCAACATTTTGAACTTAAAGAGAGGAAACGTAATAATATTGAAATGTTTAGAACCATGTTTTCCCTCTCATAATAACTTTCAGTAGCATCATGAATAAATCCAACAATATAATTATCACATAAAGCATGTCTTTCATGATCTACAAGCATAAAAGTATTAATACTCTCCACATAAGTAAAATCATTCTTATTAGTGATAGTAGGAGTAAAACATTCATAACCATCATTGTAATAATCATATATAGGAGGCATATCATAGTCATGATAAACTTTATCCTCAATGGTAGGTGGACTGAAAATATCACATTCGTCATTGTAATCATCATAAATGGGAGACATAGCATCATCATAGTGAATTTTCTCCTCTATACTGTAATCAAGAGAATTCAAAAATAAATTAGGACTCTCATGAATGAGAGTATTGTCACAAACAGTAAGTATATCATATTTATCCTCACAAAATTTAGTAACAAGTTCTAAACATGGAGGATTCTCAAGCAAAATAGGACCATCATCTAGAGTACTATCATAAAACATGTCTAAACCGTACTCCTCATCATTTTTAAAATTATTATCAATAATATTCTCATTAGGCACAGGTTGATATTCCTCCTCATCATCAGAATCATAAAAGCAATGTTTATCATCAGCAATATATTGAAGGTTACCCTCATCCATAGGTGGTGAAGGTGGAAGTTTCCTCTCTTCATTCCTAGTTGTTCATCATCTTCATCATCTTCTTGGGTTGCATGGGCATCCCCAAGCTTAGGTTTTTATCCTCTTCTTCACATTCTTCCTCTTCCAAGTTATGTTTTCATCATCTTCTTCCTGCAAAACATCAGTACTTTCTTGGGGAACCTTGCCCTCTCATTATAGTCAACAACATAAATATTTTGAGAGAACTTGGCTATGCAATGTTCAAGAATAGAAGTGACCTTTCCTTCGAATCTCTTAACTCTAGGGCAAGTTTTATTTTCATTAGCAAAGGTGTGCAATTCATTAGATGCATAATAAGTAACAAATTCCTCAACTTGTTCCATCCCTAAATGAGTGTAATCATAAGTATGGTAAGATGCTATGACACGTTCTTCATGGAACTTACATTGAAATTCAAAGTGTCTATCAGTATGTTTAAAGCAACAAGTTTTATTATCATGGAATAAAAGCCACTCTCCAGCAATATAATTTAAACTTTCCATGAAATCTTTTAGTATTTTCCGTTCTGTTGACTTTCTAGATTCCTCAGCAATTTTAGAAGCTTTCATGTATCCATAGTAAAAATTCATTATCTCCGGACTTATGCCCATACAAAAAGTTTTTATGGTATTTTCCATTTTCTAATTTTTTTTGTGTTTTGATATATATAACTGAAAGTAAAACTAAACTAAATGCAAAACTGAAAGTAAACTAGAGTATATGCAAAACTGAAAATAAATATCTAGTGCAAACAAGAATAAAAACTTAAGCGCTACACTTCCCGGTAACGGCGCCAGAAAATGTCATGATACCCACAAGTATAGGGGATCGGTGAAATCATCAATGTGTAAGTATAGTATCGATCCCACGAGGAGTAGAAGGTATAAGTATTTATCCTCGCAAATAGGAGTGTCACTTATCTTATTATCTATGCACTAGACAAACTAAAATGATTAAATGATGCAAGTGTTTTTGGGTTTTTGGCGTAGAGTTTGCAATAAAGTAAAAAGCTGAAAATAAAATATGACAAGTGAAAGCTCTCAAAGAGAGAAAGCCCAATCCTCTATGCAGCGAGAGGACAAGCTCAAGTGTGTGTTTCTTATAAGTGGAGAACGTTCCCAAGGGCTACCTAGACTTCATGGCATAAATATTTCTAGAACAACAAGGTAAGCATTTTGTCAAGTTTTAATCTTCTTTTGGACGGAGCCATAATTAGGGAAAGCTAAATAAATAAACTAAACCCCCTTATGATGGTTCTTATGGCCAAGTAAATGACTGCACAAGAGTTATTAAGACATAGAGTCCCACCGTAGCCTTAAACTCTAAGGTCGCCGATACTAATACCCTCATAATGCAACTTCATGACTCGGTCTCAGGTTTACATGTCCTCCAAGTCTCCCTCACTCCATTACACTACGGTGTTCTCCTATGCCCATATAGGTGAAGTGATGTGCAGTCGACGTTCGCACAACACCATCATAGAATTACATAAAAAGATAAACACTAGACAAAATACCAACACATGTCATAAATAAATCATTGCCAATCCATCCTATGCCCCCAGGAACATGAGAGAACTACTCACAACGCGAAGACATGATATGATTCAATGGCATAAGTGATACAACATAATCTGAGAATATAATCTCCCCACAAAACAATGACAAGTAGCAATTCACAAACATGTAGAATAGTATTTAGACAATAGCTAGGGTTCAACAATCTCAAACTATGAGGGGGATGAAGTGGATCACGAAGATGGTGATGGAATGGTGCTGGTCTTGACGGTGGTGTTGATGGAGACTCCGAAGGGGGGATGGAGGAGCCTTCCGGAGGTGATTCCGGCGGCGTTTCCCCCTCCGATCTTCTCCGGTGGCAGCCTTCTGTCTCCTGTTTCGTGGTTTTTGTGTTTCTCCGCCGCCTCCTTCCGAAAGCCGTCGGGGGACTATTTTTATAGTCGTTTTTAGGTCAAGACGAAGGCACGGGGACGAAGATCGACGACATCGGAGGCTCGAGGCCCAGGATGGGGGTCCCACGCGGTCAAGGAATCTGACCGCATGGGCCCACCTCTTTTGGCCCTCGGGTTTCCATTTGTTCGCTTCCTTCGCTCCTACGCTTCGTTCCTTCCAAAAACTGACGCCCGTGAAATATTAGGTCATTTGGACGTCGTTTGGGTCCCTGAAAGTCAAAAAGATGGAAAAAGGGGTTTTCTGGTTCTGCAGGGTTAATTCCAAATAAATGGGGAAACTGTGAATTATCCCCTAAAATCATTATAAAATATAAATATAACCCATATATGATGCAAATAAGTTGGAATATCAAGTAATAAAATGTAAAGTTCATGTATGCATTTTACATGCATCACCAAGCCCCTGGACTGGACCAACCAAGTCATCACCTTCGATCCAGAAGACCACCATACTAGTGTCGCTGGGGTGGGGACCTTGCCGCTGATCGTGTCGCCCGTCATCCACAACTACAAGGTCACCAAGATGCTGGTCGATGGAGGCTCCAGCCTCAACCTGCGGCCACTCAGGAAGATCACTCTTCCGGTCACTTTCGGTGATCTCAAGAACTTCCGCACCGAGGACGTCGTCTTCGACATCACGGACACTCCGCTCCCGTACAACGGCATACTTGGCCGACCCGCTCAGGCCAAGTTCATGGTCGTCTCCCACTTCGCCTACAACATGATGAAGATCCCGGCACCATGGGGTGTGATCAAGGTCAAAGCCGACATCGACGACGCCATCTTCTGCGTCCAGAAGCTGAACCAGACGGTGGCGGCAACGGCTGATGTCCATCAAGTTGTACAGGAGGCTGATGTCGGTGCATTCTCTGGGGGCGAAGGGAACCCCGGGGGCTCGGCATCAACTCCCCCGAGAAGGCGCCGTTCCATGGCGACCCGCAGCTGACCAAGAAGGTGGCACTGACTAGCGATGGAGTTCGCACCATCACTATCGGTGCCCGCTTCACCGACAAATAGGAAAGCGCGCTCGTCGCCTTCCTTCGGGAAAATTCTGGTGTCTTCGCATGGGAGGCATCAGGTTTGCCCGGTGTACCAAGGGAGGTGATCGAGCACAAATTGGCGGTCAACACGGATGCACGCCCCGTGAAGCAAGTTCTTCGTAATCAAAGCAAGGAAAAACTGGAGTTCATCGTCGCCGAAGTCGACAAGCTGATAGAAGCCGGTGTCATCAGGGCGGTTCCTCACCCAACTTGGGTGGCCAACCCCGTGGTGGTACCAAAACCCATGACCTTCAAGTGGTGACTCTGCATCGACTTCACAGACCTGAACAAGGCATGTCCTAAGGATCCGTTCCCTCTGCCGCGCATCGACCTGATTGTGGACTCCACGGCTGGGTGCGAGTTGCTATGTTTCTTGGATGCCTTCTCCGGGTATCACCAGATCATGATGGCAGTCGAGGACCAGGAGAAGACGGCCTTCATCACTCCCCAGAGCTACTACTGCTACACACGGATGCCTTTCGGCCTCCGAAACGCCGGCGCTACCTTCCAGCGCGCTATGCAAGCATGCCTTGGGCCTCAGCTGGGCCGCAACGTTTAAGCGTACATCGACGACATCGTCGTCAAGACCCGGTACAAGGACTCCCTCATCCAAGACCTGCACGAGACCTTCGAGAACCTCCGCCGGGACAACTTCAAGCTCAACCCCGACAAGTGCGTGTTTGGGGTCCCGTCCGGCAAGCTGCTGGGTTTCCTGATCTCCCACCGGGGGATTGAGGCCAACCCGGACAAAATCAAGGCAATCGAGCGCATGGAGGCACCCCGGCGGGTCAAGGACGTACATCGCCTCAATGGGTGCATCACTGCACTCGGACGCTTCATCTCAAGGCTTGGGGAGCGGGCTTTGCCGTTCTTCAAGTTGCTCAAGAAGTCGGGCCCCGTGGAGTGGACTACCGAGGCTGAGGAAGCTCTTCAGTCCCTCAAGCGCTACCTCGCCTCACCGCCAGTCCTCGTGGCCCCAACAGAGAAGAAGCCCCTGCTACTGTACATCGCTGCCACCAATCAGGTGATCAGTGTTGTGCTTGTGGCAGAGCGTGACGCTCCTCCGAAGAAATCAAGCAAGACCAAGGGCAAGCGACCCGGGAACTCTCTCCCAGGACAACCAAGCAAGAAGTGGCTGCCGGGTGACCAGGGGTCTGATGATCCTGACGTCACGGCAACCTTACCAGATGTCGCTGAGCTCGTCACCACCGGGAACGGAGAGTCTCTTTCCGAAGGGACTCCACTGGGGGCTACCTCATCCCCACCTCAAGACGTCAGCGACACGGAAGAAGCCGAGCCCGGCCAGGACTCGGTGACCCGCAAGGTGCAGCATCCGGTCTACTTCATCAGTTCGGTGCTGCGCGATGCCCGGGAGCGGTATCCCATGATGCAAAAGATGCTACTGGCAATTCCGTTGCCTCCCGCAAGATGAGGCCGTACTTCGAGAGCCATCCAATCACAGTGGTGTCAAAGTACAACCTGAGAAGCCCGCTGGAGAACCCACTTGCCACTGGACGCATATCATGGTGGGCCATGGAGCTTCAAGGGTTCGGTCTCAAGTTCGAGCACACGGGCAACATCAAGAGCCAGGCGTTGGCAGACTTCACAGCAGAATGGACCGAGACGGCGTTCGATGGCCCGGAAGAGGAAACTTGCCTCCCCGGGAAGGAGGACCCTAGTGCCTGGACAATGCACTTTGACGGCTCCTTCACCAAGGGGCAAGGAGGTGCTGGAGTTGTCCTAACCTCGCCAACTGGCGACCGGCTGAAGTACGTCGTCCAGATGCACTACCAAGCAAACATGCCCAACAACACGATGGAGTACGAGGGCCTGCTTGCGGGACTTCGTGCTGCCATCGGCCTCGGCATCAACAAGATCGTCAAGGGTGACTCTCAGTTAGTCATCAAACAAGTAAACAAGGAGTACGCCTGCCCCCAGATGGCACCGTACATTGAGGAGGTATGGAGGCGCCAGCGACGCTTCGACAGCTTCCGGGCCGCGTACATCCCACGGGGAGAAAACGTGTCCGCGGATGAGCTATCACAGCTGGCTTCCAAGCAAGAACCAGTGTCTCCCGGGATCTACATCGAGGTGCTAAGGTGTAGCGCCCCGACCCCGGTACTATACAAAGATGCTGTGTGTCACTGGTCATGTGATACAACCGAAGGTTACTGGGCACACCGCTCCCAGGCCAGAACCTCTGGCAGGCGTTGCTCGGAATGGATCATCGGCAACACAACACCTCGATTGATGCCATAACACAGGCACAACTATCAAAGTATAATAGAGAGATCAAGACTGCGGACAACCGGCACATCACAGACTCTACGCTTCAAAGTAATATTACATAACCTGGATTACAGTACTTGGTAATATTACAAGCAGAGGTCACATGACCCAACATTACAACAAACAGGGAAAGCAAATATGTTGCTATACAACAAGACTGCAAAAGGCCTAAGAGGCCAGAAGTAAGCAACGCAGCCAAACCCAACCTACACGTTCCAGGCTGCTACCTGGGAACCCCAAGCTACTCGTCGACGTCAACGTAGAAACCACCGTCGGAGTGAGGGTCTTCACCTGAACCAAATTAAGCAAACATGAGCACCCAAGGTACTCAACAAGACTTAATTAACCTATTATATATCTGCCTGTTCTGAGAGTATATATGAAGGTTGATTTGCATAAAGCCATCTTTAGTTCCAAATAGAGGGAGGGAGAATCTCGTATCAACAGCAGACTTTTTAAAGGTGAAAAGAGAGCCTTTCCAACTATTGACACCAGGTGGTAACCACCAGCTCATCAACACCATCTATCAACTAGGGTCACCTCCTCGGCAACCACGAGGAAGCACCCTTCATTCCTTGTCAACAGATTTTACGATCACGTTCAGGTTCATTATGATCTCAAAATACGTCGCCAAGTTGTCCATAACCGTGGACACGGCTTTTCGAAAAGATTTAACCCTGCAGGGGTGTACAATGTTTACCACACGTATCAACCGACTCTTAACGCCAGTACATAAGCACTCACCAAGGAGTGCCGGCAGAGGGTGGTTGACCACGACCTTTACCTTAGTTGATTATATCCCATGGGTCATCCATAACAGGGAGCTGCCGCCATTACGCGAGATGGCCACCTCGTGACGGTCCCCGTTACTCTGTCACAGGAATCAAGATCCGTGTTCGTCCATCACTGGATCCCTGCCAGGCCCTATCCTTTCTCAAACGTTTTTGACCCACACGCGAATGGAAAACCAAACTACGTGTCCCATGGGTACAACCAACCAAGTTAGTTAGTCGAGCAGGGTGCTAGGCCCGCGCGTGGTTGTACGCTCAGTCTTGGTTCGTAGAAGAGAACTCGGGTCCTAGGGCGGCGTGAACGAGACAACCCACCACAGACCCATGTGGCCTCTCATTCGTTGCCTTTTAGTCATTTTATATGCTCACCTCCTTTCCACGGTATTCCGACATATTAGAGTCATGCGCAACCTTGATTCACCAACCGGGTGAAGCAAAGATAAACAAATAGATACGACTAAGCATAGCAGATATAAGGCTTTGGCGTTGCACACAAGCGAACCCTATGGCTGCTAGGAACAGTGAATCAGGATATTTAGGCAATGCAATAGATAGGAGAACTCTACCTGATGACCAAATTACATTGGAATCGTATGCAAATACAAGGAGGAAATACTTCGAAATCATATATGGCAGATAAGAGGTTATGCTTGCCTTGTTCGTCGGGGGTCGGATCTTGTTCTTCAAATACAGCGGGGTCAAACTCCGAACCGCGATCTACCGAGAAGAACAAATACCGGCAAAAAGACAACAATCAACACATGGCATTTGATGCAATGCACAATATGTATGCATGATCATTTTAAATGTTTACAAAGTAAGACTAGGACAAAAGCACAATTTAAATGGAGTTGAAATGCTAAAATTATTACATTCCAATGAACCCCATATTTAGAGAAATTGTTCGAATTGTTCTCCTCTCGAAACAGTACTGTAGTTTAAACATACATGCATGATAATGATGCTAGCAGATAGGAATTAATTTTCTGAATGTTTTGATATATCATTTGCATTTTTCTGATGTAGAATGAATTATTTATGATTTATACAAGTTCACTGTTTTCTGGAAGAACGAAATTGCGGAAAACGAAACTTAAACTCTCTAAGCTGGTCTCACGGTAGCTCCTAATTACTTTATCTAGAACATTGAGTACGTTATTTAGTACACTGAAAAAAAAAATGGGCTCAACAACTAGCTGAAACACTCGGCTAAGCTGAAGATTTTTCTGGGACTAGCTCTTTTTCCTGAAACCTGAACATGTGTACATCAGTACACAGGTAACACTCTGAGCACTCTCAGATTTATGCTTGCTTTTGAATTTCGAAATAGATGGTTCAGTTTGGCAAGATATTTTCACAATTGAAACAAGATTTCGGTAGAGATAAACATATCAGCAGTGGATGAACTCATGAGGTGATCAGATTGATACACTGCTAAAAATAAGTGATTCAGAGCAACTTTGATTCAGAACGTGCATGTACCAGGATTACTCTTAGCACACACAAGCTATTTCCATCCAGTTAGAGTTTATACTTTTACCTAACAGGTTATTTCACTTGTTCTCTACCTCTGTGACGAACATCTTCAGAAAACAAACTCAAAAGGTTGCTAAAAATCTGACAAGGAAACTACAGGATTTTGTCCAAGAACAAGTCAGGTTCTCTCTTCACATCTAAATCTCTTTTCTCTTCCAAGCATCAGGTCATCACATAGGAACGGAAGGAATCCATCTTAAACAAGAAAAACCTACAGTTAGTAGCCTCACATACGACTGTACCTGTACTCAAAGTGAAGGAAAACAGATCACAGATGGGTCGGTCTTCTTCTCTGCCTCCCTGCCTTCCCAGATGCTCTCCTGCTCAGTTCCGGCGGCAGCCCAGACTGCTCGACCTCTGCTCCAGCGACGCCGGAGCTTCTCCCTGGTTCCTTTCCTTGCTGCAACTCCTGTACTTCTTCAACTAATTCCCCTCCAGGCTAGGTCACAGCCATGGCGCTGGATTGGAAGCTTTGCTATTTGGTGTCGGCGATGGGAATGGGGATGACGATGGTGGCCTGGTATGCTACGCTTGGGTGAAGCAGTACTAGTTGGCCACCTCTCTCAAGTCACATACGATTCCTCTCCCTGGATATTTTAAAGTAAAGGTACTGTAGCTAGTAAAAATAGCAATGCAACGCAGCTAGGTATTTAGCTATAACCGCACTACCTTTTCCTCTCTTTTCTTACATATTCGAAAATGTTTTGTTTGGTTAATCTTTCTGTGACATTTAGTTTTTTGAAACATATAAAATAAACTGAAAGATTTGTCCATTTAGTGTTAGATTTCAATTTCAAATGCAATTTTTTTCTAGTAGCTTAATTAAATGCATGCTATGCTCATGATGCACAAACTTTATTTTTATTACAAACATGGGATGTTACATCAGGCAACCTTCGATTGCTCCCGAGAGGCTCAAGACAAGATCTGCACCGACATCGGGGGCTGGCGACCTTTCTATACTTCGACGACAGGGGTAGCCAGCCCAGAAGCTCAAGACCCGGCAGCTCCTGCGACTGAGGAAGCCATGCTTCCCTCTTGTCAAATGGTGCTACCGGTCGAAAGGACCCACCCACCCTGGGCCCTAGACATCGTCAAGTACATGACAGAGCATGCCCTCCCGGAGGATGATCATGACGCCGAGCGGGTGGCTCGTCAAGCCAAGCTCTACGTCCTGATCGACGACGAGCTCTACAGGCGACGAGACAACGGAGTCAAGCTCCGCTGCATACCACAAGAGCAAGGCGCGCTGCTAAGGGACATCCACGAGGGCATGTGCTCAAGTCACGTGGCATCAAGATCATTGGCGGGGAAAGTCTTTCGTCACGGGTTATACTGGCCAACAGTCCTTCATGATGCTGAGCAACTAGTCAAGACCTGTGAAGCCTATCAATACTACGCGAAGAACATACATCAGCCAGCACAAGCTCTACAGCCAATTCCAGTCTCTTGGCCGTTCGCGGTCTGGGGGCTGGACATTGTGGGCAAGATACCGAAGTCTGTCGGGGGACATGAATACCTCTTTGTGGCTGTTGAAAAGTTCACAAAGTGGGTGGAAGTGATGCCAGTACCACGTCAGACGGCCCAGGCCACCATCAAGTTCATTGAAGGAATCGTGTAACGCTTCAGAGTACCCAACAGAATCGTCACCGACAACGGCACTAAGTTCACAAGTCGAGCCTTCCTCAACTTTTGCGAAGAATTGGGCATCAAGGTGTCCTTCGCCTCGGTGTCCTATCCAAGATGCAACGGGAAAGTAGAGCGAGCCAATGCGGAGGTCCTAAAGGGTTTGAAGACCAAGGCTTTCAACAAATTGGAAGACAAGGGCAAGAACTGGATTGATCATCTACCAAGTGTCCTATGGTCTCTCAGAACTACACCAAGCAGAGCAACTGGAGAAACACCATTCTTCCTTATCTATGGAGCTGAAGCCGTCTTGCCAACAGAACTAAGGCACGGATCTCCCCTGGTACTTGCCAATGATGAAGACACCCAAGTTGAGAGGAGGATTGATACGTCTCAAACGTATCAATAATTTTTGATGTTCCATGTTGATATTATGCCAATTGCTACATGTTTTATATACACTACATACATTTTTATACATTTTCTGGGACTAACCTATTAACAAGATGCCACAGTGCCAGTTCCTGTTTTCTGCTGTTTTTCCGTTTCAGGAAAGCTAGTCGGGAAATATTCTCGGAATTGGACGAAAATCAATGGAGGTCAATATTTCACCGACACGTCCACGGAGTCCAAAGGAGAGACGGAGAGGCGCCAGGGAGCCGCCACACCATGCCTAGGCGCGGCCCCCCTATCAGCCACGCCGAGGGGTGGTGTGGGCCCTCGGTTGCCCTCCGACGCCGCCCTTTCGCCTATATATTCCTCCTACCCCGAAAATACTGAAGACCGAGCATTATTCCACGAAAAGTTCCGTCGCCGCCGCCGTCGTCAACCCTAGTTCGGGAGGGTTCTGAAGCTCTTCCCGGCACTCTGCCGGAGGGGAGCTCATCACCGGAGGGTCTACATCGCCATGCCTGCCTCCGGAGTGATGCGTGAGTAGTTCATCCTTGGACTACGGGTCCAAAGCAGTAGCTAGATTGTTGTCTCTCCACTTTATGCTATCATGTTTAGATCTTGTGAGCTGCCTATCATGATCAAGATCATCTTATTGTCATGCTACATGTTGTGTTTGCTGGGATCCGATGAATATTGATACTATGATCAAGTTAATTATCAATCTATCTTTATATGATGTTTATGATCTTGCATGCTCTCCGTTATTAGTAGATGCTTTGGCCAAGTAGATGTTTTTAACTCCAAGAGGGAGTATTTATGCTAGATAGTGGGTTCATGCCTCCAGTAATCTGGGCGAGTGACAGCAACGTCTAAGGTTGTGGATGTGCTGTTGCCACTAGGGATAAAACAATGATGCTTTTTCTACGGTCATTTGCATTGTTTACATTACGCACTTTACTTAATGCAATAATCTGTTGTTCGCAACTTAATACCAACGGGGGACACGGATGTTAACCTGGCGGTGGATTATTAGTCATAGATGCAGTTGGATACGGTCTATGTATTACGACGTAATGCCCAATTAAATCTCATAGTAATCATCTTGTCATATTATTTGTCAATTGCCCAGCTGTAATTTGTTTACCCAGCATGTTAGTTATCTTTATGGAGAGACACCACTAGTGAACTATGGACCCTGGTCTATTCTTTTACACTGATAAAACCGCCAACTGCAATCATCTGTTCTCTGTTACTTTCTGCAATTAATGCTGTTTTCCACACCATACGTTTAATCCTTTGTTTTCAGCAAGCCGGGGAGATTGACAACCTTCCTGTTTCGTTGCGGCAAAGTAGTTTGATTGTGTTGTGTGCAGGTTCCACGTCGGTGATCGTAAAACGGCGCCACTGACAACCTTCTGAAGCGCTCCTACTCCTCCTGGATTCGATAACCTTGGTTTTGTACTAAGGGAAGATTTGCTGCTGCACTACATCATACCTTCCTCTTGGGGTCTCCCAACGAACGTGTGTTTTCACGTCATCAAGCACACTTTCTGGCGCCGTTGCCGGGGACGATACGAAGCTTCCTGCAAGATATTTTTCCCGTCAACTACCCGCCAGCAAGACATTTTCTGGCGCTGTTGCCGGGGAGTTAGAAGACTTCTGCAAGGGGAGTCTCACGCTTCCAATCTCATTACTTTGTTTTTGTCTTGCTTAGTTTATTTTATTTTTATCTTGTTTGCTTTTAAATATCAAAAACACAAAAAAATTAGTTCCCTGCATCTAGTTTATTTTCGAGTTGTTATTTTCTGTCCTGTTTTAATTTTTTGCTAAAATGAGTACACCTGAATACTAAGTTGTGTGATTTCACTAGAACAAACAACAATGATTTCATATGCACACCTATTGCTCCACCTGCTTCTAAAGCAGAGTTTTATGAAATTAAACCTGCACTATTAAACCTTGTTATGAAAGAGCAATTTTCTGGTGTTAGTACTGATGATGCTGCTGCTCAACTTAATAACTTTGTTGAACTTTGTGAAATGCAAAAGTATAAGGAAGTAGAAGGTGATATTATTAAATTGAAACTTTTTCCTTTCTCCTTGAGAGGACGTGCTAAAGAATGGTTGCTATCTTTGCCTAGAAATAGTATTGATTCATGGTCTAAATGCAAAGATGCTTTCATTGGGAAATATTATCCTCCTGCTAAGATTATATCTTTGAGAAGTAGCATAATGAATTTTAAGCAATTTGATAATGAACATGTTGCTCAAGCTTGGGAGAGAATGAAATCATTGGTTAAGAATTGTCCCACTCATGGATTGACTACTTGGATGATCATCCAAACCTTTTATGCAGGATTAAATTTTTCTTCGAGGAATTTATTGGATTCGGCTGCTGGAGGGACCTTTATGTCCATCACTTTGGGTGCTGCAACAAAGTTTCTAGATGATATGATGATAAATTATTCTGAGTGGCACACCGAGAAAGCTCCAACAGGTAAGAAGGTAAATTCTGTTGAGGAAACCTCTTCCTTGAGTGATAAAATTGATACTATTATGTCTATGCTTTCAAATGGTCAAGTGCATGTTGATCCAAATAATATTATTTCAACAACAATGCTTATAGGAATAATCTTGGTAATGGTAATTATAAGCCCTATCCTTCTAATAGTGGCAATGGTTATGGAAATTCATATGGTAGATCTGGAATGCCTAGTGAGGAAAGGATGCTAGAAATTGAAAAGGCCACTAAGAACTTTATGCAAATGCAATATGAGCAAAATAGACTATTTACTAGAACAATGTATGAACAGTTTGTCATGCTGAAAAACATAAGCCACCAAATTGAGAATTTGAATAGGGAAATTTCTGGTTTGCAAATTAAGATTTCTAATGCTGAAACTTGTATTTCGATTATGTCTGAAGCACAAGCCTCTTTGATTAATAAAATGGCAGCTAAGCCCGAAATTGTTGACAATAATACCTATGCAACCACCAATGCTATACAAATTAAAATTGATAACAATGTCAGGATGCTAGCCGAATTGCATGCTAGGTGGGAAAGAGAGGATGAAATTGCTAAAAAGAATATATTGCTAGAGTTTATACTATTTCTACCACTGAAAATGCTGTAACCTCAAGTGTTAACAAACCTCCTACTGTTAATGGTAAGATAATTGGTGTTGGGAATGTCTCTACTTCTGTTGCAAAACGTTTTAAATTGCCTGATAACCCTGAAACTGTTCTTGATGAAAGTGCTGAAATTTTTCGTAGTGAAGGAGATAATGGTTCCATTACCTTTGATGATAATAATTTTGATTTTGATGGTTGTAATCTTTCTGAAGTCATTATGTTCTTGCAAAAGCTAGCTAGAAGTCCTAAAGCAAGTGAAATAAATATGGCTTTTACTAAGCATATTACTAATGCTCTCATACATGTTAGGGAAGAAAAATTGAAACGTGAAGCATCCATCCCTAGAAAGTTAGAAGATGGTTGGGAGCCCATCATTAAAATGAAATTGAATGATTTTGATTGCAATGCTTTGTGTGACCTTGGTGCTAGTATTTCTGTTATTCCTAAAAGGCTTTATGATATGCTTGATCTAGCACCATTGTAAAATTGTTATTTGGATGTTCACCTTGCTAATGCTACTATAAAGAAACCTTTGGGTAGAGTTGATGATGTTCTTATCATGGTTAACAACAACTTTGTCCCTGTTGATTTTATTGTTTTGGATATTGAATGCAATCCATCTTGTCCTATTGTGCTCGGAAGACCTTTTCTTAGAACTGTTGGTGCTATTATTGATATTAGAGAGGGGAATATTAAATATCAATTCTCACTCAAGAAAGGTATGGAACACTTTCCTAGGAAGAAGATGAAACCATGTTTTGATTCTATTGTTCGAACAAACTATAATGTTGATGTTTCTACACTTGGTAATACTTGATGCATGCTTTGTGCCTAGCTAAAAGGCGTTAAAGAGAAGCGCTTATGGGAGGCAACCCATTGTTTTTATTTCTGCAATTTTCTTTTATTCGAGTCAAGGAGCTTGTGTACTTCTGTAACAACTCCTTTGTATCTTTTATTTATCGTTTTGTTGTGCCAAGAAAAGTCTCTAATTATAAGATGATGCTAAATTTGGATTACTGCGCAAGAACAGATTTCTGCTGTTCACTGTACGAAACTCCTAAAATCATAGAAACGTGATTTAAATCTGCAAATTTTTCTGCCTAATCCTGATATATGTACGCATCTTTCGTTAGTTCAACGTTTTTCGATCTGAGCAACGTAAGTGCCTCGGAAATATTCTTCTTTACGGACTGTTCTGATTTGGACAGATTCTGTCTTTTGTTTTGCATTTTCTCTTTTACAAGTGTTAAGTGGAATTCTTTAATGGTGGAAGAGCTTCACATAAGGCTAGTAACAGTAGCTAATGTTTAAAATGATGGTCATGTTTGCGTCTTTACAGAACATGTGAGTTTTTTATTTGATACACTAACCCTCTAATGAGAATTATGTTGAGTTTGGGGTGAAGGAAGTTTTCAAGGGTCAAGAGAGAAGGGTGATATAATAAGATCAAGAAGAGTGAAGAGCTTAAGCTTGGGGAGGCTCCCATGGATCTCCCCAACATATTTCAAGAAGACTTTAGCGTCTAAGCTTGGGCTTCATCGACAAATTATCAGGTCATCTCTAGTGAAACTATATTTTAATTCCTTCACATCATATGTGCTGTTCTTGGAGCGTCTGTGTGCTTTTATTTTCAGTTTGTTTATGTTTTATTTTCTAATCACAACTTGTTGGATCCTAGCACTCTTGTTTGGGAGAGAGACACGCTCCGTTTTTTCATTAGAATACTCCTATTCTTCACTTATACTTGTTGAGTATTCCCATCTAGCGCTGTTAAGCTTTTAGCTCTTGTTTTCATGTATCTCTTGTTCAGAGCTATTAGTTCTTTTAAAGAAAGTACTCTCTTGCTTCACTTATATTTGTTTGGAGAGTTGTTTAAATAAGTTGATTGGTGTTTGGTTGGAACAGAAAATGTTGCATGTGGTAAATGGTATAATGGAAAAGGCTTACATACTCTTGTAGATCACTATCTTGGATAATTTGATACTTGTCAATTGTTTTGAGTTACCAAGTAGGTCATGTTTAAACTTTTGCATCATGTAAGTAAAGCCTATTAGTGGAGAACTGCCGTAAAGCTTGTTGAAATTTGGTTTGTATAATTGGTAATTCTAAGGTCTAGATATTTTCTAGTAAAAGGGTTTGGTTAACAAGGAAGACAGTGTGGAGTTTTTATAATCTTTGCAATATGTTTGTCATATAAGTTCTTGGTGTACCGGTTGATAGTCTGTGTTTGCTTAAATATCCTTGCTAGCCTAAACTCTGTACTAAGCGGAAATGCTGCTTGTTGATACGTCTCAAACGTATCTATAATTTTTGATGTTCCATGCTTGTTTTATACCAATTGCTACATGTTTTGCATCTACTTTATATCACTTTTATACATTTTTTGGGACTAACCTATTAACAAGATGCCGAAGTGCCAGTTCTTGTTTTCTGCTGTTTTTGTATTCCAGAAAAGCTAGTCTGGAAATATTCTCGGAATTGGACGAAACTACACGGGGGTCCCTATTTTACCAGAACTCACCTGACGGAGCAAAGAAGCAACAGAGGAGGGCCACCAGGGCCCCACACGCCACTAGGGCCCTAAGTGACTGAGCAAATATCCACGAAAAGTTCCAGAGACGCCGCCGCCGTCAACCCTAGCTCGGGAGGGTTCAGAACCTCTTCCCGGCACCCTGCCGGAGAGGGGAATCGTCACCGGAGGCTTCTACATCGCCATGCCTGCCTCCGGAGTGATGCGTGAGTAGTTCATCCTTGGACTACGGGTCCATAGCAGTAGCTAGATGGTTGTCTCTCCACTTTGTGCCATCATGTTTAGATCTTGTGAGCTGCCCTACATGATCAAGATCATATTATTGTAATGCTACATGTTGTGTTTGCTGGGATCCGATGAATATTGAATATATGTCAAGTTGATTATCAATCTATCTTATATGTTATTTAAGATCTTGCATGCTTTCCGTTACTCGTAGATGCTTTGGCCAAGTAGATGCTTGTAACTCCAAGAGAGAGTATTTATGCTAGATAGTGGGTTCATGCCTCCGTTTAACTGGGACAGTGACAGAAAGTTCTAAGGTTGTGGATGTGCTGTTGCCACTAGGGATAACCTAACGATGCTATGTCCACGGGCATATGTGTTTGTTTACATTACGCACTTTACTTAATGCAATTATCCGTTGCTTGCAACTTAATACCAACGGGGGACTCGGATGACAACCCGGCGGTGGATTATTAGTCATAGATGCTGTTGGATAACGGTCTATGTATTTGTCGTAATGCCCAATTAAATATCATAGTAGTCAACATGTCATGTATATGCATTGTCATGCGCTCACTATTGTCAATTGCCCAGCTGTAATTTGTTCACCCAACATGTTAGTTATCTTTTATGGAGAGACACCACTAGTGAACTGTGGACCCCGGTCCATTCTTTTACACTGATTAAACAACCACAAACTGCAAACTGTTCCTTTTTCATTCTCTGCAATTTAATACTCATTTTCCACACCATACGTTTAATCCTTTGTTTTCAGCAAGCCGTGAGATTGACAACCTCACTGTTTCGTTGGGGCAAAGTAGTTTGATTGTGTTGTGTGCAGATTCCACGTTGGTGATCGAGTACGGCGCCAACAACCTTCTGAAGAGTTGCTGCTCCTACTGGTTCGATAACCTTGGTTTCTTTCTGAGGGAAAACTTGCTGCTGACTACATCATACCTTCCTCTTGGGGTCTCCCAACGACGTGTGATTCACGTCATCAAGCTCTTTTTCTGGCGCCGTTGCCGGGGAGACAGCAGTCTTCTGCAAGGGGAGTTTCACGCTTCCAATCTCTTTACTTTGTTTTTGTCTTGCTTAGTTTATTTTATTTTATCTTGTTTGCTTTCAATTATCAAAAACACAAAAAAATTAGTTACTTGCATCTAGTTTACTTTCAAGTTATTTTCTGTCTGTTTTTATTCTGCTAAAATGAGTACTCCTGAGAACACTAAGTTGTGTGATTTCACTAGCACGAACAACAATGATTTCATATGCACACCTATTGCTCCACCTGCTGCTTCAGCAGAATTTTATGAAATTAAACCTGCACTTTTAAATCTTGTTATGAAAGAGCAATTTTCTGGTGTTAGTACTGATGATGCTGCTGTTCACCTTAATAACTTTGTTGAACTTTGTGAAATGCAAAAGCTCAAGGAAGTAGATGGTGATATTATTAAACTGAAACTTTTTCCTTTCTCCTTGAGAGGACGTGCTAAAGAATGGTTGCTATCTTTGCCTAGAAATAGTATTGATTCATGGACTAAATGCAAAGATGCTTTTATTGGAAAATATTATCCTCCTGCTAAGATTATTTCTTTGAGAAGTAGCATAATGAATTTTAAGCAATTTGATAATGAACATGTTGCTCAAGCATGGGAGAGAATGAAATCATTGGTTAAAAATTGTCCCACTCATGGACTGACTACTTGGATGATCATCCAAACCTTCTATGCAGGATTAAATTTTTCTTCAAGGAATTTATTGGATTCGGCCGCTGGAGGTACCTTTATGTCCATCACTTTGGGTGCTGCAACAAAGCTTCTTGATGATATGATGATTAATTATTCTGAGTGGCACACCGAGAGAGCTCCAACAGGTAAGAAGGTAAATTCTGTTGAGGAAACCTCTCCTTGAGTGCCAAAATTGATACTATTATGTCTATGCTTGCAAATGGTCAAACACATGTTGATCCAAATAATGTTCCTTTAGCTTCTTTGGTTGCTCAAGAAGAGCATGTTGATGTGAACTTCATTAAAAATAATAATTCAACAACAATGCTTATAGGAATAATTTTGGTAATAGCAATTATAGGCCCTATCCTTCTAATAGTGGCAATGGTTATGGAAATTCCTATAGTAACTCCTACAACAATAATAAGAGTGTACCCTCGATCTTGAAGTTATGCTTAAGGATTTTATTAGTACACAAACTGCTTTCAATAAAACTGTTGAGGAGAAATTTGGGAAAATTGATGTGCTTTCCTCTAAAGTTGATAGTCTTGCTCTTGATGTTGACTTGTTGAAACTAAAGAACATGCCTCATGATGTTAAAGAGAGCAAAACTCTCAATGCTATACAAGTTAAAATTGATAACAATGTGAGGATGTTAGCTGAATTGCATGCTAGATGGGAAAGAGAGGATGAAATTGCTAGAAAGAATAATATTGCTAGAGTTTATACTATTACTACTTCTGAAAATGCTTCAAACTCAAGTGTTAACAAACCTCCTACCATTAATGGCAAGATATTGGTGTTGGTAATGTTTCCACTTCTATTGCAAAATGTCCTAAATTGCCTGATAACTCTGAAACTGTCCTTGATAAAGATGCTGAAATTTCTAGCAATAAGGAAGATAATAACTCCATTACTTTTGATAATAATGACTTTGATTTTGATGGTTGCAATATTTCTGAAGTAATTAAGTTCTTGCAAAAGCTAGCTAGAAGTCCTAATGCTAGTGCTATAAACATGGCTTTTACTAAACATATTACTAATGCTCTCATGCAAGTTAGGGAAGAAAATTAAAACATGAAGCTTCTATCCCTAGGAAGTTAGAAGATGGTTGGGAGCCCATCATTAAATGAAATTGAATGACTTTGATTGCAATGCTTTGTGTGACCTTGGTGCTAGTATTTCTGTTATGCCTAAAAGATTATATGATATGCTTGATTTAGCACCTTTGGAAAATTGTTACTTGGATGTTCACCTTGTTGATTCTACTATTAAAAAACCTTTGGGAAGAATTGATGATGTTCTTATCATGGTTAACAACAATTATGTCCCCGTTGATTTTATTGTCTTGGATATTGATGCAATCCATCATGCCCTATTGTGCTGGGAAGACCTTTTCTTAGACTGTAGGTGCTATTATTGATATGAAAGAAGGGAATATAAAATATCAATTTCCTCTCAAGAAAGGTATGGAACACTTTCCTAGGAAGAAGATTAAGCCACCTTATGATTCTATTGTTCGAACAAATTACAATGTTGATGCTTCTTCACTTGGTAATACTTGATGCATGCTTTGTGCCTAGCTAAAAGGCGTTAAAGAAAAGCGCTTATGGGAGGCAACCCATTTTTTTTTCTGCAATTTTTCTTTTATTGAGTCAAGGAGGTGTTTACTTCTGTAGCAACTCCTTTGTATCTTTATTTTCTCGCATTGTTGTGCCAAGAGTAGCCTCTAATGTTAAGATGATGCTTAATTTTGATTGCTGCGCAGAAACAGATTTTTGCTGTTCACTGTACGAAATTCCTAAAATCACCAGATTGTTAATTAAATCTGAAATTTTTGTGCGTAATCTTTATGAATGTCTGAAACTTTCATTAGTTCAGAGTTTTCGATCTGAGCGTCGTAAGTGCCTCGAAAAAATTCGTCTTTGCGGACTGTTCTGTTTTAGACAGATTATGCCTTTTTATTTTGCATTCTCTCTTTTACTAGTGTTGAGTGAAATTCTTTTTTGGGTGGAAGAGCTTCACATAACATCAGTGGCTGTAGCTAATGTTTAAAGTAACAAATCATATTGCGTCTTTATAGAACATGTGAATTTTTGATTATGCACTAACCCTCTAATGAGATCTACTTTGAGTTTGGTGTGACGGAAGTTTTCAAGGGTCAAGAGAGAAGGATGATATAATAGGATCAAGAAGAGTGAAGAGCTTAAGCTTGGGGAGGCTCCCATGGATCTCCCCAGCATATTTCAAGAAGACTCAAGCGTCTAAGCTTGGGGATGCCCAAGGCATCCCCTTCTTCATCGTCAAAATTATCAGGTCATCTCTAGTGAAACTATATTTTAATTCTTTCACATCATATGTGCTTTTCTTGGAGCGTCTGTGTGCTTTTATTTTCAGTATTGCACTTTTATTTTCAATAAAGCTTGACTGGACCCTAGCATTCTTGATTGGGAGAGAGACACGCTCCGCTTTTTCATGAGAATACTCCTATTCTTCACTTATATTTGTTGAGTATTCATATCTAGCGCTGTTCAGCTTTTAGCTCTTGTTTTCATGTATCTCTTGTCAGAGCTATTAGCTTTCTTTTGTAGAAAGTACTCTCTTGCTTCACTTATATTTGTTTGGAGAGTTGATGAAATAAATTGATTGGTGTTTGGTTGGTTCAGAAAATGTTGCATGTGGTAATTGGTATAAGGAAAAACTTGCTTAATCTTGTAGATCACTAATGGATAACTTGATGCTTGTCAATTGTTTTGAGTTAACAAGTAGATCATGATTAAATTGTGCATCACATGAGTTAAGCCTATTAGTGAAGAACTACCGTAAAGCTTGTTGAAAATTTGGTTTGCATCGGTGGTATCTCTAAGGTCTAGATATTTTCTAATAACAGGGTTTGGTTAACAAGGAAGACGGTATGAAGTCTTATAACGTTTGCAATATGTTTGTCATATAAAACTTGGTGTACGGGTTGATATTCTTGTTTGCTTACATAACCTTGCTAGCCTAAACTCTGTACTGAGAGGGAATGCTTCTCGTGCATCCAAATCCTTGAGCCAAAATCCATGCCATTTGTGTCCACCATAACTACCTATATGTGGTATTTCCTTGCCACTCCAAGTAAATTTTTCATGTGCTACCTTTAAATTATTCAAAATGTTATTATTCCCTTTTTGTGTCAATGTTTACTAGCTCATGAGGAATTAGTGTGGTTATTCTTTATTCTATTTGTGATGGACTTTTACACCTGGACTAGTGGCATATACATCCGCTTATCCAATAACTTGCAAAAAGAGCTGGCAACGGGGTGCCCAGTCCCAATTAATTACAACTTTAACCAATTAATTCTCTTCACACTTTTGCCCTGATTCATCAGTAAGCAATGACAAACAGTGAAATACCTGAATGTGTGTAAACCAAAGAGAAAGAGGGATGATCTGCCTTGCTGGTAGAAATAACGTCCTTCATGGGAGCCGCTCTTAAAAGTCCGTTGACAGGTAGAATACTGTTCTCACCCGCTACCATTCGTTGACAATTAACAAACACCTCTCAAAAATAGATACTCCTCCATGGTATGTGATTGATGGAAGGCACCCGAGGATTCGGTTAGCCATGGCTTGTGTTAGCAAGGTTGGGAGGAGTATCAAATATTTTATGCAATCTCTATATGCTTTCAAAAACCTAAAAGCTCTAGCACATGATTTAATCCCTGCTTCCCTCTGCGAAGGGCCTTTCTTTTACTTTTATGTTGAGTCAGTTTTCCTATTCTTTCTGTCTTCCACAAGCAAACACTAGTGTCAACTTTGTTACAACATGCGTTATATGCAATGTATTGGACTTGTTATACTACTTTGTGTTGACAATATCCATGAGATAAATATGTTGAAAGTTGAAGCAAATGCTGAAACTAAATTCTTCCTTTGTGTTGATTAAATACCTTTTATTAGAAACTATTGCTTTATGAGTTAACACTTATGCAAAACTGTTTGATGCTTGTCTCGAAAGTACTATTCATGAAAACGTTTAGCTTGTGTGATTCATTGTTTACTCATTATCTATTTGGTAGCAAATTATAGACCATTGACTTGGATCACTTCATTCATTTACATGTGCCTTGCAATATTATATGATCAAGATTATGATGTAGCATGTCACCTCAAAAATTATTTTGTTTTTATCGTTTACCTACTCGAGGACGAGTAGGAACTAAGCTTGGGGATGCTGATACGTCTCAAACGTATCTATAATTTTTGATGTTCCATGCTTGTTTTATACCAATTGCTACATGTTTTGCATCTACTTTATATCACTTTTATACATTTTTTGGGACTAACCTATTAACAAGATGCCGAAGTGCCAGTTCCTGTTTTCTGCTGTTTTTGTATTCCAGAAAAGCTAGTCTGGAAATATTCTCGGAATTGGACGAAACTACACGGGGGTCCCTATTTTTCCAGAACACCTGACGGAGCAAGGAGCACAGAGGAGGGCCACCAGGGCCCCACACGCCACTAGGGCGCGGGCCCCCCTCTGCCGCGCCCTAGGGTGGTGTGGGCCCCTCGGGGGTCTCCAGCCGCCGCCCTTTCGCCTACTTATTCCCCCCGACGCGAAAACCCTAAGTACCTGAGCAAATATCCACGAAAAGTTCCAGAGACGCCGCCGCCGTCAACCCTAGCTCGGGAGGGTTCAGAACCTCTTCCCGGCACCCTGCCGGAGAGGGGAATCGTCACCGGAGGCTTCTACATCGCCATGCCTGCCTCCGGAGTGATGCGTGAGTAGTTCATCCTTGGACTACGGGTCCATAGCAGTAGCTAGATGGTTGTCTCTCCACTTTGTGCCATCATGTTTAGATCTTGTGAGCTGCCCTACATGATCAAGATCATATTATTGTAATGCTACATGTTGTGTTTGCTGGGATCCGATGAATATTGAATATTATGTCAAGTTGATTATCAATCTATCTTATATGTTATTTAAGATCTTGCATGCTTTCCGTTACTCGTAGATGCTTTGGCCAAGTAGATGCTTGTAACTCCAAGAGAGAGTATTTATGCTAGATAGTGGGTTCATGCCTCCGTTTAACTGGGACAGTGACAGAAAGTTCTAAGGTTGTGGATGTGCTGTTGCCACTAGGGATAACCTAACGATGCTATGTCCACGGGCATATGTGTTTGTTTACATTACGCACTTTACTTAATGCAATTATCCGTTGCTTGCAACTTAATACCAACGGGGGACTCGGATGACAACCCGGCGGTGGATTATTAGTCATAGATGCTGTTGGATAACGGTCTATGTATTATGTCGTAATGCCCAATTAAATATCATAGTAGTCAACATGTCATGTATATGCATTGTCATGCGCTCACTATTGTCAATTGCCCAGCTGTAATTTGTTCACCCAACATGTTAGTTATCTTTTATGGAGAGACACCACTAGTGAACTGTGGACCCCGGTCCATTCTTTTACACTGATTAAACAACCACAAACTGCAAACTGTTCCTTTTTCATTCTCTGCAATTTAATACTCATTTTCCACACCATACGTTTAATCCTTTGTTTTCAGCAAGCCGTGAGATTGACAACCTCACTGTTTCGTTGGGGCAAAGTAGTTTGATTGTGTTGTGTGCAGTTCCACGTTGGTGATCGAGTAACGGCGCCACCAACAACCTTCTGAAGAGTTGCTGCTCCTACTGGTTCGATAACCTTGGTTTCTTTCTGAGGGAAAACTTGCTGCTGAACTGCATCATACCTTCCTCTTGGGGTCTCCCAACGAGCGTGTGATTCACGCCATCACTTGTGCATCCAAAACCTTGAGCCAAAATCCATGCCATTTGTGTCCACCATAACTACCTATATGTGGTATTTTCCTGCCACTCCAAGTAATTTTTTCATGTGCTACCTTTAAACTATTCAAAATTGTTACTACTCCTTTTTGTGTCAATGTTTACCAAGCTCATGAGGACGTGGTGGATGTCTTTATTTCACTTGTTAATCAGACTTTACCTCCAGACTAGCAGCATATACATCTGCTTATCTATTAATTTTGCAAAAAGAGCTGGCAACGGAGTGCCCAGTCCCAATTAATTACAACTTTAACCGCTTAATCTCTTCACATTTTGTCAACTGAGCATTCGGTGAAACATCTACATGTGTAAACAAAAGGGAAAGAGGGATGATCTGCCTTGCTGGTAGAAATAACGTCCTTCATGGGAGCCGCTCTTAAAAAGTCTTGTTGGCAAGGGTTATATCGTACTGTCCACTACTGATTCGTTGACCAATTAACACACACCTCTCAAAACATAATTTTTACTCTCTATATAATTTCAAAAACTAAAAAGCTCTAGCACATGATTATCCCTGCTTCCCTCTGCGAAGGGCCTTTCTTTTACTTTTATGTTCAGTCAGTTTTCCTAATTCTTTCTATCTCCACAAGCAAACACTAGTCTCAATTTTGGTGCAACAATTGTTATATGCTAGTATATTGGAATTATTATACTGCTTTGTATTGACAATATACATGAGATAAAAATGTTGAGGTTGAAGCAAATGCTGAAACTAAAATCTTCCTTTGTGTTGGTCAAATACCTTTTACTTTTAAACTATTGCTTTTTGAGTTAACTCTTATGCAAAACTTATGGATCCAATGTCTCCAAAGTACTATTCATGAAAAGTTTTGCTCATATGATTCAGTTGTTTACTCATTGCTTATTTAGTAGCAAACAATAGACCATTGTCTTGGATCACTTCATTCATTCATATGTGCTTTACAATACTATATGATCAAGATTGTGTTGGTAGCATGTCACTTCAAAATTATATTGTTTTATCGTTTACCAACTCGAGGACGAGTAGGAACTAAGTTTGGGGATGCTGATACGTCTCAAACGTATCTATAATTTTTGATGTTCCATGTTGATATTATTCCAATTGCTACATGTTTTATATACACTACATAGCATTTTTATACATTTTCTGGGACTAACCTATTAACAAGATGCCACAGTGCCAGTTCCTGTTTTCTGCTGTTTTTTCCGTTTCAGAAAGTTAGTCGGGAAATATTCTCGAAATTGTACGAAAATCAACGGAGGTCAATATTTCACCGACACGTCCACGGAGTCCAAAGGAGAGACGGAGAGGCGCCAGGGAGCCGCCACACCATGCCTGGGCGCGGCCCCCCTGTCAGCCGCGCCGAGGGGTGGTGTGGGCCCCTCGGTTGCCCTCCGACGCCCTTTCGCCTATATATTCCTCCTGCCCCGAAAATCCTGAAGACCGGAGCATTATTCCACAAAAAGTTCCATCGCCGCCATCGTCGTCAACCCTAGTTCGAGAGGGTTCTGAAGCTCTTCTCGGCACTCTGCCGAGGGGAGATCATCACCGGAGGGCTCTACATCGCCATGCCTGCCTCCGGAGTGATGCGTGAGTAGTTCATCCTTGGACTACGGGTCCATAGCAGTAGCTAGATTGTTGTCTCTCCACTTTATGCTATCATGTTTAGATCTCGTGAGCTGCCTATCATGATCAAGATCATCTTATTGTAATGCTACATGTTGTGTTTGCTGGGATCTGATGAATATTGATACTATGATCAAGTTAATTATCAATCTATCTTTATATGATGTTTATGATCTTGCATGCTCTCCGTTATTAGTAGATGCTTTGACCAAGTAGATGCTTTTAACTCCAAGAGGGAGTATTTATGCTAGATAGTGGGTTCATGCCTCCAGTAATCTGGGCGAGTGACAGCAACGTCTAAGGTTGTGGATGTGCTGTTGCCACTAGGGATAAAACAATGATGCTTTGTCTACGGTCATTTGCATTGTTTACATTACGCACTTTACTTAATGCAATAATCTGTTGTTCGCAACTTAATACCAACGGGGGACACGGATGTTAACCTGGCGGTGGATTATTAGTCATAGATGCAGTTGGATACGGTCTATGTATTACGACGTAATGCCCAATTAAATCTCATAGTAATCATCTTGTCATATATTTGTCAATTGCCCAGCTGTAATTTGTTTACCCAGCATGTTAGTTATCTTTATGGAGAGACACCACTAGTGAACTATGGACCCTGGTCTATTCTTTTACACTGATAAAACCGCCAACTGCAATCATCTGTTCTCTGTTACTTTCTGCAATTAATGCTGTTTTCCACACCATACGTTTAATCCTTTGTTTTCAGCAAGCCGGGGAGATTGACAACCTTCCTGTTTCGTTGGGGCAAAGTAGTTTGATTGTTTTGTGTGCAGGTTCCACGTCGGTGATCGTAAAACGGCGCCACTGACAACCTTCTGAAGCGCTCCTACTCCTCCTGGATTCGATAACCTTAGTTTTGTACTAAGGGAAGATTTGTTGCTGCACTATATCATACCTTCCTCTTGGGGTCTCCCAACGAACGTGTGTTTTCACGTCATCAAGGATCGATGACATAGACTTCCTGGAAGAGATGCGGTGTCGAGCTTCATTACAATATTCTGGATACCAGCAAGGGCTCCGTCGCTATCACGATCGCCATGTTCGTTCACGGGCTCTGGAACCCGGAGACCTGGTACTCCGCAAGGAGCAGAAACTTGATGCATGAACAAGATGTCATCCAAGTGGGAAGGACCTTATCGGGTGACGCATACCCTGAGACCGGAGCAGTCTATCTGGAGGACGAGAAAGGCAGGCCGGAGGGCAACGCCTGGAACATTGAGAATCTCCGCAAATTCTACCCCTGATTACGAACATGAATCGCAGATAGTCGAATCCACTAAGCACGCCCAAGGGGCTAGTGTTCTGTAAAAGGGTGTAAGAATCGTCGCCAAGGAATAAAAGATAAGTATTTCAATTCCGTGAGCCTCAGTTCCTGTCGTGAAGTGTGTTATCCGTAACAACCCCCAAGCAGGGGGCTGACATGGTGCCGGTGGCTGACGGGTCGAGCGCGAGTAACCTATCAGTAGGCACTGCCACAAGATCGTGCAGTACTGCCGTGGAAAGAAGGGCTCGGGCAGTGATGTGTTTTAAAGAACATAAACACAGAAATGCACATTCAACTTTGCTTGCGGGTTGCTTCGGATGAAACACTTTCACGACATGAAGGGAGGGTCCATTCTTTTCCTACTGAAAGTTTGCTGTGTGCAGCGTCTTCCCGGGACAGGAACAGGCGATGGAGAGCGGCTAAGGAGCTGGAAACCCGGGAAGAACGAGGCAGATCAAGGATGCGGCAAAAATCAGCTAAGTCTTTGCATTTGCATCCTGCACTTAGGCATAATATCTCGCTCGGAGTCAATATACCATCAACCTGCGCATGCTTGACAGTCTATGAGAGCCTTTGCGGGGGTAATGCGTCCTCCCCGGTGAACGGTCCGTTTCCCTCTGACCTAGTACCCGCGGCAGTGGAGTGGACTCCCGGAAGGTATAGTGCTCTTAGGGGTACTACTACTGCGGCAGACAGTCAGAGTACTTGGCACCTAAGAGATCTCCTCAGAAAACTTGATAGCGCGTTATTGCAAAGGAAGATGTGGGAAATGACCCCGAGAGTTGAGCCATAGGATTGCATTCATCTAAATTTAAATTCTGGATTGCAATTCCTAAGTACATTCAGTTATGCAGCTTCCTAAGTACATATCTAGCCTGTGCTACTAAGGCCAGCTCAGGATTCCTAGCTGCGCAGACTTGTCTTTTATTTTGCCTACCGGGTAAACTATTGATTCCTGGGGACGCCTGGGGAGAAGGAGGGCACTCGCGCAGAATCTTCAGGGATCCCACGGGACAGGGAACTTCCCGGCGAACCCTGGGACGTGCTGGTTGCAGAGGGAGTACACGTGGTCCACGAACTTGTCCATGATGTCTTCTTAGTCCTAAATGGGAGGGAAAAAAGCAATTCACGAGACAAGTTTCTTTTCAAGATAAACTTGCCAAGACCCAGGAGGCCAGCGTGGTTATTCCCCCAAGCGGAGTAACTCCAAGACCATCACGTAGATTGATGGGACGGAACAAGGAAGACCAGATGCCAGGGACCCACTTTGACCTATTTTTAGGTCATAGTCCCGGCAGCTGGAGCAAGAGCCGCCGGGACCATGCCCAGGGGCTACTGTCGCAACAGTGGAACATGGGGTTCCCCTAATGCTGCCAAAGTGGGTCCACCGCACGTGGGCCCAGGATGAAGATGGATAAGGCCAAGACTCAAGATAGGTTGGCGGGTCCGCCCCCCAACCCCACGAAGACCACGCAAGAGCTACATCGACTAAGGACCCGGTCCTGGGGGCCCGCCGGGTCCCCTAACCACTCGGGAAGATGACGAAGTCCCCGAGAGCCCGAGTTCCTGGTAGGAGGCCGGGCTCCCTCTCGGGTATGTCTTCGTACGACTACGGATAAGCACTCCAGCGCACGCTAGAAGACCTCAGAAGACTTGGGAAGCAAGGCGATGGAGGCGCGGGTCGGGGACACGACCAGTGGCGTTGTCAGCCTCTGTCCGCCCCGCTTTCCCCAAAGGTGGACGCTCCCACCTAACCCAAAGGAAATACTTGGAGGAAGAGAGGCCACGTCTCCTCCTAACCCATCCGAGGGGGTTCTTCCCGCCTAAAACCCCCCCACGCTCCTCACGTGACCATGTGGTATCCCCTTGGCCTATAAAAGGAGGACCAAGGCACGGGGGAGGAAAAAGGAAAGGAGAAGAACAAGTCGGACCAGAGCAAGCCAAGACTAGGGTTGCGAGGGTAGAGAAGGGAGGTGATCTCCTCAGGGTCAGGATCTACCCTTCGTCTACCTCGAGCCAAACCCTTCCGGGTACCTCACTCGGAAGCCACCATTGTAAGCTACACCATGAAGAAGTCATCAATCCAGACATGCAGGAGTAGGGCTTTTAGCCTCCGGGCGACCTGAACCTGGGTAGCTCTTTGTGTCCCTTTGGTTGCTTGCTTTGATCGTGGAAAGGAGAGCTTGATCCAGACCACGCCCGAGAGACGATTCTCAGCCTCCTTCGCGCCCCATACCGAACCTAAAAGGGGTATCCTTTATCCCCGGTGTCCATCTTTCAAGACACGACAAAAGCATTGTACTCATCTTCACTCATAGATTCATATTCTCCCTTGTCATTGACAATCATGAATTTCTTGTTTGTGCACTGAAAGGATTTACGTCCTAGTCCTCCACACTTGAAGCAATTCAAAAGGCGTGTGTCGGTTGTTGCTCCATGATTTGGCTTGCTTGAGGGAGTGATACCCACAAGTATAGGGGATCGTTGAAATCTTCAATGTGTAAGTATAGTATCGATCCCACGAGGAGTAGAAGGTATAAGTATTTATCCTCTCAAATAAGAGTGTGACTTCTCTTATTATCTATGCACAATCCTCTATGCAGCGAGAGGACAAGCTCAAGTGTGTGTTTCTTATAAGTGGAGAACGTTCCCAAGGGCTACCTAGACTTCATGGCATAAATATTTCTAGAACAACAATGTAAGCATTTTGTCAAGTTTTAATCTTCTTTTGGATGGAGCCATAATTAGGGAAAGCTAAATAAATAAACTAAACCCCCTTATGATGGTTCTTATGGCCAAGTAAATGACTGCACAAGAGTTATTAAGCCATAGAGTCCCACCATAGCCTTAAACTCTAAGGTCCCCGATACTAATACCCTCATAATGCAACTTCATGACTCGGTCTCAGGTTTACATGTCCTCCCAAGTCTCCCTCACTCCATTACACTACGGTGTTCTCCTATGAGCCCATATAGGTGAAGTGATGTGCAGTCGATGTTCGCACAACACCATCATAGAATTACATAAAAAAATAAACACTAGACAAAATACCAACACATGTCATAAATAAATCATTGCCAATCCATCCTATGCCCCCAGGAACATGAGAGAACTACTCACAACGCGAAGACATGATATGATTCAATGGCATAAGTGATACAACACAATCTGAGAATATAATCTCCCCACAAAACAATGACAAGTAGCAATTCACAAACATGTAGAATAGTACTTAGACAATAGCTAGGGTTCGACAATCTCAAACTATGAGGGGGATGAAGTGGATCACGAAGATGGTGATGGAGATGGTGCTGGTCTTGACGGTGGTGTTGATGGAGACTCCGGAGGGGGGATGGAGGAGCCTTCCGGAGGTGATTCCGGCGGCGTTTCCCCCCTCCGATCTTCTCCGGCGGCAGCCTTTGTCTCCTGTTTCGTGGTTTTTGTGTTTCTCCGCCGCCTCCTTCCAAAAGCCGTCGGGGGACTATTTTTATAGTCGTTTTTAGGTCAAGACGAAGGCACGGGACAAAGATCGACGGCATCGGAGGCTCGAGGCCCAGAATAGGGGGTCCCACGCGGTCAAGGAATCTGACCACGTGGGCCCACCTCTTTCGGCCCTCGGGTTTCCGTTTGTTCGCTTCCTTCGCTCCTACGCTTCGTTCCTTCCAAAAATTGACGCCCGTGAAATATTAGGTCATTTGGACGTCGTTTGGGTCCCTGAAAGTCAAAAAGATGGAAAAAGGGGTTTTCTGCTTCTGCAGGGTTAATTCCAAATAAATGGGGAAACTGTGAATTATCCCCTAAAATCATTATAAAACATAAATATAACCCATATATGATGCAAATAAGTTGGAATATCAAGTAATAAAATGTAAAGTTCATGTATGCATTTTACATGCATCAACATCCCCAAGCTTAACCAATGCTCGTCCTCGAGTATGAAGGTGATAAAACTAACATGGACTTTGCATTTTAATACTATCAATGGATATCAAAGATGATTACTATTGCTACATAAAGTCAAATGATTCATTCTCAAAGGAGTAGCAATATACAAGATAGATTATAAAGTGATATCAAATATTCAATGAAAGGATGTTCAATGATAATTCACAAAGTGTAACATAGAAGAAAGTACTATGGAACAAATGTATGCATAATGAAAAGTAAAAACATCCTATAATGGTCATAGAGTAATCTTGTAAAATCTGAATATAAAAGTGGACACTTTGGAAAGATAGATAAATAAGTAGAGGTAAAACATGAATAAGTTTCATCTAGCTTCCAAATGCTTCTACTTAAGTTAATGTTTGCAATGTGGTATTCATTGGTGTGGAGCTCTCATTACCCCTATCATAGCATCTTGAATGGTTAAAGTTTAAAGTGAAAGCAAATATGAGTAATGTGCTTGACAAAGTATGGGTTGAATGCCTCATGCCCCGTGAATACGAGTACCTACACCACGGTGTTACTCAACTCGGGCCACAAAGCAAGTTCAAGTTAAAGTCATTGTAAGTAATATAATAGCGTCATCAAGAGCGTCAACTGGGGTACCTCTTGCCTCAGGACATGGAAACTAGCCCATGTCAAAATGACAAGACAAACAGACAATGAACAATCTCAGCACTCTTTTATTTACTATTTGTATAGCTTTTTATTATGTGCATCACTGAATTTCACTTTGGTGCGCTGTAAATTTCCACCATGAATGATGCATGGCTTAGGTTAGCGGCCCAGGCGTCTCTCTAGCCATTTATACAAACTCCTCAAACTTACTAAGTTTCCGCATTTATTTGGCACCATGATAAGCATCCATAAACAAAAGTACATGATATCAACTAAATATAATTAAGAGCACGTTGAAAGCTTGCCATGTGACAGCACATATGAGCTAACTCCCAACCAAGACTCTTGTCAAGCACACAACTTCATAATTTTAATCACAATGGTTCATGTTTATTAAGTGCAATAAAAGTAAAGTGTGCATCAAGTTCGTGAGAGCTTTTTAACCAACTTTTCCCATAACAATCAATAACATAAGCATTTTAATTCGGAAGCATAGATAATACAATATAACATGATAAACATACTGGAATAGCATAAAGCTAATAGGTAGATATGGTGGACTCACTGGAAAAACTTTGGTTGAAGGTGTTGGAAAACAAGTTTTTACTTGTTGGAATTTTTGGGCTAGCAAGAGGGAGAAAGTTGACCGTCTAAATGCATGCATAAGTGTCCATAAACTAACCAATCCATGTTAAACAAAGTAAAGTAACATTCAGCATCAAAACATGAATAAAAGATAGCTCTTGATAAAACACTTGCAAATTAATACTCATTAAAAAGCACATGAATCATGCAACTATATGTATCTTTTTGAATCAACTCAAACATCCCTTTCCCAATTTTTAATAGCATCCAACTTAATTCAACCCAAACTTCCAGTAGCTCTCTCACAACATAAATGATAGTGGTGGTCTACGAAAAACAAAACAAAAAATAAAATAAAAAGACGCTCCAAGTTTATGCGATAAAGTGCATTGATCGAAAAACAGAAGTTAGACGTGTGCAAACCGAGAGTGTGTTGGTCCAGTGGGGTTGTCTTCACATCCCCAAGCTTATGGTCTTCACCATCCTTGGATAGCTCTTGGTGCATCTCCTCTAATCCCTGTGAAAAAACTTCAAAACACCGTTTCTCCCATTTCTTTTCTGTGGGGTGACATTAGTAGTGATAGACAAATGAATTGCTTGCTGCATAAAATCCTTAAAAAAAATTCATATGAATGTCCAGAAAGTGTATAATGTTGTATGCCTACTTATAAACTCAATTGGATAAAAAGATTCAAGTTAAAAGTTCAAAGAATGCATCAAACAAAATGGGACAGAATCTGTCCAGAAAAACAGCAGCAGCAAAACGCATTTTTTACCCTACTTAAATATGTCGAAAAAATCTGAAAAATTCACGCTTACAGAGGATGAAAAGTTGCAACTACAGTTCAAATTTCAGCTCATTCGGAGTTACAGAATAGAAATGAAAAATCATACCGTGCACAGATTCGTGCTGGAATAAAATCTCCGAATACAAATAGCAACTTTTTCAAACCAAAACGGGTAAAACTTGGCACTTTATTAAAAATTCAGAAACAAAACTAAAAACTAAGTCTCTTGTTACAGCAAGAGGACACAAAGAAAATCAAAAATAAAACAACCGGGTTGCCTCCCGTAAAGCGCTTTCTTTATAGCCATATAGCTAGGCTTACTTACTTGGTATCAAGATGGTTGGAGTGAGGTGGCTTGGCATCCCCAAGCTTGAATTCTTGTACTTATTCAAAATATGTAGGGTGAGCCTAGGGGTAACATCCCCAAGCTTGAGTGTTTGTCCCTCTTGATCATTGTTCATCACCCTCAACTCTTCCACTTGAAAATTTCTTTACACAAAACTCATCATAAAACTTGATTAGAGGGGTTAGTGTCTCCATAAATTAAATCCACATAGGTACAGCAAAGACATATCATGAGTTGATTCTAAACATTAGCTACTGTTACTATGGTTGTGTATTGCTCTTTGATCAATAGAACCACACAAAACACAAGTAATGAGAGTAATGCAAAATAAAGACAGAATCTTGTCAAAAACTGGACAGCCCGTAAAGAGTCAATTTTTAGAGGCACTTACGTTGCTCAAATCAGAAAACTTTGAACTAATGAAATGTGTAATAATAACTGAAGATTGCTGTCGTAAAATTTCAGGTCAAAATTCCTTTTCTGTGATTTTTAACATTTTTCGCAGTGAAGCTTAGGAATCTGTTTTCTGGACAGCCATGATAGTTTTAATGATGCTCACATAGGAACAAGAATTGAAATGCAAAAGAGAGCATCAAGAGAAAAATATGAAACACTTTTAAGTCTAACCCACTTCCTATGCATTGGGATCTTGTAAGAAAATAAATCATTGAAACACAAAGCAAGTAGCATAGGAAGATAAAACAAGAGCAATTTCAACACTTTGAACTTAAAGAGAGGAAACGTAATAATATTGAAATGTTTAGAACCATGTTTTTCCCTCTCATAATAACTTTCAGTAGCATCATGAATAAATCCAACAATATAATTATCACATAAAGCATGTCTTTCATGATCTACAAGCATAAAAGTATTAATACTCTCCACATAAGTAAAATCATTCTTATTAGTGATAGTGGGAGTAAAACATTCATAAATGGGAGACATAGCATCATCATAGTGAATTTTCTCCTCTATAGTGTAATCAAGAGAATTCAAAAATAAAGTAGGACTCTCATGAATGAGAGTATTGTCACAAACAGCAAGTATATCATCTTTATCCTCACAAAATTTAGTAACAAGTTCTAAACATGGAGGATTATCAAGCAAAATAGGACCATCATCTAGAGTACTATCATAAAACATGTCTAAACCATACTCCTCATCATTTTTAAAATTATTATCAATAATATTCTCATTAGGCACAGTTGATATTCCTCCTCATCATCAGAATCATAAAAGCAAAGTTTATCATCAGCAATATATTGAAGGTTACCCTCATCCATAGGTGGTGAAGGTGGAAGTTTCCTCTCTTCATTCTCTAGTTGTTCATCATCTTCATCATCTTCTTGGGGTTGCATGGGCATCCCCAAGCTTAGGTTTTTATCCTCTTCTTCACATTCTTCCTCTTCCAAGCTTATGTTTTCATCATCTTCTTCCTGTAAAACATCAGTATTTTCTTGGGGAACCTTGCCCCTCTCATTATAGTCAACAACATAAATATTTTGAGAGAACTTGGCTATGCAATGTTCAAGAATAGAAGTGACCTTTCCTTCGAATCTCTTAACTCTAGGGCAAGTTTAATTTTCATTAGCAAAGGTGTACAATTCATTAGATGCATAATAAGTAACAAATTCCTCTACTTGTTCCATCCCTAAATGAGTGTAATCATAAGTATGGTAAGATGCTATGACACGTTCTTCATGGAACTTACATTGAAATTCAAAGTGTCTATCAGTATGTTTAAAGCAACAAGTTTTATTATCATGGAATAAAAGCCACTCTCCAGCAATATAATTTAAACTTTCCATGAAATCTTTTAGTATTTTCCGTTCTGTTGACTCTCTAGATTCCTCAGCAATTTTAGAAGCTTTCATGTATCCATAGTAAAAATTCATTATCTCCAGACTTATGCCCATACCAAAAGTTTTTATGGTATTTTCCATTTTCTAATTTTTTTTGTGTTTTGATATATATAACTGAAAGTAAAACTAAACTAAATGCAAAACTGAAAGTAAACTAGAGTTTATGCAAAACTGAAAATAAATATCTAGTGCAAACAAGAATAAAAACTTAAGCGCTACACTCCCCAGCAACGGCGCCAGAAAATGTCTTGATACCCACAAGTATAGGGGATCGTTGAAATATTCAATGTGTAAGTATAGTATCGATCCCACGAGGAGTAGAAGGTATAAGTATTTATCCTCTCAAATAAGAGTGTCACTTCTCTTATTATCTATGCACTAGACAAACTAAAATGATTAAATGATGCAAGTGTTTTTGGGTTTTTGGCGTAGAGTTTGCAATAAAGTAAAAAGCTGAAAATAAAATATGACAAGTGAAAGCTCTCAAAGAGAGAAAGCCCAATCCTCTATGCAGCGAGAGGACAAGCTCAAGTGTGTGTTTCTTATAAGTGGAGAACGTTCCCAAGGGCTACCTAGACTTCATGGCATAAATATTTCTAGAACAACAAGGTAAGCATTTTGTCAAGTTTTAATCTTCTTTTGGATGGAGCCATAATTAGGGAAAGCTAAATAAATAAACTAAACCCCCTTATGATGGTTCTTATGGCCAAGTAAATGACTGCACAAGAGTTATTAAGACATAGAGTCCCACCATAGCCTTAAACTCTAAGGTCCCCGATACTAATACCCTCATAATGCAACTTCATGACTCGGTCTCAGGTTTACATGTCCTCCCAAGTCTCCCTCACTCCATTACACTACGGTGTTCTCCTATGAGCCCATATAGGTGAAGTGATGTGCAGTCGACGTTCGCACAACACCATCATAGAATTACATAAAAAGATAAACACTAGACAAACTACCAACACATGTCATAAATAAATCATTGCCAATCCATCCTATGCCCCTAGGAACATGAGAGAACTACTCACAACGCGAAGACATGATATGATTCAATGGCATAAGTGATACAACACAATCTGAGAATATAATCTCCCACAAAACAATGACAAGTAGCAATTGACAAACATGTAGAATAGTACTTAGACAATAGCTAGGGTTTGACAATCTCAAACTATGAGGGGGATGAAGTGGATCACGAAGATGGTGATGGAGATGGTGCTGGTCTTGACGGTGGTGTTGATGGAGACTCCGGAGGGGGGATGGAGGAGCCTTCCGGAGGTGATTCCGGTGGCGTTTCCCCCCTCCGATCTTCTCCGGCGGCAGCCTTCTGTCTCCTGTTTCGTGGTTTTTGTGTTTCTCCACCGCCTCCTTCCAAAAGCCGTCGAGGGACTATTTTTATAGTCGTTTTTAGGTCAAGACGAAGGCACGGGGACGAAGATCGACGGCATCGAAGGCTCGAGGCCCAGTATAGGGGGTCCCACGCGGTCAAGGAATCTGACCGCATGGGCCCACCTCTTTCGGCCCTCGGGTTTCCGTTTGTTCGCTTCCTTCGCTCCTACGCTTCGTTCCTTCCAAAAATTGACGCCCGTGAAATATTAGGTCATTTGGACGTCGTTTGGGTCCCTGAAAGTCAAAACGATGGAAAAAGGGGTTTTCTGGTTCTGCAGGGTTAATTCCAAAAAAATGGGGAAACTGCGAATTATCCCTAAAATCATTATAAAACATAAATATAACCCATATATGATGCAAATAAGTTGGAATATCAAGTAATAAAATGTAAAGTTCATGTATGCATTTTACATGCATCAGGGAGGCACTTTCTTGAAAGGTTGAGGCGCTTGAGTTGTGGATGTAGAAGCTCTTGGAGGACCTCTAGTGTTTGCTTGAGGAGGAGCTTGTGTGGGTGTAGGCGTGGATGATGAAGGCTTGTTGGCGAAGAATGCCTTTGTCTTGATGTATTTGAGCTCTTCAAGCACGTGACGCTCGGCCTTTGTTGCTTGATGGACTAGCTCAATCAAGGTGGCATATGGTTGGAATTCCACAATCTTCTTGATAGGATAGTTGAGTCCATTCATGAAGCGAGCCATGGATTGCTCCTCCGATTCTTCAATATTGGCTCTCATCATGGAAATTTCCATCTCTTTATAGTACTCATCAACCGATTTCAACCCTTGCTTCAACTCTTGCAACTTCTTGTACAAGTCTCTAGTGTAGTGACTTGGGACAAAGCGCTTGTACATTGCTTCCTTCATCTCAACCCAAGTGTTGATTGGTTGTTGGTGATTGTCCAACCGTGTCACTTGAAGTTGTTCCCACCACAAGAGAGCATACTCTTCAAACTCCATTGACGCTAGAGCAACCATCTTGTTGTCGGAGTAGCGGCGAACTCGGAAGATCTTATCAACCTTGAGTGCCCATGAAAGATATGCTTCCGGGTCACTTGTTCCAAAGAACTTTGGCATATCAAAGCGAAGGTTGTTCAAGTTGTCATCTTCTTCTCGACGGTTGGGAGGTGGGAATGCACGTCCACGTCTCCTTCTATTAAGTCCATCACCAAGATGTTGGCTCAACTCACTATCACTTGATTCGGTGTGGTGGTGGTGGTGACGATCATGTGGACGCTCTTGGCGTTGACGAGGCACATGGTGATGATGATGCTCTTGGTGTTGAGTTGGGTGCTCATCGCGGTTCCCATGTTCACAATTGTGGTGATGTGGCCTTGGAGGATGACGGTGTGGACGGCCTTGTTCACCATAGTCATGCGCACCCGGTACACCATTGTCATTGGTCAATGGGTCCTCGACGATCTCGATGTTGAGGTGGTGGTGAAGGAGTTCGTTCACGTCGTCCACCATTTGGGCGATGTTGCCTTTGATGCCCATTATCATGGTGCGCTCTTGGCGAAGGTGTACGTTCCATTTCATGGCGATGTCGATCATGAGCGTCGCGCCTTGGAATTTCTTGATGACCTTGTTGCGGTTCTTCTTGATGAGCTCCATGACGCGCATGTCTTGGTTGTGTCGACCTTGAAGTGCTCCTTGTGCGGCTTGAGCTTGAAGAAGATCGACGTTGCACGAGGTTGTTGAGAGCTTCGGTCACTCACGCCATTTGCTCATTGAGATTTGCTTCTTGCGCGTGCATGCGGTCATTGAAGTTGGCTTCTTGTGCTTGAAGACAACGCTCATAGCGGCCTAGGCCATCATGAAGAAGGTGTCGAAGACCAACAAATTCGCCTTGTGTGACATAGCCATTATCACCTTGAATTCCTCCATGTATATCATCATCCGAGATTGAGCTTCCGTTTGTACTTCCCCTAAACATGATTCTCAAAGAACAAGTGAAATGTGTCACAATGTATGAACCAAGTTAGCATGCCACAACTTTAAGAGATAGTATTGAACCAATTGGATTAACCAAGAGAAACTATACCCAATGAATAAAGTGGCTTGATGAAAGAGAATCCGGTTCTAACACCCAACACACACACTTATGAGGATAGGTAGGTATAAAGTGGCAAAAGGAAACAAGCACAACCCACGAAAAGTGTATTGTTCAAAGTAGAGAATAACCACAATGATCAAATTACCAAAGAAAGACCAACCACATAAATGATGAAGAAACGCACACAAAATCGAATGATGGGGTTGGGTGACCAAAGGGCGAGCACACGAATATATGCAACCTAGCGAAGACTACGTGCTCAAATGTCACACCAACACAAGAAGGACGCTAGCTCAATTGCCTTTGTGTGGGAAACGGATTTGCACAAGTGTGAAACACTCACGCTCACTTTGGCGGTCGAATCTTGTCGTAACCGATACTTGGCACTAGTCATTTCTTTTCTTTTCTCTTCTCTTTTTTTATTGATTTTTGACGGTGGTTCCTTCTTCTTTTGCTAGTGCCAAGACCTCTACACGATACACACTCGCCAATACTTGAAGACAATCACTCGAATCAACACAAGTGCAATGCCTCGCAATATCAAAGAGCTAGTCCGGTAGGTCAAGGTACACGAAAGGAAGAAGGGCTCACAAAGGATTATGGTGACGGGTATATGTCGAGTCCTTGGTGTTGTCGTCGCTTGTTGTTGATGAAGCATTGATGCGGAAGCTTGTCGATGTCGTAGACGTTGATCACACCAGCGAAGGACTCAAACAAGAAAGAGGAAATGCCAAAACGAAATGAGGAAAAGAAAATTTCTGCAAAAATCGGCCCTGGCGGTAGTATCGCTTCCTGCCCGGTAGTACCTCTGCTCCAGTTCTGGCGGTAGTACCGCTGATCCTGGCGGTAGTACCGCAGGTCAAATTCCTGGTGTTCTTCGTTTCGCGATTTGGGCGGAAAAGGGGCTCGAAAATTCCTCGATTTCGTGGGAAATTGGCAAAATTGAGGCTTGGGAACGCAAACAAAGGTGGAGGGTCCTAAAGCAACAGATCCGTGGATCAAAACTACCAAAAACGCAACAAATCGATAGATCAGCTCGAATCCAAGAAAGGCTATTTTTGGTGGAAATTTTTAAGTTGGCAAAATCAAAGAAACATTGGGTGGATTTCGGTGGAAACAAAGGGTAAATCCGTGGCAACGGTGGCCTCTGATACCATATGATGTGGGTTAGGTCCCGATCTTCATGGATTTGGGGCGGAGAGACGATGAACACGATGAACAAAGCGTGGGGAAAACACAAGAGAGATAAATAGCAAAGCAAACACAGACGAAATCAACCGGTAACAAGTCCCCGAGGGCAGCCCCCGATTCTCAATCTCCAAGCCAACCTTACTCTAAGGATTGTTCCTCCTACCGGTCAATCCAACCGGTCCAATATAATCCCCCAAATAGGAAAGATTGGCAAGTAGTCACAACTACAAGAAGAAGATCTTGAATCCACAAGAGGATCTTCTCCACAAGGGGAGGCCTTGATTCATCTCCACAAGGGAGGTGATGTAGCCCAACCTAAGACGCCTACAACAAACGGTCAATGACAAGAGCTAGAGTCAAAGCTCTCCATCATAAGGTGAACTCACTCCTATCTATGTGTGATCTTGACTCGCCTTTGAATGGTTTGCTACTTCATTCGGATACCTTGTGTGTGCTTAGGTACAAGCCTCATGAAGATACCCCACCAAGTGATGAAGATGGACAAGGATTGAGCCAAGAAAATACTCCACAAAGTGATGAAGATGGCCAAGAGAATGAAGATGAAAATCCTGAAGAATCGCCGGCCGGTACTACCGAAGCTCCACCGCCGGTACTACCGCCGAACCGCCAGACGCTACTGATGTCGCGTCCCCCCTAAGCGGTACTACCGGAATTAATTCCGGTACTACCGACCCGGCCGGTACTACCGGCCAATCAAGGCCGGTACTACCGGACCTGCGCGAGCCTGTGTGCTGAAATGGCTTTTGAGCCATGTAATCCTGGCTACTCATCTACTATTTCGTATCTAGACTATAAATAGGTGCTTTCCACCTTAGGGTTAGGATTAGACTGAGATTAGACTTGAGTTGAGCTTTGCTCCTTTCCCACCCATGATGGTGTTGCCTCTTAGGAGATGAATCAAGGCCTCCCCTTGTGGAGATGAATCAAGACCTCCCCTTGTGGAGAAGATCCCTCTAGTGGATTCCAAGGCCTCTTCTTGTAGTTGCGATTACATGCCAATCTTTCATCTTCGGGTGACTATGTTGGATCGGTTGGATTGACCGTTGAGAGAAACAATCCTAAGAGTAAGGTTGCTTGGAGATTGAGAATCGGGGGCTACCCTTGGGGATTGGTTACCGGTTGATTTTGTCCATGTTGTCTTGCTATTTACCCTTATTTGTGCCTTTTTCCCTTTGTGTTCTTCGTGTTCATCCTCGTGTTCTTCATGTTCATCGTTCCCTCCGCCCAAATCCGTGAAGATCGGGACCTACCCTACATCAGGAGGCCTTGATTCATCTCCATAGGAGGCAACACCAACATGGATGGAAAAGGAGCTAAGCTCAACTCAAGTCTAATCTCAGTCTAACCCTAACCCAAGGCAGAGGAAGGCTATTTATAGTCTAGTGGGCGAAGAGGTAAGTTGGTGGGGCGTTACATGGGCCTCAGCCCGAATTCTTGGGAGCTGCAGCGGTAGTACCGCTGTTGTGGCGGTAGTACCGCTCCTGGGCAGGGGCGGTAGTACCGCTGGCAACTGGCGGTAGTACCGCTGTTCTCGCAAATTGACTTCCTTCAGCGGCTGGCGGTAGAACGAGGCGGGTACCGCCAGGTACCGAACGCGACATCAGAGAGGTTTTTGGGCTTGCCGGTAGCCCCAGCGGTATCCCGGGCGGTAGTACCGGTTCCTGAAGGTGGCGGTAGTACCGCCGCCTGGAGCTTCAGCTTCTTCAGGTTGATCGTCTGGGCCGTGGCGGTAGTACCGGCGTCTCTGGCGGTAGTACCGCTGTTCAGCTTCTTCATCTTCCTCTTGGCTCGTCTCTTGGCCATCTTATGCACTTGCTTGGTGATCTTCATGATGGTTGTTTCTAAGTATGCACAAGGTATCCGAATGAAGTAGCAAACCATTCAAGGGAGTGTCGAGTTCACACATAGATAGGAGCGAATTCACCTTATCATGGAGAGCTTTGACTCTTGCTTTGTCATTGGACCGATTGTTGTAGGAGCCGTAGGTTGGGCTACACCAACCACCCACACCGACCGCTACGACGCCGAGTTCCGGCGCATCCACACCGAGAGGATCACGCGCTGGGGCGGCCCTGGACTGGCGTCGCGCGACAAGAGCACGAAGGTCCGGTACGCCTTCTGGGGCGTGCCAAGGCCGCACCCTGGACGCGGTGCTGGAGCACATCGCCGCCGGCAGCGAGCCCCTGGAGATGCCACCGCCGGAGAACTTCTCCAACCGCTGGGCGCCGAGGAGGGCGACGCTGTCTTTTTCACGTTCGGGCTCGTCTTCCGCAGCGCCTCGCCCTTCTCCCGCAGGGTGTCTGCGTCTCCCTACGCCCGCTCGCGCCGCTGCGTGCTCCGAAGCCGGAGCCGGGCACATGCGCCCTCGTCATCAGCACGGCTCCCGCTCCGCCGCTCATCGCGCGCCGCCATCGCCGTCCAAGAAGATGAAGACGGAGGTGAAGATGGAGGCGCCGCCCCGGATGATGCTGGGGGAGCTGGAAGCGGCGCAGCTCCAGCGTGCCAACCCTGACGACCCCAAAGGCGTCGCCGCCGCGTTCGAGGCGTCGAAGAACGACGTCCCCGCGCTGCCTCTTCCGAAGTCCCGCGCGTGGTCGTTCCGCGACCATGCGGCGCTCACCGGGACGCCACTGCTCGACCTGAGCAGCGACGATGACGACGATGGTGGCTTCGGCCCTGACGCCAACAATGGCGAGGCAGGCCCAGTGGCGGCGTGAAGGAGGAGGACTATGACGTGTTCGACGACTACCAATAGTTAGTTTAGGTTCAGTTTAAATTTCGTTCAAATGTGTTAAATTTCCCTAAAAATTTGAATGAAATGCCGTTTTATTTTCGAATTCAAAAATTTTAAATTATTTTTGTGGGCCGCGATGGGGAGAGGCCTCTCCCCATAGCGCCGTGTGGTCCGGACGCCCCCCAAAGCGCTCGTTCCAGCATCAATCCGGGCGCGTTTTGGGGCGCGAGTGGGGATGCTCTAATGCAGCTTCAATTTCAGGACGGGTCCTTCACTCCTTCCCCTTGTTAAAAAAAAAAGCTTTGCATTCTTCTCTAGAGTTGGTTGGGCTGTCGTCCTGTCATTTGGGACCCGGCCTGCTCGCGTGAGAGATAGCCAGAAGCGGCCAATGAGGACCCTATCTTAAATCTCCACCATTCCACCCTTATCAACCCCTCCCCCCAACCCCCCTTTCGTTATCTTTCCCTCCCTCACTCTCACGCTCGTTTGCTCCTCCTCTGCCCACTGTTGCTGTTGCTGTTGCTACTTCTTCTGCTCCTGCACCTTTATCCCAGTAAGCCTAGCTAGTAGCCAGTGCTCCGTCCTTAACTTAGCACTTGCTTGGGAAATTGAGCTTCCATCCGGGCCGCCGGTGCATCCTTGCCTGTAATAAATAATACTGTGGAGAGGAGCTGAGCAGCAGCCCCATTGGTACATTCTTGGACCTCCTGTTGTTGTTTGGTTTCTTACGTTTGCGTGTATGCATGAATTCCCAGCTCTGTGGCATTTTCATGGCAATTTCTATGTTAGCATGGCTTAATGGACGGTGCTTCAGGCAAATTATTGCTTCTATTTTTCGAAACGAGTGTGTGCAGCAGCGAACACTGCTTCTTTGTATAGCTCTCTCTCTGCGAATTGTATCTTTTCTACCAATTTTCAATTGAACATCCTTCTTTCGGTTGTTTAGAATTTGAATTCCCCAACCATCTTTGCCTTGTGTTATTAACTAGTTACGTGTAATCCAGAACTTGGAGCATTTCTACTCGAGTAAAATTAGTCCCTTGAGCACTTTCCCTTGTCCATTCTTGCAGATAGGGTTGAAATTCAGTCTCCTACTGCTTGTGCACCCTTTTCATCTTTCTATCCATCATTTGCGAATATTTATTTGAACTGAGTTTCTTCGACGTAAGTTGCTCCGTTGGTTCTCCTACACCTTATCCCTTCGGTTGGTCAGAACATATCCACTTCGAATTCTTTGGTTTCGGTTAACTTTACAATCTATATACGGATGCACGTAATTATCTAGTTTTGGAATCGCATACCAGAAGAGATGAAAACAAAAGTAGACTTGAATTCACCTTGTGGTGTTGGAGCAACCATTGATTGTTGCTTGCACTTCATTCTCACTGTTGGTACAGCATCGTTTTTCCTGGTCAATATATCCTGTGCCGTGGGTGAGTAGTATGTACACATGTGAAGGACAGCTCCCTGTTTTGTCTTAACTGCAATTTTTTCTGGCGCTGCTCGTGCAGGCACCATCATCGCTCTCTTCTACTCTGTTCCTTTTAACGTGTGCCACATGTTCACGCAGCTTGTATTTGATTTAACTGTCGAAAATCCCAGCTGTTTGTGAATCCTACTGAATGTTTCGTTTTCTGTTCGACTGTATGGTCTAGGTGGGCATCTTTGTGCTGAGCTTGCTCGCCGTTTGGCGCGCGCATGGCGCCCAAGAGCAAGCGTGGCAAGGCCAAGGGTGAAAAGAAGAAGAAAGATGAGAAAGGTGGTTCTTTGCACCTTGATTAATTAGCTACTACCAATAGTCGTTTGTACGAAGGTAGTTTGTCAGTTTGAGCTGATCATTTCCAAATTTCCTTGATCAATTGCTACTAGTCCTCCCTGTGGCCATTGATATCACCGTCAACCTGCCGGACCAGTCTGATGTCCTTCTCAAGGTTTGGCTTCTCGCCACTGCAGCAAATTTTTTTCCTGGACAGCAAAATCTCTCTGCATTGAAATGTAACAGCTTTTATAATAACGTACGAGCAACTTGGTGCAGGGGATTTCAACGGATAGGATCATCGATGTGAAGAGGCTGCTCTGCGTCAACACCACCACGTGTGCAATCACAAACTACTCCCTTTCACATGAGGTATATATTTAGATTGTCGTGCAAACAATGATCCATCTAGAAGAATGATCATGCAAGCATGAAGATATATACCATTTTAAATATGTCATATATGACGATTTCATTTGGACAGACTCGTGATGGCCACTTGAAGGATGGTGCAGATATTGCGACATTGAAGCCATATACTCTCACCCTCGTAGAAGGTATGGTTATAGTCACACGATTTAATCTCACGAAGAACATAATGCACACATTTGTTTGCTAAATGCAACATTTTCTTAGCTCGCAAAAACTTGTGCAGCATTTTATCTTGGATTTCACGTGTCTTAAGCGTACGTCATGGTCAAAGATAAACCACCCATAAACCTTACGTACGTTACAAAACAATTCACAATGCAGGGGAATATGACGAGGATAGCGCGGTGGCGCACGTGCGGCGGCTGCTCGACATCGTTGCCTGCACTGCCTCCTTCGGCCCCCAGCCGCCGCCGCCTCCTCCTCCGTCCCCGAAGGACGCTGATGCCGCCAAGGAGCTCTCCAACTCCAGCTCCAAGCCAGCCTCGGGCGGGCGCCGCACGGGCTCGCCGCCTCCACTGCCCAAGGAGTCGGCTGCGAAGGACGCCGAGGCGGCGGCCAAAGAGGCTGCGGCCTCGGCGGAGCTGGAGGCGGAGATGAGTGGCGCGTGCCCACGCCTTGGAGCCTTTTACGAGTTCTTCTCCCTCGCCAACCTCACACCGCCCCTCCACTGTAAGTAAAATCCTCTCTCACAGCTTCACTAACTAATATCTCTATTTCACCCTTGAATTTAGGGTGTTCCATTGCACGTTTCATGATTGCTGACTCGAACAATAAAATCATTCGCCATTACAGTGCGATACAGCGGTAGTACAGCCAACATCTGAAATGCAACTAACAGTGTCATGAATCAAACTATGTGACTGTCATGGGCAAGTTTGGCCCTATTCAGTTTATATTTGGAATCTCGGCCGTCACCTCTTTGTCCATATATATATATTTGCTGTCTACTTCGCCATAATTCGTCCTCGCGTATATAGTCCTCATTATTTGTATTGAATGCTAAGCATGAGATATCAGCTTCAACTTTACAGAGCCGAGCATATCTCTGTAGTTATGCAAATTCTTGCGTTGGCTGAGATGTTTTAACTCTTTAATTTAGTTATAAAGCGAGTGACTCAACCTCGGCAGGAGGAGCAACCGTCTGATGATCATCTCTTTTTCCTTGAGGTAAACATGGTTAATAGTTGTCTCTTTGACAACACTTTTATACTATTCCTCATAATTTAGATCACATGTGCCCTAATCGGAGAACCATTGTCTGACTTGCAGGCAAAGCTTTGTAATGGGAAATTTGTTATTGTTGAAGCTCGGAGAAAGGGGTTCTTTAGTTTCGGGAAGCAGCGTGTTTTGTGCCACAATCTTGTCGACCTACTGAGGCATCTCAGCAGAGCATTTGATAATGTTCGTTTATTCCACATTCTGGTTAATGTTTATAAAATTTGTATAGGGTAGTTCTAAAATTATTATATAATAATCATGTGCCCCGTATTGTATTGTACCTTTTTATTTTATAGGATATAAACTTTTAAAGATGTTAATAGTTAACAACAGCTGGATTTTGGATCTATTTTCTTAAACATATTGGTTGTGAACATTTTTGTATGTGGCATGTATGCTTTTGTGCAGTACAAACTGAGAAGATTTAATGGAAAGAAAAAATACAATTAGGATAGAATTCCTAACTTCGCTCGGCTTCTAGAAGTAATGAATTGGAAAATTGTATTTTGGCATTATCACTGAGTTCCTTTACTTTCATGTTTATAGTGCTGAAAATAACTTTCTGCATTGCTGTATTGTGTGGTGCCTATGGGAGGAGAAATATTGGACGGAAACCACAATTTCACTACATAGTAAAATCGATAGTTGAGCATGTCATTGCATAGTTGGAGTTTTAGATAATGGCATTTGCCAAACATACAGTGCCTTGGGGCCGAATTCCGTTTCTGCAAACTATGTATGGTTCCTAATCGCAAACAAGTTTATAGCACCCTGTAACTGTTTCTGTAAGCAACTGTGTATTCTGATCTTCCATATTACCAATTCTTTTCTATGAATTTAATCCTTTTTGTTGCTTGTATATGTATTAGGCTTACGAGGATCTTATGAAGGCATTTTTGGAACGAAACAAGGTTTGTGGTTACCCCCTTTTTGGGTATTTCATCGTACCTGTCTTTTCTAAGCTTCGATGGATCCTTTTCACAAGACTGTGACTTTAATAATTTATATTTGGATTATTGTGTCCATGGGTGTAATGATTGATCTGTAAAGGAGTTGAAAAATTGCACTTTGAGTACCAAACAACAATTTTGTTGTGTTCTAGGAATATCTGCTTTCCTTCGTTGACATTCATACTCAGTTTCTTCCATTTGGAGCTTTTCTAGTGTATTGCGGTTGAAATTAGATTTTGACTCGCAGCTTCACAATTAATCATGTTTTTTGTGACTCAGGTGCTCCATGCTCTATAATATCCTTGTTGGACATTTGTTTTTCTATCTAATGCTACATAATGATCTAATTCAAACTGCTTGTATATTGCAGTTTGGAAATTTTCCTTATGGTTATCGTGCAAATACATGGCTTGTTCCTCCGATTGCTGCTCAGTTACCATCAGCATTTCCTCCCCTTCCTGCTGAGGATGAAACTTGGGGAGGCAATGGAGGTGGTTGGGGAAGGGATGGTAAAAGTGACACGTTGCCATGGGCAGATGAGTTCATGTATCTCACATACATGCCTTGCAAAACCGCTGAGGAGAGAGAAATTCGTGACAGGAGAGCATTCCTACTTCACAGTCTATTCGTAGATGTTGCCATCTTTAGAGCTATTGCAGCCGTCCGTCATGTGATAGAGAGTACAGATGTCTCAGCATCAACCAAGATAGACGAGGTTTTGCATTCTGAGACGGTGGGAAATTTTAGCATCACTGTCACAAGAGATTCTTCAGATGCAAGCTGCAAGTTGGACACTAAGATAGATGGAAGCCGAGCCACAGGAATGGACTCTAAGCATCTTGCAGAGCGGAACCTCTTGAAAGGAATAACTGCGGATGAAAATACTGCTGCACATGTATGAGTTCAAAGTTAAGTGTTTTTTTCTCATATTCAGGTAAAAAGTGTGTGTTTCCCTAATTTTGTCCATAATTTTCAGGATGTTGACAGTTTGGGCATAGTGAATCTTAGATACTGCGGTTATGTTGCTGTAGCAAAGGTTAACAATATCGAGAAAACCATTGTCAATTCGTCTATTAAGCCTGCTGATATCACAGATCAACCTGAAGGGGGTGCCCATGCATTAAACATTAACAGGTTTGTAGTAATGCTTCTGTTGTTCTTCTAGTTGTCCTTGAAATTTCTGCTGCTTATCCCATTTTTTGGTTATTATCGATTTGTTGTTTTTAGTTTGAGGATGCTCCTAAATGAAGCTAGTGCAACTGGAGAAAAAAAGATACCAACACAAAGTCATAGGCAGGAAGAACTAACCGCAGCACAAACTTTTGCTGAGAACTTGTTGAAGGAAAGTCTTCGAAAGCTTGAGGAAGAGGAGACTGATAAACAATCATTCATGAGATGGGAACTTGGTGCCTGTTGGGTTCAGCACTTGCAAGATCAGAAAAAATCTGACAAGGAGAAAAAGCAAGGTGCTGAGAAGGAAAAGAAGAAGATGGTGGACAAAGCAATGAAAGAAACCAAGATTGAAGGACTTGGGAAGCCTCTCAAAGCTCTTAAGCACTCCAAAAATATGGTTGATGCTCCTGAAAAGGGATCCTCATCGGGGAACAAAAGTTTGTCTGATGGATCAAGCTCTGTGGAAACCCAGAAAGTCAAGCCACCATCTGTTGAATTGCCTCAAGGAGACTGCATTTCCGAGAATGAAAGCTCGCTGAAGGATGTATTACCGAATTCTGCCTTTACAAGGTTGAAAGATTCAGAAACAGGGCTCCACCAGAAGGTAGAACTGCATTAATTTTCCTAGCAAGTGTTGATTTCGTAATCTGCCGTTTGGTGGCTTGCATATCCTATCTCATACGATTTAAATCAGTTGTATCAAACATACTAGGTATTGGTTTAGCAAGATTGCTTACCAAGTGTTCATTCCTATCTGTTAATCGTGCATGAAGCTTATGGACTAATCCCTTGTGCTCCACAGTCACCACCTGAGTTGATTGAGATGGCTCTGAAGTACTATGATGAAGTTGCGCTTCCTAAGCTGGTACACATCATCATATGAAAGATTAATAAGTTCCCACATGCTTATCCTTTTTAGTCGAGAGGCATAACAACTAACCAAAAAATATATTTAGGTTGCCGATTTTGGTTCATTGGAACTTTCACCTGTTGATGGTAGGACCTTGACAGATTTCATGCATACCAGGGGCCTACAGATGCGCTCAATAGGACGAGTTGTAAGTTTGTAATAATGGTTCATTTGAACATGATGGATGCCATGTCTTTTGGAGTGCGTGATATGTGCTAATCTTGGAATGACCTATGTAGGTCAAACTTTCAGAGAAGCTTTCACATGTACAGTCCCTTTGTGTGCATGAAATGATAGTGAGAGCATTCAAGCATATTGTCCGAGCTGCAATTGCTGCAATTTCAGACATGCGGCAATTAGCGTTAACAATCGCTGCAGCCCTGAACTTACTTCTTGGGGTCCCTGAATCTGAATTCTCTGGAAGTTCATCTGCTGTGCATCCCCTTGTGTGGAGATGGCTTGTTGCTTTCTTGAAAAGGCGATACCAGTTTGAGCTCACGGAGAAACATTACAATGATGTGAGGAAATACGCTATACTGAGAGGATTGTGCCATAAGGTAAAAGTGTTTCAGTGTTTGTAACATTTATCACACTCGGTGCATATTACTGAGATTAACGGTTATTTTTAGGTGGGCATTGAATTGGCACCCCGAGATTTTGTCATGGATTCTGCTTTCCCATTTTACAAACAGGACATTATTAGCCTGGTACCCGTACATAAGGTAAAAGTCGACAAAGCTATAGTCAAAGTTTTTGCCTGGGTCATTTTTTCTCAAGATACAGAATCAAATTGTGCTGGCATGGCTTGAGCATCACATATGAATATCAGTGTTTTGAGTACTTATTAGACATAATAGAGTGCCACATAAACACAACTGCTTTGTTTATAAAAAATGCAGCAAGTTGCGTGCTCATCTGCAGATGGAAGGCAACTCCTAGAATCCTCTAAAACGGCTCTTGACAAGGGTAAACTTGAAGATGCTGTTAATTATGGGACCAAGGTATCTTGTAAAATCTCATGCATTTCTTTCTTGCAACTCTTTAGATATCATATCTTAGGAACTCGTCATTATTCTATGTATGAATGCAGGCTCTTTCCAAGCTTATAATGGTGTGTGGTCCCTATCATCGAATGACAGCTGGAGCTTATAGCCTTCTAGCTGTTGTTTTGTACCACACTGGTGATTTTAATCAGGTACATGGTTATTCAGTTGCACAGCCGATAGTTTATACTACTAATTGCTAAGCATGTTTTAAGCATGTGAGAGTGATGGCGCTTTTTAGTTACGCGAGGATAGTTGAAAATTACACTATAGAAAACATGCATGCTGTTGCACTATCTTTATGTGAATATGGTTGTGTAAATTTTTGAAATCATAAGTCCTCCACTAAGCATGTTTTCAGCCAGTGATACTCAAGGCGTTATGGCTCTGGATTACACTAACTGTAACACCAAAGGAATATGCAGGGAAGCATATAGTACAAATTCCAAAAAACTGAGATTATGCTCTTTTTATCAGGAGTTTATGTTAACATCAGCAGACCTAAGGATTTTCTGCATGTTAGTAATGAACGAAGTCAAAATGTGCCAGCAGGCGTCCTAAATTTTAAAATAGTATAAACGCTAAACGAATGGTCACCTCAGCTTTTACGGTTTATACCGTAAGTGGCTGTAACAGCCTGACATAACACTGAGCCCTGATTGCTACAATATCCAAAATTTGGAGCTTAGCTTATGCAAAATTCCGTCAGACTTGTGTAATTCCCACCCAGCAAGAGAATGCACAACTCAACAAGATATCCCAGATACAATACAACTGGAATATCTATCCAATCCAACACAGACAACCGCTTAACACTCACCAACGACTAAGGGATTTCTGATCTTCATTGGATGGGCATGCAAAATAGTCTACTGTATCCAAAAAGTTTTACTACATACAATTAAGAAAAATACAATCATGTGTTTTAATCACAGAATAAGAATCTTATTCATCTTTTTCTTGCATGTGTACTGACGCTGCCGGACCTTTAGCAATCGTCCACGGAAATGACATAACAATAAGGATTTGATAATTTCTTGCGCGCCTACTCATCATTAACATTTGATGCAATCACCATTAATCTTTTACCCATGATGCAAATGTAATTAAAAGTGGTAATTGATGGTTGAACTGCTCGAACTTAATATTCATGTATCATGTCGTATTATGCCAGTTTATCATTACAATTCCCCATGGCGCCTTTGTCCAATACTTTCGTATGCCATATAAACTGACCTAGTAAGCCTAAGTGGCCTGTTAACAATGAACAAACCTCAGAATATCGATAATCATATCTGATAGGTGAAACTTTATCTTGGCCTTGTATTCAGTATTTTGGGTCACTGGAGCTAGCTGTACCGATGCTTTGAAATTGGTGTGTTTGTAGATGCAACATAGTTATTTCAGACTCACGATTTACTTTTGTATCCTGGCTTTTAATCAGCTATAGACAAAATATAATATGTAACTACAAAATGCAGGCTACAATATATCAACAAAAAGCCCTAGATATCAATGAGAGGGAACTAGGGCTTGATCACCCTGATACAATGAAGAGTTACGGAGACCTTGCTGTTTTCTACTATCGTCTACAACATACAGAATTGGCTCTGAAGTAAGTTCAGTCTGTGAAAGTATTTTTATTCAATGCAGCAAATCTATAATTTCACAAGGGCCTACATGGCATTATCGTGTAAGTTGAAGAAAAATTGCATATATCTAGAAGAGTAGGAGACCTAAGGTGCCTTTAGGGTATTCGATCTAGTAAAGTGCTATGTCATGTGGATGAAATTTGCCAAATGAATGGAATGAAATAGTCTTGTTATTGCTACCAAAAATATATTTACTATCTTCGCAGCGTGTAACTGTTCTTTTTCTAAATGTTCATATTTTGTTCTCTCTCTTTATGCCTAATTTCTTGGATTAAAAAATAATCTTGTCTTTACGATGACAATAATGCTAAGAGTGAGTAGGATTAGCTGCTTAGTCTTCTGAGTGTCCAATTTCTTTGTACTGTGGTTTTGTGTCTGAGGCGCTATCTCTCAGTCTTCATTCCATTAATGTTAATTACAACAAATAGAAATGATATCCCTAGACCCTACTCCCTAGCATGAATACCTTCAATATATAACCATCAAAGTTAATACTGGCGGATGTTACAAACTCACTAATGCTAAGTGAATCCTTGGGTAGTGATATGTTCCGCCGGTATTTTAGCCAACGTACAAATATATATGCAGTATATTATATTTCTTGGCAAGGCTACAGAGGGTAAAAAATGGTGTACTATTTGCTTCTAGCCTCAAAATTTCAAAATTCTTATCTGCTGTTGGGTCCCTTCATGTAAATTTCTTCTGGCGGGTGGGTCATAATTCCTCTTTAGCTCATATATTTGTAAAAGGTTAAGATCTCAATAAATATTTATATACTTATGCATGAGCTTGTCTTGAAGGTCGTTTCATAGATATCAATGCTATTGCATCATGTGAAAATCTAAGGGTCTGAATGAACAGAACATCGCTATGCCTGCTATTCGTTTGATACTCCTTGTGTAGTATACAGTTCTGATGATTGAATTCATTGTACACTGTCAACAACATATTAACCTTTGGTGCAAATTAGGTATGTCAAGCGCGCGTTATATCTTCTACATCTTACGTGCGGGCCATCTCATCCAAACACAGCTGCGACATATATTAATGTAGCCATGATGGAGGAAGGCTTGGGCAATGTGCATGTAGCTCTCAGGTACTTGCACAAAGCTCTAAAATGCAACCAGAGATTACTTGGGCCTGATCATATCCAGGTAATAGTCTTTCGCAACATTTTTAAATGAGGTCATGCTTTTTATTTTGTTGGGTGAATGATACACTTAGTATGATGATTGTTAATGTGGACCCTAATCATTCTTTAACATCTCACTTGTTGACTGCAAAGAACATCAGAAAGTTTTAATTGACCCCCTTAAGGGCTTAACAAACTAAGGTGAATGCAAAAACCATTTTAGGAACCAAGTGTTGATCAGTCCCAAGAGATATGTGAGTTTGATACTTTGATTCCACCTATCAGGTTTCAGTTCTTTGTTGCTAACGCACACGCAAATGTGCCATGAAGAAAGCACTTGCCAGTGCTCCTTGAGGTCTTCACGGCGCCCCCCAAATAGTGTCGGGTTTTTGGTCCGGATCTGTCCGTTGGGCTGTGGGGCGCCAGACATGTGTCCATGGACAATTTGTCATTTGCAACAACGACGCCCCAAAACGAACAAAGTCCAGTTGGGCCCTTTTTTCATATTTAACTAGTTTATCTCTAATAATTTGGTACAAAAGCATAACAAATATGTAAAAGATATATAGCAACTACCACAATTTAAAACAAATATCCAAGTTCGAAAGTCAAATTAAGCGGTGTCGGGCCTCCATCAAAGTACAAAAACGATCACAAATGACACAAAGTTCCTACAAACACACAACATGACATCGAGTGATCAATCTTCTAGAGCTAAGATAATAGTATTTTTCTTTTCATACCAAGGCGTCATCATGTCGTGCATGATGGTGTTGTCGGCTATCATCACTATGCCTTCTCCGTGAAAACTTTGAGATCAGCTTACTTTGCCCTCGTTGTTGCTTTCAGTTTGGAGCTTCTATTTTTTGTATATCCATGAACTCATGAAGCTCTTAAAGCGTCGATCTTTCTTGAGCTTTCTCATCTCCCTCTTTTCAAACTTGAAACCCTTGATGAAGCAGTAAGCTTTGTGTCAGTCTCACACTTCCTTCCCCTCGATCGAACCACACGTTTCTCACCACTTGGGACGGCCTCTTCATCAACATCGATTGTTGAGCAATCATTGCTTCAGACTTTTTTTTTCCAGAAGCACTTTCATGTTGCTTGGATTTTGATTGAATCAACAAGGTCTTCCCACTTGGGGCACTGATGAATCCTCGTCCAACAATGTGTCAATGTGAAAGATTTACCGCCGTATATCTTCTTGAAGAGAGTGGGTAGAAGAAAGAATCAAATAAATTAGAACATAGACAGAACAAAACACATGAATGTAAATCTTACATTGTCGTTCATGCCAACACCACGCTTGGGCCTATTCAATATTTGATCATTAGCTCCAGTAAACTCGTTGCATTCCGTTTGGATAAGAGCCCGCCTATGTTGTAAGGAATTTTCACTGCGATAACTTGTAATACTATATGGCTCGTAGCATTTCCGCTAATGAAAGTATTCATATATCCTCCTCCAATAGACGCTCGGCACCACAAATGGGATCTTCTCCAATTTCCCCCCATTATTCACGCAACAACTCATCCTTCTTCCTCGTGTATGACATCTTGTTTGTGTCTGTACCTGTGTAAATGAAGGATTTGCACCTTGCAGCTCCCTTCTCTATTCTCTCTACTCTCTCATAACCAAGGAACACACGCACACACACAAACACCAAGAGAGAAAATACTCCTGTTTTGCAAAGAGATACTGCTCCTTGGTGACTACAGAGACTACATTGTTGTTGTGCCCTCACGGTCACTTTTCTCATTCATTGTTCAGACTTAAATAGGCAGTACAAGGACTCACACGTCTCCACTAACAACTGATCCTAAACTCACTCCACGCCCAGCATGCACGCCTCTTAGCACCACTCTAGGATCCGCACGACTCGGCTATTATCCTTGCAAGTCTGCCACTTATCTAACTAACCATGCAACCAGCTAACTAACACTGACTGCTTTGCGTCTATACGTGCGTTCACAGCCACAACGTCTAGTGTCCGACCCAACTACAAAATAAAATATGATCTAATCAACTACTTTTAGCACTAATAACAAGATTAGTTCCAACAAGCTAAACATCAAACAACCTCTCTCCTGCAACATCAAGCCCCTCTACCTTATCACCCTCTCGTCGACCCTCGTTAATAATATCCATCATACGTTGATCTTCACCAAAGAAGCCCTATGTGAATTCACAGTAACAAATCACAACTATCTGTTTCGGCGAAAATTGCAAAACGTAATCAAATTTGTTCAAACAAATATTCACACAATTATCCATGCAATTATTAAAAACTAACCAGAGGAAACGGTGATAAAACATACCTTGGTTGTGGACGTGGTAGTCGTGGGCATTCCAACGAACAAATTGTGCGCGTCTGTGCCAGTGTTAGCTGCGAACGACCGCGGCTCTCGTTGCATCACGGGTGAGTTGCCGACCACGAAGAGGTATTGAGATGGCGCAGGGACAAACGGCACAAATTCTGTTAATCAATGTTACATGAATTCTGTTAGTCAATGTTTTTGTCTCGCATGTTTTGGAAGCGAATATATATTCATTTGCAACTTTGAAAAAAAAAACTAGACGGACACCCAAATATCCAGTTCTGCAAAATGGGATGTCATAATCAGTGTTCGAGAAAAAAATGAGACATCCTAGTTCCAGTGCAAAGTCAAATGGATCCTAAGTGGGCTTGCAGGCGTTTTTTTTTTTTTACTTATTGACTATCTGTACATTTTGGACCCAAGAAGAAGATAATTGTTCATTTTGCATGATGAAATATTACTTTCAACTGACATACTCTTTTATTATATGTAGACTGCTGCGAGCTACCATGCTATCGCCATTGCCCTCTCATTGATGGAAGCTTATTCGTTGAGTGTACAGCATGAGCAGACAACCTTGCAAATCCTTCGTGCAAAGCTTGGACCGGATGATCTTCGGACTCAGGTTTACTTTTACAGAGCAATTTAGTTGAAATGCTCAAAACTACTCCCTCTGTTGCCAAATGCATGTCATTTCAGAATACTTTCAGTACAAAGAACTAAACTTCTAACACTAATATATACTAGATGTATTTGTATTTAAATTCACAAGTAATATTAGTGAAATTTTCTATCAAAATACTTGTGTAATTCTAATTTTACATTCAAGAGCAAGCCAAATACCCAAATGACAGTTATCTTGATTCTTTTCCCCCTTCAACTATTATTTTAACTATATATGACAGAATCATTTCATTTTCAATTATTTTCTTGAATATCCTTAATATTGTTGCCTTCTGGATTACAGGATGCTGCGGCATGGCTTGAATACTTTGAATCGAAAGTAATTGAGCAACAAGAAGCTGCCCGCAATGGAACTCGAAAACCTGATGCATCAATAGCTAGTAAAGGACACCTAAGGTGCAATTTAGTTCTACCAATGAACGCACAATTTATCCTTCGAGAAACTTCTGTTTTTGTTGTGCTGATCTTAGCTGTACCCTGCTTTGGACTATTCACATGATGTATTGACTTTATTTATTTACATTTGCAGTGTATCTGATCTTCTTGATTACATCAATCCCAATGAAGAAAGCAAAGGAAGAGATTCTGAATCAGGCAAGAGGAGGTACTCAAGCATAAAGGTTAGTTTACTTTGGCCAAAATTGGTTCGAAGATAATCAGTATGCCCTCGTTAAGTAACTTGGACATAGGGAAATCAGACTGCGAGATGGTTAACAAAGTGTACTAGTATCAGTGAATTATTAACCTCATAGTGCAATTGGTCAGTTTCTGAAAGAGAAAATGAGTCTAAATTTGTTTCACTAGAAAGTCAAATTCTTTTTAACATTGCTGACAGGCAGCAAAACAGTATCTCTTTGTTTACATAGTGATGAAGTAGATTGCATGCAATGATATTGTATGTGATCTTGATTAGTTTTTATTACGTTCTATATAAGTTTAGGGAGAAGTGTTTTTCTCTACCCCAGAGTGTATTAAGCACGCCTTAAGTTGGCAACCAACTTTTTTATTGTTGTGAATCGAGGCCATGCTGGTGGCTATCATCTATTCTGTAGCGTTAAAATATGATTTCTGTCCCTGGTGTGCTCTTATCACGATTGCAGCTCACTGAATGTCCAATATGACCCTATCCAATCAAGTACCTGATATATGTTTGATAGTAGATAATCTTGTCAGGTATTTTTTGAAGGTTACTGTGTATGTTTCAGTTCTACCACTTTTGACAGTGTTCAAACCGCACAATTCCGGCCCTCCCCATATATCTGGAACTCAAAGTTAGAATGATTTTCTTTTACGAATTGAAGGCATTGTTATCACTGGAATAATCCAACCTTTAAGTATTTTAGCATTACTGTACATGCGACTAAGAAAATTCATTGTATATTCTTTCTGTCAGGTTTTATCACATTCGAGTGAGAATTCAAATGTTGTAAGTCCTGATGTATCTCCAAGAGATTCTACTATTGCAATTATAGATGAGGAAACGCAAATTAAAGAGCCGTTGCAAGATGACAGTGCTAAGGTCATGGATATTCGTGAAACTGAGGTTAAAGAGAGTCCTCTATCCATGGAGGTTTCACAACCTTCTGAACAGCTGGTAGAGAGATCTGAGGTGAACATCAGTTCACCTAAGGAGGTTTTTGAAGACGAATTACTAGAACAGGATGATGGTTGGCTGCCTGTTCAAAGACCTAAATCAGCTGCAGTTTTAGGAAAACAGATAAAGCATTACCGTCCTGCCATAAGGAAAGCGTATGACTCTGAAAATCATACCCCAGTAGATGCTTCCCAATATAAGCCAAGGAATTCCTATTCAAATAACCGTTATTACTTCTTAAAGAAGAGAACTGTTGTGCCTGCAGCATACACAGATCCTCAACAGCATATGAAAGTCCAGGCATCAACAGCCAGGTTTGGTCGTAAGATATACAAGGCTATGACCTACCGGATAAAGCCAGCGACTTCTTCCACAGAAGTGCAAGATACTTCTAGTATCACAGAACAGATGAGTGGTAAAGAAGAATCCCAAATAGCTTATTCACATGTACACAACCATTCAGTAGATCTGAAAGCAAGTGAGCCACATGGAACTTTGGTTGCAAGTACTGGAAATCCACCATCATACAAAGATGTTGCATTGGCACGTCCAGGTACAATAGCCAAGGCTCACATACAAAAACCTAGAGATGATGTATTGCAACCATCACTTGGTCAAATTATTGCACAAGAAATGAAGGATTCCTTGGTAGATGTAGTTCAAGTGGACCAGAGATCCGTGTCTTCAAATACCAATAATTCCAAAGAGATAACTAATGTGCCAGAAGAAATGCAGCATTCGGAACAAAGAAGAGAGTCACAAAGGGAACATGAGATTGAAAATACTGGGAAAGATGGTTTATCAGATAAATTAACATCAAATACTGAGAAAACTTCTGGCAGTGGCTCTGCAGATAGTAGAACAGACATTACCTTATTCAGAAACAAAGGTCAAGAACCAACAAGTCGTGGCAATTGTGGTGCAGCCACTGAGTTCTCAGATTCGACTGTACCCGCAAAAGCTGAAAAGAGTGGAAAGCCTGGGATACAATTACTTGAAGAAGCTCTACCAACTAGTATTGAACCTATTACAGTTTCAGTCCATGCGGCAAGTATGTCCGAAGGCCTTGGAGGTCTTGAAAGTGAGAAGTCAAAGCCTGACTTACTGCTAAGTAATATTGATATGAGAGAGATGTCTAATAAGAAGCTGTCTGCTGCTGCCCCTCCATTCAATCCATCTCCTCCAGCTATCCTTAGCCCACTTGCTGTAAGTGTGGGTCTCCCACCACCAGGTGCCATTCCAGGTGTTGGGCCCTGGCCTATGAATGTCTCCATGCATCCTGCACATTCAAATATGGTGCCAAACGGTCCTCCGCTGTGCACATCCCCACATCATTTGTATCCTCCTGCTCCTCGATCTCCTAATCTCTTGCATCCTGTGCCATTTCTTTATCCACCATATAGTCAATCACAGATGGTACCAAGCAGCACATTTCCCATGAACACTACTATATTTCGCCCTAACCATTATGGATGGCAACCTTATATGAGCCCAGCTGCATCTGAGTTTGTGCCCGGACCAGCATGGTCAAACAGTCATCCAGTTGCTTACACCCCGAGCCCACATGTTGCCGACACTATTTCTCAGTCTTTAGCAGATACACATGTTCTATCTGATGCAGCTGTTGTTAGTATAGGGCCTTCAGTGGACAGCAATATGACTACAATAATGGAGGAGATGGACCTTCCTGTGGTGGTAGGCAGTGGTAATTTTATCAGCAACAAAATTTCGGGGGAGGAAAATGATAAAGAGTTAAAGGATGCTATTACTGAACTTAATCCTGACATATCTGGAGACAGCACAACTGATATTGGTGGAACGAAGCTGATAGGCAACATGAAGAATGAAGATGAAGGTAGTTTTAGGATACTTTTGAAGGGGAAAAGCAGGCGAAAACAAACTCTCAGGATCCCAATAAGTTTGCTTAACAAGACATATAGCTCACGTTCTTTCAAGCTTGACTACAACAGAGTAGTCAGAGAGAATGACATCTTCAGGCCATCGAGTGTTTCTTTTGCTGAAGTGGTTTCTTCTGGCAACTGAATATTCCACCAAAATGTCGCATATTGACCTATGACATCATTACCGAAAGAGAATTACGATGGGTTTGCACTTGAAATATACTGAAATGTGATACTCTTATGTCTGAGCATTCGGAAGGCAGCAACAATGCTCCTTCAGTGTCCAGGTAACATTTTTTCATATATTGCACTAACGTTTTGCCTCCCAATTATGATTTTCATTCATCTAATAAGCTATGTATCTTTATTTTCTAGAACTGGTATTCATCGATCCAAGCTACTCTAAATGAATAAGAGCGTTTTTTTATTTCAAATAAGGTATGGCTCCCTTGTCAGTAATCATTTTCAGTCTTCTACTACATGCTTGTTCAGTTTTTGGTTTAGTTTTTTTGGTAATGATTACATCTTGCTAGAAACATATATAAAAATATTCTTTGAAGCACCTTCAAAACCTGCACAGATACAACGAACCAATGCACGATATATAAAAAGATATTTTTCTTTGAATCTATGTGTTAACTGTTAAGACTAGCCTATAATAGAATAGTTTATTGCTATTTGTTTGCACTCCCCATGCTACCTTTTCTTCTAGTGATATCTTCACACATGTAGCTAACTGTTTTCTGTTTGCATTGCACACAGGTGTCGACAATTCTGTGTAGAGTGCAGAAGATATGCAGAGAGTTTTGCGAGATCCAGACTAATAGAAGACAAAAGTGTTAGCAAAATTACACGGCAGACTGAGGTTTTGTTCTTCAATTTTGATAGACTAAGAAGAATATTCTCATCGAATTTTTTGGCTAATTTTTGGGCATATGGAAATTAGCTTTTCTAGAGATTTAGAAAATTGTTTGATCCCTGCAACCTGTAATAATCTCTCGCGTTTTTTTGTGTGTGAGAAACTAATGTTGTACTTGTAATGGGAATGGTAATAATCCCCATTCTGCGAAGCTTGCTGTGTTCGGATGTGTATTGTCTCCAAAGCTAGGCATTTCCGACATTATGCTTGTATTTCTAAGAAATGAAGTTTTCTGCTGATACTGGCAATGCTATTCTAATTAGCCAGACACTGCTCTCTTTAAGTAAGTGTGATCCTAACTCCTATGAGTTCTAAGTATCACCATGTGCACATCAATATTGGAAACATCGTTCCAGTTCCATTCTTCTTAATGAAATCGATTTTATTCAGCTATATGTATTTTGTTGTCAATCATCTCTCTTGGTGGCTATTGTGTGTGCCAATAATGCCATGCATATATCCTGTAAAAATTGCAATGCTTAATTCCGTGTTCCAATAGAACTGTACAAGGTCCTTGCTAATATGCTATAACAACTATGAAATGAATGACTCTGGGAAGAAATTGAAGACATCGAACCATTTCTGAGCCATATACGTTTGTTGGCTTTAGAACTTTCAGGAATCTTTTCTATTATATCCCTTTATGCTAAACTTTGTCAGGGTGACAATTGACCGTATGCCAAAGCCATCTGGAAGGCCAAGATTCCTATGAAGATAAAGATTTTTACTTGGCAATTGGCTCTAGATAGGCTATTTACTACTCTCTCTGTTTTTTGAGACATACACAACTTAGAGAAATGCACACATCTTTACACATGATTGAAATCTGTTCAGGCCAATCAATAATGTTCCGATCTCTCTTCACACCTTCAGCACCGTTCACAATCCAAACTATCATTGAAGAGCCCCGCTGTATGTTTCCTGAAACTCCTCTCCAATTGTGGTGTGGGGTGGGGGGCTGCTCGAAGGTTGCACTCCTGCCGCTGCCACCTCTCGACGTCGCTGTGAACTTGTTGTGGGCACAAAAATTTACACTAAACTTCGGTGCTCTTTGAAGTTCTTTCCCATCGGAAAAAACATATGGTACTATTCTGGGTTGAGAAGGGGTTATCTAACATCATAACCCTCTTCTCCTCTCAATGTAGAAGAGCTGGAGAAGCACTTAAGAATCCCAATGATGATCACGCCGATCAAAAAGTTTGGCAAACCTGAAACCACAAATCATGATGCCGGCACATCAAATCTGATTGATAACATGAATCCCAATGATGATAACTATTTTCAAAGGTTTAGAGTACTAAATCTAATCTGATTGGTATGCTTCGGCATTTGTAAGTGCATGGTATGGCAAGCGTTGTAGGGTTCCTAAACTGAAGAGAAACCTAACTTTATCTGAAATATAAACATTCAGAAAATTATAGAGAACAGTATTAGAAAGGGGCTAACCAGTCAAATAATTATTTTGCCATATAACAAATTTATAGCTCCCATAGAGGAAGATCAATTTGATTCAACATACAGTTAAGAAATTGGAACTTATAACAGAGACAATACATCTAATCTGAGCATTAGTTTTTTCACATCTTACCGGCATCATATTCGGCAACCAAATGCACAGATGGACAAAACGACAGCATGCCATGCTTGAAAATAACCCGGGAAGCAATGAAATTTCCTCAGTAGGGAAGAGAAAAATATTATGGCCCTGTCCAGGACCCCTCAAGTTTCCTTTAGCACTGAGTTGTTATCACCATCCTGTGAATGAAAAGAAGTTAGCATTAACCGTTAATTTATTAGAGCTCCTCACACCATGATTTACTGTCTAGTTCAACAATTTTCAAGAAATAACCTTAACTCCTAAGAGAAAGCTTTACATAACTCTGTTGGATCTACACTATATGCTACCGTGTCAATAATGCTTGAAAAAGTCTATTTATATATGAAGAAGCAACGAAGAGGATTTTTTCCGATAAATGAAAAAGGCAAAAGAGGAGATAGACAATGTTGGTCAGATTCGGCACTCCCACATAGCTTCTGTCGCCTGCAAATGTCCCATTAAAACCAAATTAAAACGTGGAAAATATATGAGATTTACCTATGGAAAGTTAATGGAAAAGCAATTGCAAATCTCTGTCCAAAACTTCAAGAGAACTTATTAAAGATGTGAAATCACCCATTTTTCGAATCTCAGGAGCCATAATGCTACACAATCTAATTGACCAATATTTAGAGATTACTAACTACCACGTTCCAAGTAGACAAATGGAAATGTGGTATTTCAAACTAAAATGTACAGGGTTTGTTCCTTCTTTTGTTCTATCGGGTTAGATAGATGAGACTTTGTCCCTTCAAATAGTAACACTCTGCAAAGTAGTACACCCTGATTCTGATGAAATTATCATGCTGAGAGCTCAAAAGCCAACAATATGGGAGGTGTAATCAAAAGCAGTTCTGAACAGGACACTGCAAGTATGCAGAGTAACATATGTACTGATATATGACATACAGGCTGCCAGAGACCACACAAGAATGATGCATGAACACATAAAGTTGACTGATTAGCTAAGTCATTCTGAATCACGATCTGCCAAATGAGCATAGCTAATGTCCAATCGATCCAAAGAAATATGAATACATTGTAGGTAGCAACATGTGCATGCTAACTATGTTCTCCACATGCAAATTCAGTATATGTGTTTGTTCTTTAATCAGCTTCCATGTGTGCTTATTATCAGCTAAATAGTCTTATCAGTGCTTCAGTAAACAAGTACCTGAATGACCATATCAAAGAAGTTTCAGTCAAATGACACGAACTACTATATTTGCAAAAACAAAAAATAGCAGGTTCGAGTGGCGAAAGCTCATCGTAACCATGGAAGAAACCTGGGAATGGAAAATACAGTACTAAAGCATACCTCACTGACTGCAGTTTAGGGACGTGATGAAATTAGCAGTGTGGATGGTTCAAACGTGCATGGAGATGGCGTGCAGAAGAAACCAGCAATGGAGACAACTGGGATAGCGACGACGGTCGACCTGTGTATGACGAATGGCTTCAAGGCGGGGAGATGTTGGCTGTAGGAGCGTGCGTCCGTCCTGCTGGACGTCGATCTTGCGGCAGCGGCGGCATGGTCCCGTCGGCATGGAGGACAGGGATATGAGAGCTGCATGGGCGCGGGACCCTGTCGTCGAGCTAGGGACGGGTGACGGCCGGGTGCAGGGTATGTGAGATGGCGGCGCAGTGAAGGCGAGATCGATGGCTCTGCAGCGCATGCGTTCCGCAAGCAGGCTCGTGCTCTACGGCGGCGGAGGGGACAGGGAGTACCAGTGACCGACGGAGTGAATAGTAGTATAGTCTCTCTCCACCTCCGCTCCATCCCCGTCCACCTCAAGCGGCCGGATCAGGTGTTGTCGCTGCTCCATGGCGTAAGAGGGATGTGGCGGCGGTGAAGAGGATGTAGGCCTGATGCAGCGGCTGGCGTGTCTCCGCTCCCCATCTTTGTATCCTTGCGAACCGCTCCCCATGACGAGGGCTCCGGAGGCGGCGGAGCAGTCCACCACGAGGTCGACTGCTAGGGCTGCCGCAGCGAGGAGCGCGACCAGGGCCGCGAGGCCGACCGGGGCGGAGAGCACGAATCGCGTGGCGAATAGGAGACGGCAAACCGCTCCCCCAGCTTCGCCGAGGGGAACGCTATGGCCGGCGCTGTCAGGGGGCACAACAAAAGGGGATCGGGCCGCGGTAGTGAGGGGCCGCCGCGGAGGCTTCTCCCATCGGAGACGTTGCCGCGCACGGCAGCACCATCCATGGCGTGCTCGCCCTCAAGGCTAGTCACAGACCTCCGGCGTGGCGGCTGTGGGCGGCGGGGAGGCGGCGGTGTGGACGGCAGAGTTCGTGCGTGTGGTGTGGTGCGGTGTAGGACTGCGGGTTAATTTTTATCTTTTCAAGGGCGAAAGTGCAAAACAGCTCGCGATGGACGAAAACCCCGACGAAGTGGCAGACTAAGGAACGAAATTTTCTTTTTAGATAGTATATATATACAGATACAGATAGAGATAGAGAAAACGGAGAGTAGATCTCAACTAATGCATAGACATGGCCCTTCCAATGGCATGTACGCCTCGTGTGGCCTGCCTAAAGATACAGATCAAATCTTCTTTTAACTGCATCCTTGCTAAATTTATGTGGAGTGGGGTTTGACAGATTCTAGGTGTTCAGTGAAACCCTACCTATTTTGCTCAATTTTTGAACATTTGGCACTCCCTAAATAGTATAGCTAGGAGATTTTCTTTGGCTTTTATTTGCAACACAAAGTTGGGCACTTACAGCACTGGTGCCCCTCTCAGAAGTAAAGACCAAGGCATGATGGAGGAACTGATGCAGCTGCTCAAGACTTTGTTAGCTGCCACTTACCCTCGTAGACATGTTGCCTCCTAGGTTATCTTGAGATTTATGTTGAACTCCTTATGCCGTGTCTGGCTTTTGTTCTAAACTTTGCTCAAGCGAGCTGGTTTGTAAGAAGCTGGTAACCCCAGCGTTTAAACTCATGTCTGAGCCTTGCTTGATCAGGGCTTTATTAAGTTAAATCCGGACTCTAAAGCCTTTTATCTATTGAAAACCAAGTCACCAAAATTTATGAAAAAAAGAGAGCACGGACATTACATGCATCTATTAGGCCACGAAATGGTTAATCCTAACTTCGTAGCACAAGAAAAAAATACAAATTTGTGCAAGGAAATGTTTTAATGGCCAAGTTTACGGCCCAAATTAAGTTAGTTCTTATTCACATCTACAATCGTCTTTTTCTTTCTAGATGTGCATTTGGATGTATATTTGAAATTTGAGACACGGTAGATATGTGTTTTTTTAAAAGGAGGCAAAATATTTGCCTCATCTCATTAAATAAGAGGGATAGTAACACAAAGTTTTTACAAATAAAAGATCAACAACATCATAAAGGGATCTACTCTCCCGGTATCCCGGTACAATGGCACTCACATGTTTCGCCCCCGCTAACACCCAATTTTTGCTTCGATCTTGATCTTTGCCAAAGTGGAGGATGGGCTCGCAAAATCATTATGGGAGACTCTTGCGTTGAGCTCGGTCCAAATGCTCCAAGAAGTAAGCATGATAAGGGTGCTCATTGCCTTGTGTTGAGTGCCGGAGGTGTCCATAACGCCATTCAACCAATCTTTGACAGAGTCCCAAGCGTTCGAAGACCTTGGGACAATGTGGTGTAGCCCAAGCCACGCCTTGAGAAGGCTCCAACTCTAATAGTGTAGCGACAACCAAAGAGAAGGTGAGCGGCCGTCTCCAGCTCATGATTACAAAGCTTGCAATTGCCACAATTTGGCCACACCCCCGCCTTTGAAGCCGGTCCGGCGTTCAAACCTGATCTTGCAAAATGAGCCAAGCAAAGAATTCAAATTTTGGCCGCACGGAGCTCCGCACTTCGGGCGTCGGCACGGCGGGCGGCGTCGGAGGTCGGCGCGCGGGAGCTGGAGGCCTCCTTGTCGTTGCGGCCAGGCTTGAACCAGCTCGGCCGCTTCATGGGCGCCGGCGACGGGAAGGCCGAAGTCGGTGGCTAGGGTTTGGAAGAGTGGGGACTGAAGTGGGGATGGAGACTGTATTTGTTCGGTCCCCATTAAAAAGGACCCAGCGAGGTAGCCGAAGTGGCCACACTCGCTGTCAGGTGGGCCTGGGACGGACTCGGGAGGACACGCGCTGTGTCCGCGTCGCCCACAAAGTTGGACCAAAATTTGGGGCGAAACCACGTGTCGGCGTGAACAAGTGTCCCATGCGCCTGCCCGTTGGAGCACCTCCCATGTCCAAACCTGGCCAACTGGGGCCGTGCCATGGGCCTGGCACGTGCCTTAGCGGGCTGTGCTCAGCCCGTCGCCCACCTTGGGCCGTGCTGGGGCCTGGAGCCGAGGCCCACGTGCCGGCACGGCACGTTTAACCGGCCAGGCACACAAAATATGTAAAATACGTCCAAACCTGGCCAACTGGGGCCGCGCCATGGGCCTGGCACGTGCCTTAGCGGGCTGTGCTCAGCCCGTCGCCCGCCTGGGGCCTGGAGCCGAAACCCGCGTGCCGGCACGACACCTTTGTAAAATACGTTGTTTACAGGAGTCGAACTCGCGACTGCTTGCGACAGATTGGACTAGTAAGCTGACGATACAACTGCACCTCTCGTCCAATCGTGTCAACTATGTAAAATACGTTGTTTACAGGAGTCGAACTCGCGACTGCTTGCGACGGATTGGACTAGTAAGCTGACGATACCACTACACCTCTCGTCCAATCGTGTCAACTAAGTAGATCGGTGACATATTATTGGGTAGAGAATTATATGCTGTACGAATCTTACGTACAGTATGAATCTTGTGCACTTGTGCATGCAAGCACGTACACATTCTATTTAGCTAGCATGTACGATAGAACCCCACTGACATGTTTACATTTTTTCTGTATTTATTTTTGCTTTTCAGTTTTTTCGCAATTTTTTAGATAAAACCGTCAAAACATGCACATGGGCCAAATCTGGCCCACCAGGCCTAATCGTGACCGTGCCGGTACGTTTAGCTCATGGGCCTTTAGGCCAGGCCGTGTGCCGGCACGGCACGGCCCGCTTACTAAACGTGCCCTCATGGGCCGTGCCGTGCCAGGCCCGTCAAGCTCTAAACGGGCTCGTGTCGTGCCAGGCCGGCCCGTTGGCCAGGTTTGCCCATGTCCGTTCGGACAAAAACGGATTGGGCTGATCCGTTTGCTCCAGCCCGTTGGAGGTGCCCTAATTGGTTGGGAAATGCCTCATAGCGCAGCTGCGCTCGTTTGACAAATTGAGCGCTCGCTTCCGGAGCCGCACGATGGCACGCACCCCACATATACACTGCTCCCGTCGCTTACCCCCGCACTGGCCCCAGTTGCCCGTCGCAGCCGGAAGGAGCTCCCGTGCCTCCGCCGGATTTTGGAGCCGGCTGCCGTCGGAAGCGGCCCCGCGCCACCGCCGGAAGACACGCCACAACAGCCATTCCATGCGCCGCTTCCGGATGCTACCCATCCTCCGCCTCGCCATGGAGATGGGGGAAGACCGACGGGAGGAAGGCGGGGCTGGGTGGAGACGACGAGGGTGCCGGCCGGCGGCGGGTGGGACCTCTGAGACGGCGTGGGCGACGGAGTAGAACGAAGAGACGAGGTGGGAGTTTGCCTGGAGATTGAGCAGCTCGTCGTCCTGCGTCGCCCAGAGGACCGCGTCCACCTCCGCCTCGTCACAAGCCGGATGCGTGTGATTTTTTGCCGACAGAACTGTGCAGAGCACGATAATGGCGGCTGTTATGCTTACTAGGGAAATTCGCGCGGCGACACGCCGTGCCCGTGTGGTGACACAACATAAATAAATTGTGGAAGGTCGAATTGCTCAAAAGTAATGTAATCGCATCAAAATTCTGTATTATGTATTTATATATTATATATTTTATTATTTTGTATGTAGCAAAATTGTAAGGAAGAAAACATAAAAGTTCCTGGATTCTCCATTTATTTTGTAAAAAAAGATATTCGCTGCCCGTGTGGTGACACAACATAAATGAATTGGAGAAGGTCGAATTGTTCACAAATAATGTAATTGCATCAAAATTCTGTATTATGTATTTATATATTATATATTTTATTATTTTGTATGTAGCAAAATTGTGAAGAAGAAAACATAAAAGTTGCTGGATTCTCCATTTAATTTGTAAAAAAGAAGATTCTCGTTTGTAGAATGTCGATAAAGAAAAAAAGCCGACTATGGGATTTGAACCGGTGACCCTCGCATTTGATATGAAGTAACATACTTCTAAAAGTGCTTTATTTCGAGCAGTGCTTGATTAAAAAAGTGATCTTCTTCATAGACCATAACCAAAGTTTGCATGGGGAGTTAAAAGACATGTATCAACTATTAAAGTGTCGGAAGAAAAGACATATACTGTACAATTAGCGAGAAGTTAAACATGTGTTAAAAAGATCGGATTACAGTCCTTTTATTTGTAAGCTAAAAGTACGAAACAACTGTACAAAAGACCTAACTTTCAGATTTATCACGACCGGACAAAAGATATCGTGATCCATGAGACATGAGTGCAAACACAGGTTGGATATTGATGGAAATAAGCTGGGTGTCAAAAAAAGCGCTATCTATTCTTAAAAATGCCTTGGATTTGATGCTGCATTTGGGTGCCAATGTCTAGACTAATTGTCGCCACATAGCTGAGTTTTCTTCTAACATCATTTGCATCATAGGATTAGGTATTGTATAAAAGGTCAAAACAAAACAGGCACTACATAAGCAGAGAATTAAATAGAGTGAAATGAAAGGAAAGCAAGAGAAACACAAATCAAAATTAGAGGAATCCATAGGAGCAACGGCTGACAGGAAGAACGGTGAGACAGCGCCGCCGAGGGACAGGAAACCAGACAACATACCGTGAAGCCCAGTACGGACAGACCCAGCCGACGCAGCAAGAGAAGAGCCAAGAAGGGCAATATCCTGTGACACATGCCAACGACAGGCGAAGCATCAGATTAATTAGTACTGTTCACCACACAAATAATCTTTGGTTGCGGATGCTTATCTAGAAAACAATCCAGAATTTGAATGGTGTTGAGAAGGGTGTTTATGATCACAAAATCCTTTTTTGTATGTGAACAACTTACAATTTATATAAAGTCACCTATGCTATAGCTGAGTGATATAAATATACGATGTGCAAATATGATATCTGAATTAGTACTTATGATCATACATGTATGTCACTATATGTGACCAAGTACATGGCTTCCGGAACAAATTCAGTGCACTCGTCAAGAGAATAATAGAGGGAAAAGGAGAGGGGATGCACAATTGGGTTTAAAAGGTAGGAAATAGTTAGTGTTTTCTGTATGGAGTAAGTGTTGGAAGGTTATGTTATTTGGCGAATTTAGGCATTCAAATGGAATTAATGTAGACCGTTAAGAAGTAGTTAAAAAAATATACTGGAAGTAGAAGTAAAAAAAATAGTGGCAATTTGAATATAGAGAAGTGGGGAATTAAGTAGTAGGAATTGCAAATAAGTAAGTAATAAATTTTAAGTTCGCAAAAATAAATTTATGGGGGGAAGTAAAATAAAAAGTTTAGAAAATAGAGTAGGGGAAAATGGGAAAATAGGAAGTAAGCGAGCTGTCCTAGAGTCATAAAAATAAACATGTAAGGGAGGTAAAAGAAGAAACAAAAAAGATATAGTAGGGGATAAATAGGGAGTAGAAATAAATAAGTAATGTCGAAATCGCTATTTGTGCGCAATGTTCGTAAAAAGGAATGTGGAAAAAATAAACAATAGGGAAAAACAAAACGGGGAGAAATCTATTAGAAGTCAAAAAAAAAGAAATCTATTCATAAGGGACAGGGACTATTTACGTGTGACCGCAAAAATAGATAAGTAATTTTTAAGTCGCTATTCGTGCGCAATGTTTATAAAAAGAAGTGTGGGGAAAAAATAGGTTTAAACTAAAAGGGGGAGAAATATATTAGGATGGGGAAAAAATTGTTCAATTGTATCGGGGGACCGATTTGTAATTTTGGGTAAACGCGGGGACTTTGCTGCAAAAATGTTTTATTCCGGGAGGCCGTTTAACAATTTTGGGAAAACGTGAGGACTTCTCTGTAAAAAGTGGCACGCGTGGACTTTTCTGCAAAAAAAATTCATCCCGGAGGACCGATTCACAATGTTTGAAAAACGCGAGTACTTTACTGCAAAAAAGCGGTACATCTATATGTCCGTCAAAATAAAAAGGTTAAGACAATATGTCCGTCAAATTAAAAAGGTTAAGACATGGAAGTTGTTTGGTAGGGTGATATCCATGTACTCGTAAGAGGAAAATTCAAAACGGATGACTGAGTGCGCCGAATGCGACAAAATTCATCAAATGTTTTTGCGAATCTAGATCAAAAATTAATATAGGGAGTTAGAGTCGACCAAACTTGGAACCGATCACGGGAATGGAACCTACTCGTCGACACGCATATATTTCGTGTATATGTTTTTATCAAATGGAGGGCCGTCGGAGCCAGATCGGAGGGCGCGGATCGGTCGCGGCACTGTTCATTGAACAGTGAAGCGCGCATGCACTGTTCTTTGAATAGTAGACGGATGCCTGAGAAAAAGGCATAACAGCATGTCCTTAATATATAGTACTATATGTTTTTATCAAAATGAGGGCCGTCGGAGCCAGATCGGAGGGCGCGGATCGGTCGCGGCACTGTTCATTGACCCCCGCACTGTTCATTGAACAGTGAAGCGCGCATGCACTGTTCTTTGAACAGTAGACGGATGCCTGAGAAAAAGGCATAACAGCATGTAGTATCTATGTTGGTCAACCACGATTGAGTGGGTTTGCTAGCATTTCGGGCTTCGTGAATAATGGGCCGGTAGCATCTTGAGATTCTATTTCTGATTTCAGCTACGCTGTACTTGTGTACTCCAGTTGTTTATTTTTGTCTGTTGTTGCCTAAGAACACATATTTGTTGCTCAATTGTACTTGTGTAGTTGTTTATTTTTTATTGTTGTTGCCTAAGAACAAATATTTGTTGCTCAACTGTACTTGTGTAGTTGTTTATTTTTGTCTGTTGTTGCCTAAGAATACATATTTGTTGCTCAATGTAAATAAATAGTTGCCCAATTATATATGTAAATAAAATTGCTTCGTCTCGTAACAAAGTACCATGTAGCTGTTCCCTCAAAAAAAGTATCATGTAGTCGTTATTGAATTGTTTACTTTTGTTGTGAAGTTGCGTTATTGGACACTAAAATAAATTGCTTACCGATGTTATGAAGTTGTCTCAACGCACACCAAAATCATTTCGCCCTCGTACGAAATTTGCTTTTGAATTGTTGCGTAGTTGCTTAATGTTGTTGTGAAGTTGTCTCATCGCATATTAAAATTGCTTAACGCTCCATTGTTGTGAATTGCTTATTAATATTGTGACGTTGCCGTTGTTTTGGAGTTACTTGTCGTTGTTTTCAAGTTGCTTACTGATATTGTGACATTAACGTTGTTTTGGACTTACTTGTCGTTGTTTTCAACTTGCTTACTGATATTGTGACGTTGCTTTATCACACACCAAAATTGTTTCACCTAGTACAAAAGTTGCTCTTAGTTTTTGTGGAGTTACTTGCCCTTATTTTTGAGTTGCCTACTAATGTTGTATGCTGTCTCATCACGCATCAAAATTGTTTTGACTAGTACCAAAGTTGCTCTTAATTATTGTGAAGTTGCCTAAACACACTTCGCCTCGGTTGATTTAATTTGTTGTGAAGTTACTTACTGTTGTTGTGAACTTGCATGAACACACACTAAACTTGCTTCGCCTCGTAGAAAAGTTGCTTTAATTTGTTGTGAAGTTACTTACCATTGTTTTGAACTTGCATGAACACACACTAAACTGGCTTCGCCTCGTACCAAAGTTGGTTTAATTTTTTGTGAAGTTGCACGAACACACACCAAAATTGTTTCGCCTCGTATTAAAGTTGGATTAATTTGTGAAGTTGCTTTTCATCGCATCAAAGTTGCTTTTAGTTGTTCTGTAGTTGCTTACCGTTGTTTTGAAGTTGCCTGAACAAACACCAAAATTGCTTCGCTTGGTATCAAAATTGTTTCGCCTCGTACTAAAGTTGATTTAATTTGTTGTGAAGTTGCTTACCGATCTTGTGAAGTTGCACGAACACACACCAAAATTGTTTCGCCTCGTACTAAAGTTGGATTAATTTGTGAAGTTGCTTCACATCGCATAAAAGTTGTCGTATGAAAGTTGGTTTAATTTGTTGTGAAGTTGCTTACCGATCTTGTGAAGTTGCGTGAACACACACCAAAAATTGTTTCGCCTCGTATATAAGTTGCTTTAATTTGTGAAGTTGCTTCACATCACATCAAAGTTGCTTTAATTTATGAAGTTGTCTCGCTGTACTGAGAAGTTGTGTACCGTTGTTGAGAAGTTGCGTACCACAGTTATGAAGTTGCCTCTCCCGATTGAGAAGTTGCGTACTACTGTTACGAAGTTGCCTCCCTCTATTGAGAAGTTGTGTACCACTCTTATGAAGTTGCATACCGTTGTTTAGAAGTTGCGTACCACTGTTATGAAGTTGCATACCGTGGTTGAGAAGTTGCGTACCGCTGTTAGGAAGTTGCGTACCAGTATTGTGAAGTTGCTTACTCTCGCAACAGTGGAACATGGGGTTCCCCTTATGCTGCCAAAGTGGGTCCACCACCTGTGGGCCCACCAAGAAGATGGACAAGGCCAAGTATCAAGACTGGTAGGAGGGTCCGCCCACCTACCCCACGGGAACCGGCAAGCTCGACATCGACACTCCGTGGCTAAGGACTCAGTACATGGAGACCTTCTGGGGTCACCTACAACTCGAAGACCAAGGCCACGACCCGAGGGCCCGAGCACCCGGCAGGCAGCTGGGCTCCCTCTCGGGTGAACCTCCGGACCACGCAAGGGATAAGCATGCCAGCACGTGCTAGAATCTCCAAGAAGACATGGGCGGCAAGATGAAGGGCGCGCCCAGTGACGTCGCCTGGGAGCATGGTCGGTGGGGTTGTCAGTCCCTGTCCGCCCCGCTTTTCTTAAAGGTGGACGTCCTGACCTAACCACGAAGGAATACTAGGCCGAGAAGAGGCCATGTCGCCCCCTTTAGACCACCGGGGGGTTTTCTCGCCTAACCCCCCACGCTCCTCGCGTGACCCTTGTGGCAACCCCTTGGCCTATAAAAGGAGGACCAAGGTCACCAAGGCAAGGGAGGGGATCAGAACACAAGTGGAGAGCAAGACTAGACTAGGGCTGACAGGGTAGAGAGAGAGGTGATCTCCTCCGGGTCAGGATCTTCTCTTCGTCTACCTCTAGCCACACACCCTCCGGGTGCACACCCGCAAGCCACCTTGTAAGCTATACCATAATGAACACATCAATCCAGACATGCAGGAGTAGGGCTTTTAGCTTCCGGGCGGCCTGAACCTGGGTAAACTCTCTGTGTCTCTGTGTTAATTGCTTGGATCATCGGATCGGAGAGCTCGACGCCGTTCACCCGGGAGAGACGATTCTCAGCCTCCTTCGCGCCCCGTGCCGAACCTAAAAGGGGGTATCCCTTACTCCCGGTGTCCATCCATCGCGACACGACATCTGGCGCGCCAGGTAGGGGCACTAGTAGAAAAACGAGTATTACAGTCTGTTGGTAGCGGCGGTTAGAGAAATTAAAAAAATAAGAGGCTGCCATACGCTACACCTCAGCCGGTTATCTCAGATTAACCGCCTCCAAAGAAAAAGCCGGCTGTGAAAAGGTTGTATTCGGGACGGGTATTATCTCGGCGACGGCTATGAAATAAACCGGCCGCCGATATTAGGAGGCCCGTAGCCTGCTTGTTTTTACGGCCCGTTTCAGAAAAAGTAAGCGGCAGCCAATAAAAGCAACAGCCTGCGGTTATATTAATTTCTTGACGGGCCGAATATATAAGCGGCTACAGTTAATCTCTCCCGCGCTGCGGTGGTCGCGGGACGCCCATTAATGTCCGGAGCATGCCAGCGCGGACCCTCCGATATTCAAATTATGCCTGTGTCATTGTCTGTCGCTGGTATTCGGTAATTGCCTCTAGTTTTCGCTGAATTTAAGTAAAGCCACTAACAGTGGCCACTTCGTTCCTTCTACACCACTAAACCACACATGCCGCCTGCTGCCGTTTAATCTAGCTAACTCGTCGTTTTTTTGACTCGTTAATGACCGTTATCTCATCGAGATATACACGGGCCCGGGCCGGCGCTGCTCGTCTCCTGCTTTGAGCGCCGCCGACTTCAAGGTCTACACGCGCTCGCCCCTCATTTGAGGATTCCGAGGCCATCGTTTTGTGTCCTATTTTCCATTTTTGGTAACGCTCCTCCCATCTGCTCTTCTCTGCCCCTCACTCTGATTCGCCCTCCGTGTCCGCCTGCCTCCGTGATCTGCTCTGCCTAGCGCTTGAGGCACGGTTGCGCCCCAAGCGTTTTGCACGGGATCTGGGCACGGACATGGAGCCTGCCGACCGGTTGGAGATCGTGGGCGGGGCGGACGCAGGGGTAGAAGGCGCGGGCAGCAAGGCCTTACAGCTCTAGAGCCCGGTGAAACAACCGTTCGTCACCCCAAAAGGGTAAGAATTGACGTATTTCTTCCTTCAATTTCTTGTACGATTCGAGTTAGTAATTGCGATGATATATATGCGCTGCTTACTGTAGGACGTCAGGCACGTCCGGATTTGTATTGAAGATTCAGCACGGCTGTAGAACAGACATTCTGCCCGACGGTAGAATTACAGTTAGCGCCGGTTTTGATTATCAAATCACAGTAGATGCAGCAGAACTAACTTTAAAGGACATGCGCATGAAATTTGAGAAGTTTCCCTGTGCGCCGAACGAGGAATTCGTGGCAAGATATTATGACAGCAATTTGGACAATTTCGTAGATGTTCAGACAGATGAAGCTTTAGCCCTAATGTGGGGTAAACACTTGGCTAGTAGGACTGTGTTCATGTCGGTCCATATTGTTAACAAAGAATCCGGGCAAGAGACTATTGTCAACGACTACGGACAATTATGGAGGGACAGAGCTAACCTGAGCGGCACTGAGGAGCTTCGTGATCTTGAGTATGATGCGGAGGTAATAAACAAGCAGGAGGACATAGAAATGGGGGAAGACGATGATTTTGCTTTAGGAGATGATGATGTTGATGAGAACGAATATCCAGATGTGGCTACCGATCCTGGTAGGATGGCAAGAAGGGAATATTTGGTGGATCCCAACTTTGAGCCTGACTATGGGATTGATTCGGATGAGGAGGCTGAAGATGAGGAAATGGGTTCCAAATATGATGATGAAGATGAGGACAGGTCAATCATACACTTTGACAAGGACAACCCTACAATAGATGAGGGGACTGTTTTTCAGAGTGTGCAGGACTACAGATATGCAGTTGCTACTTATGCAATAAAAGTTGGATTTGAGTACATCACTGAAAAGAGTGACCAAAAAAGACTGAGGGTGCATTGTAGGGAAACTAAAGTATGTAAATGGAGATTACATGCATCTCCAATGAGGGCTGGATACCCATTTCAGGTTGTAATTTCTTATTCTAGTCTGTTTTCGTACTTCATATTTCCCAAATGTTGTTAATTTACTAATAGTTACAATGCAGATCAAGGTGAACACCCAGGAACACAACTGTCTGAACACTGCTGTAAGTGAGAAAATTAGACATGCTTCAACCAAGTGGATTGCTACTACTGTACTTGATTGGGTGAGGGAAGATCTAGCTAACTCGTCGTTTGTTTGACTCGTTAATCACCGTTATCTCATCGAGATATACACGGGCCCGGGCCGGTGCTGCTCGTCTCCTGCTTTGAGCGCCGCCGACTTCAAGGTCTACACGCGCTCGCCCCTCATTTGAGGATTCCGAGGCCGTCGTTTTGTGTCCTTTTTTCCATTTTTGGTAACGCTCCTCCCATCTGCTCTTCTCTGCCCCTCACTCTGATTCGCCCTCCGTGTCCGCCTGCCTCCCTGATCTGCTCTGCCTAGCGCTTGAGGCACGGTTGCGCCCCAAGCGTTTTGCACGGGTTCTGGGCATGGACATGGAGCCTGCCGGCCGGTTGGAGATCGTGGGCGGGGCGGACGCAGGGGTAGAAGGCGCGGGCAGCAAGGCCTTACAGCTCTAGATCCCAGTGAAACAACCGTTCGTCGCCCCAAAAGGGTAAGAATTGACGTATTTCTTCCTTCAATTTCTTGTACGATTCGAGTTAGTAATTGCTATGATATATATGCACTGCTTACTGTAGGACGTCAGGCACATCCGGATTTGTATTGAAGATTCGGCACGGCTGTAGAACAGACATTCTGCCCGACGGTAGAATTACAGTTAGCGCCGGTTTTGATTATCAAATCACAGTAGATGCAGCAGAACTAACTTTAAAGGACATGCGCATGAAATTTGAGAAGTTTCCCTGTGCGCCGAACGAGGAATACGTGGCTAGATATTATGACAGCAATTTGGACAATTTCGTAGATGTTCAGACAGATGAAGCTTTAGCCCTAATGTGGGGTAAACACTTGGCTAGTAGGACTGTGTTGATGTCGGTCCATATTGTTAACAAAGAATCCGGGCAAGAGACTATTGTCAACGACTATGGACAATTATGGAGGGACAGAGCTAACCTGAGCAGCACTGAGGAGCTTCTTGATCTTGAGTATGATGCGGAGGTAATAAACAAGCAGGAGGACATAGAATTGGGGGAAGACGATGATTTTGCTTTAGGAGATGATGATGTTGATGAGAACGAATATCCAGATGTGGCTGCCGATCCTGGTAGGATGGCAAGAAGGGAATATTTGGTGGATCCCAACTTTGAGCCTGACTATGGGACTGATTCAGATGAGGAGGCTAAAGATGAGGAAATGGGTTCCAAATATGATGATGAAGATGAGGACAGGCCAATCGTACACTTTGACAAGGACAACCCTACAATAGATGAGGGGACTGTTTTTCAGAGTGTGGAGGATTGCAGATATGCAGTTGCTACTTATGCAATAAAAGTTGGATTTGAGTACATCACTGAAAAGAGTGACCAAAAAAGACTGAGGTGCATTGTAGGGAAACTAAAGTGTGTAAATGGAGATTACATGCATCTCTAATGAGGGGTGGATACCCATTTCAGGTTGTAATTTCTTATTCTAGTCTGTTTTCGTACTTCATATTTCCCAAATGTTGTTAATTTACTAATAGTTACAATGCAGATCAAGGTGAACACCCAGGAACACAACTGTCCGAACACTGCTGTAAGTGAGAAAATTAGACCTGCTTCAACCAAGTGAATTGCTACTACCGTACTTGATTGGGTGAGGGAAGATCAAACAATTAGAGCATCCAAACTGAGAAAGAAGCTATAGGATAAGTTCAATGTGCTAATTCCCTATCACAGAGTGTTTGATGGGAAGGAGATGGCTTTGGACCTGATTCAAGGCAAATGGAATAACAATTTCCATATGTTGTACAGTTTCAAAGAAGAGGTGGAGAAGACATCACCTGGGAGTGTACTTGACATAGATTATGAGGTGGTGAGAGGAAGAATGAAGGTTTTGAGAGGGAAGAAGTATAAGATGGCAGATAAGAGATGTTTCAGGAGATGTTTTGTCTGCTTCAAGGCGTGCTGGAAAGGATTTTTGGAGGGCTGCAGGCCATACTTGGCAATAGACTCAACTTCTTTGACAGGGAAGTTCAGAGGACAGCTTGCTATAGCATGTGCTGTAGATGCACATAATTGGATGTTTCCTGTAGCTTATGCTATCCTGGAGGGTGAATCTAATGAAAGCTGGACATGGTTCATGCAGAGGCTTCATGGAGTGATAGGCCACCCTCAAGGATTGGTGATACACACTGATGCATGCAATGGGCTAGAGAGTGTTGTTGATGCTGTCTTTCCTGGGGTCGAGCATAGAGAATGCATGAGGCACCTCTCGAATAACTTTTTGAAGAAATTCAAAGGAATTTTTTTGAAGATAACTTGTGGTCAGCATCGTACACATACACCCCAAGCAGACATTCATTTTTCTTGAAGAACATGTATAGTACAGAGCCAAAGGTGAAACAGTACCTTTGAAAACATCACACCCGACTATGGGCTAGAAGCAAGTTTGGTGAGTTAAGCAAGGTTGATTTTGTTTGTAACAATTTAGCAGAGAGTTTTAAGTCCAAGATTAGGGACCTTAGATCACTAGCAATTGTTCTCTTGTTAGATGCAATAAGATAGGCCATAACGGTGAAGATAGATTTTAGGCAAAGAATTTGTGCAAGGAAATTTATAGGATACACAATACTGCCCAAGGTTGTTTTGTTACAGAATCAAAGGACCATAGCAATGAGAGGAATAAAAATGAGGATGATTAGGAATTCTAATACCCTAGCTGAGGTTTATGCAACAGACAAGTATGAAAATGAGAGGAGGTATCCTGTAGACATTGCAAACAGGACTTGTGCATGCAGGAAGTGGCAGGTTACTGGCCTGCCATGTCACCATGCTCTATTCTTCATCTTAAGTCTGAGAGGCGAAGGTGATGAAATTGAAAATTTTGTCGATGACTATTTTTTTGTGGCGAAGTTCTCTGCTACATATGCAGAAAATATACCACCTATGAAGGATGCAAATGACTGGCAGGTTGTCAGTCCAGGGTTCAAACTTGAACCACCAATTCTTAGGAGGGCACCTGGAAGGCCTAGGAAGCTTATGATCAAGGCATGTTCCCATGATAAAGGTTCTAGATTAGGAATAAGGAAAAACAAATGCAAATTGCACTAGTACAGAAAAGGCTATTAGTGGCGCACCAATTTGGTATTCTGTGGCGCACCCCCAGAAATGCTGGGTGCGCCACAGAATTCTCGCCACAAAAATTATTTCTGTGGCGCACCTGGCTTGGTGCGCCACAGAATTCTCACATTTCTGTGGCGCACCTGGCCTGGTGCGCCACAGAATTCTCAAAAAATGCAAAAAAATATAAAAAGTTTCAAAAAAAATCCAGAAAAATCAGAATATGAAATAATATGAAAAATCCTAATTATTGGAATTATTTTCATATTTTTTGAATTTTTTGAACTGATATCTTCCCGCTAGGTCACCCATCCTCAAATTGCTCCAACCCTAGCACGCTTAACTTCTAAGTTCCACCCAGTTCAGCTACCCTTGTGCTACTCAAGTTCTTATTGATATATATATCATTTGAACCCTCTTAAGTCTTGTATGTGTATATGTGTGGTATGTGCTATAAATGTGTGTTTTTAAATTTCATATTTTTCAAAAACTTCTAAAGTTTCAAAAGGAGATTCAAAAGTTTCGAAAGATCCAAAAAAATTCAAAAAAATTCCAAAAAACTCCAAAAAATTCAAAAAAGTCAAAACACTTCCAAAAAATTCAACAATCTTCTTTGTTATACATTTCTGTGTCTTTTTTGGACTTATGAATTTTGGAATTTTTTAATTTTTTTCTTTTTTTCTTTCTTTTTGATTTTGCTGCGAAAAATCGTCTGTTTGAAATAACTTTTTTTCTTTTGGAATTTGAGAAATCTGTGAATTGCTGACCGGGTAAACCCGGGTGAATTCGAACTCGGATTTTTCTCACGATTTTTTTGACATATTTTTTGCATTATTTCGACGTCGTATGCAAAAATTATGGCCGTTACAAGTTTTTTTCCTGTTTGTTGCAGAAAAGGTCAAAATTCATATTTCAAAATTTCTATACCTACTAGACACTCAAACCTAACTACATGTCAAAGGATTTTATTTATTGAAATTTTCATCATTTTCTTTTACTTCCTGCAAGACTAAAAAGGCGATCCACTGGGGGGTGGGATTTGGAAAAAAAAAATCTGGTGCGCCACAGAATGTCACCTTTCTGTGGCGCACCTGCCAGGTGCGCCACAGAATTTTTTTCTTCAAATTTTAACCCGCCCCCCAGATAACTTTCTGTGGCGCACCTGGCCATGTGCGCCACAGAAATGTGACTTTCTGTGGCGCACCAGGCTTGGTGCGCCACAGAATATCTAATTTCTGTGGCGCATGTGGTTTACTGCGCCACAGAAATGTGACTTTCTGTGGCGCACTAAACCACGTGCCCAAAAAAAAATTCTGTGGCGCACCAATTAAGGGTGCGCCACAGAGTGCCAACCTACCTATATAGGGTTTCCCTACTAGTGTTGTGTGGTGGATTTGGCCATGTCAAGAGGTTATGCGAGAACCCTGGTCAACATGAAGTGCTCCGAATGCATGATTATGATCAAGTTCATGATCATCGACTGTACGAAATACAGGATGATCATGAAGTGCGGGAAATGCCACAATATCATCAGGCGCTGGAAATGCAGGATGGTCATGAAGTCCAGAAATTGCAGACATCAACTGAACCCTCTTCATCGGAGAGAGTGAATACAAAGAAAAGAAGCAGAGGGCGAAGAAGATGAAATGTATGCCCGTTGCATCTTTCTATTAATCCACATACTGCTTAATTAATTTGAATTGAATGGGTAAATGTAATTTTTTAATTTAAACAATTGATGTACCTTATGTATGTGGACCGTATTGGGTCTAGCAGTGTAAATCTCATACTTTTAAACAATGTGTACCTTATGTATGTAGACTGATGGTCCAATAATTTAATTTAATTTAATTTATTGTGATTTATTTTCTTGTCCGACATTTCCGAATATATACTGGCCACCCAGACTTGAATTGTAGGTAGTGGGCAAACACTTATTTGAATTAAATAGTTTTTTAATTCACATTATTCAATCTTTTTGACACGCCAAGGCATGTAGACAATATGATCTCAAAACAGTGGATTATTATTTTCTATTTTGGGTTTGGTTCTTCAAAGTGGAAGTTTCCGCCCTAATTCGAGGTCGAGATCGATCGATCGATCGACACTACGATTTTGCATAATATCTATTTTTAATAAGAAAGGTATTTCGAATTCACATTATTTTCCATCTTAATGATATCCCAAGGTATGTTCACAGTATGAGCTGAAGAATGTGGAATTATATTGCTAAAAACAACTGTTTCTCGAAAGTGGAGGTTTCCACGCTAAATCGAGATTGTTTTGAATTGAAGAGTGTAAATGTAATTTTGTAATTTCAACAATTAATGTATGTTATGTATGTGGAACGTATTGGGTCTAGCAGTGTAATTAAATCTCATACTTTTAAACAATGTGTATACCTTATGTACGTGGACCGATGGTCCAATAATTTACTTTAATTTATTGTGATTTATTCACTTCTCTAGACCGTCCAAACATATGCGGTCAGTCCGGACCGTAATTGTAGGTAGTGGCAAACACTTACTACTTAATTAAATTGTTCTTTTAATTCACATTATTCAATCTGTTTGACAAACCAAGGCATGTAGACAATATGATCTCAAAACAGTGGATTATTATTGCTATTTTGGGTTTTGTTTTTCAAAGTGGAAGGTTCTGCCCTATTTCGAGATCGATCGACACTACAATTTGCATAATATATATTTAAATGAGAAAGGTTTGAATTGACATTGTTCAATCTTAATGATATAATAATGTATGTGCACAATATGAGATCAAGAATGTGGAATTATATTACAAAACAATTGTTTCTCGTGAGTGGAAGGATGTTTCCGCACTAAGTCGAGAGACTTTCATACCGGGATAGTCCAATCTCTGAATGACCTACCGTTTTAAATTTGAATATTAGCTTCTAAAAATTATCCAAAGATTATTAACACATAATATGTTACCATGCCAAAGGAAATTGAATTTTGACAAGTTTTACATTTCTTTTCTATTTTCCTATATTATCCGGAGAATCTGAATAAAGCCACCCCTTCCGGGATGGACCAGACCAGCCCGTAGAAACCCGGACTGTACATGACCAGGCTGAGTCATTTTCTGGATAAGAGTTGAAGGTACATTAAAAAACAACTCAGCACGTCAGCTTAGAAAAAAAACAGAAGAATCAGAAAAATAAAACTCAAATATAGATCAACACCTCTATAATCACGGGACCAATGACAAACCGAGAGGAGTTAGTGGACATAAACCCTACAACCGTTAGCTGTGGCGCCTCGATAACAGTGACTGTTGTTGGACACGCTGGATCAAGCACGACCAATCTGTTGAGAAAAGGTACATCCTCAATTACCAGATCACGCAACACCTCAAGGGGTCTGCTAGTCCACCAGCAAGACGCACCAATCGTCCGAAGACTGAACGAGCTGATTCGTAGACTACCCAATCCATGAACACCCTCAAGCTGAAGTGCCTCTAGGACAATACATCCGGCAAGTAGACAGTCCATGCCCATCCTAGAGATAGCAACGTCGTAAAGGACGAGGTATTTCAGACGAGGAAGAAGAATCGCAGGCCCCTCATCAATACAGGAAAATGGCACCCCGCAAAACTGGCAACCCGAAGTGTGCCCACAAAGCGCATCACAGATAATGGCAACTCTCGAAGCGTCTGCCCACCTACGAATCTCAACTCCTCGAGATTATCAAGTGCGGGAGATTGGAACCAACTATCCAAAATGGAGACAAGCTTCCGCTTGTGGTGGAAAACACCTATAGATAAACGCTCCGCAGGACCAGGATGCGAGAGGAGGATACTGGAAACATCGTCGATGCGTCTGCTGTCCTGGTCACAAAGCTGATAATCGACACGGAGATTCAAAGGAACGGACGACCAGATGTACCTCCACCGGCGAGAAAGGACGGTCGTCCGCACGGCGAACTCCGTGGGAAGCAGAGAGACAACTATGCGCAACATCTCGTCGGGAACGGAGTTGGTGAGATCGACGCTCGCCGCGGATGACATAGCCGAACACGAAGTATCGTAACTTAGTCTTCAGAAACACAGCAGCCTAAAGACAAAGAGAGCAAGTGAGCGGTAGGAACGTAAGGTGTAGACGGCAACCTACCGACTCAATACACATATATAAACACAACGTTAACTTCTGAAGGAAAAACAAAGCAAGCGAACTGGATATGCGTAACATCCCAAAATTTTGGAATGTTTAAAAATCACTAAAAATTGAAACTTTTGTTTTTTGATAAAATAATTTTCTCAAAACTAGAAGATGAATATAAAAATATTACTTTTCATTGCTTAATAAACCCTATTTACAAATTGTTTTAAATTATTTTAAGCATGCTCTATTTTCAAAAGTGATTTGATAATATGATTTTGAAAATATGTTTATAGTATCTTATTTTAAATATTGGTATTTTGTGCTAATTGTTTTATGTATTTATTAAGCTACAAATTACTTTATTAAACCCTATTTAAATTGACATAAAGTGTCTATTGAGCAATAGTTTAAATTTTCCAATTTTTCACTGTGTTGGAAAAGTTTGGCTTGAATATTTTAAATGATAGATTTTATTTTTACAAATTTTAAGAAATAAGTTTGAAGTGAATTGGACACTTAAAACAAAAGATATGAAAGAAATAAGAAAACCAGAAAATAAAATAAAATAAAAATTGACGACGTCATGTTGACGTCATCGTCGCCTTCAACCTCCAGACGGACGGAATTCACGCCCGAGACAACTGACGTTGCCGTTTCTTCCCGACTTGATTGCAGGCGGTTTACTGCCCCAATTCAAGCGCCGTTTTCTCCTATAAGTAGCCCTCGGCCTCATCTATCGTTTACCGCCAAAATCCCTCTCCGAAGCACCCCCAGGTTGCCGGATTTTCTCGCCGGAGCTCCGCAACGCCGCCACCGTGTTTCTCCTATTCTGGCCAACTCAGTGAGCCCCTGCCGCCTGTTCTTGGCCCTATCTCCTTCTCATGTCGACGCTCACATCACCATGCGCTCACTTGAATTTTTCCTGCAGCATTTCATCGAGCGCGAGCTCGACCGGATCTGGCCGCCGCCTCGACAAACTCCGGCCGCAGCTCCCGGCCACCCCAGGACGCACACGACGTCACCGACCACCTCATCGAGCTCTCCGTGCCGCGAGAAACCTCCTAGTACCCTTCCCGTGCCAGGAGCATCACCGGAGCACCGTCGCCGTCACCCACCCGAGCCCAGCGCCACCGTCCTCCTCCAGTCCGGTGAGATGCGCCGCCACGGTCTGGTCAACGCAATTACAACCGTCCGATCTGTCCTCTACGGCCACGATTAGAAGAATAAGAGAATAGGTATCTTCTGTTCTCAGTCCTCAGATCTAGATCTAACGGATCGGATTAGATCACTTAACCAGTCTAGCCCAGTGATACGTTTAATTTCTGATGTTCCATGTTGATATTATACCAATTGTTACATGTTTTATATACACTTCATAGCATTTTTATGCATTTATTGGACTAACCTATTAACAAGATGCCACAGTGCCAGTTTCTGTTTATTATGTCTGTGTATTGCAGAAAAGGCCTGAAAACCAAAGTGCTCAGAAAAATCCAGAAAAATTACAGAAATTCTATTTCGTCAGAAGACCCACGGAGACAGAAGGGCAATTCCAGCGGAGGCCCACAGCCCCCACACCATGGGCCCGCGTGGCCAGAGGGGGGCCGCGCCGTGGTGTGGTGTGGCCGCCTCGGTCACCTCCTCGCGACGCCCTTTGGACTATATATTGCCTCCGCGGTGCAAACCCTAAAAGGATCGACGATTTCTCCAAAAGAGTTCCGTAGCTCCGCCGACACCAAAAACCCTAATTCGGGGGACATAAGTCTCTGTTTCGGCACCTTGCCGGGACGGGGAATTGCCCCCGGAGCCATCTCCATCGACGACACCGCCTTCTTCATCGCCGTTGCTGCCTCCCATGATGAGGAGGGAGTAGTTCTTCATCGGGGCTGAGGGCTCTACCGGTAGCTATGTGGTTTATCTCTCTCTCCCATGGTGTGATCTTTATGTGATCATGAGCTTTGTAATCTAGTTGAATCCATAGATGTTACTCTTCATTATCTTATATGCTACTTGAGTGGTTTTATTAATGTAAACTCCGGAGTCACCTCTGTCCCACGGTGCGAAGTTGACAGTGTGCGCACCGTGTGTGGCTCTTAGGCTAAAGATTACAGGAATACTTATCATGAGTTATTATTTGTGTTGGATGTCTCTATGAAATTGTGGTGTTTGTCTAGTACTATTTTAGGGCGCTCAAGTTGACAGTGTGGGGTTCCCTAGATGTGGAATGCGACTTTAAGGTGTGCTTTTATAGCCCTACGCAGTGGATTGGTGTTCGTTATCCAACGAGAGAATAATTCAGAGTAGCATAGTGAAGAGGAAATATCTATGTATTCAATTATATTATTATTGTTGAGAGTGTCCACTAGTGAAAGTATGATCCCTAGGCCTTGTTTCTAAGCGTTGAAACACCGTTTACAACCAGTTCTGCTACATGTTTGCTTGCTGCCATTTTTATTTCAGATTGCAATTACCACTTATAATCATCCATATTACTTGTATTTCACTATCTCTTCGCCGAACTAGTGCACCTATACACCTGACAAGTGTATTGGGTGTGTTGGGGACACAAGAGACTTCTTGTATCTTAATTGCAGGGTTGCTTGAGAGGGATATCTTTGACCTCTACCTCCCTGAGTTCGATAAACCTTGGGTGATTCACTTAAGGGAAACTTGCTGCTGTTCTACAAACCTCTGCACTTGGAGGCCCAACACTGTCTACAAGAATAGAAGCGTGCGTAGACATCACTCAGCCATTCATGTCCTCCCACGTGGCCTACCCAATTCCTGGCTACATCCTGAAATTGATTTAATTTAGTTTAGTATTTGGCAGAAAAGCCCCTACCACTCCAAACCCTCATATCTTTATAGCCACAAGTCCGAATTTGACAAATGTTATACCAATGGAAAGCCCCTGACCTGTAGATTATTTTGGCGTTGTTAGATTTGATTTTTGTTTAGTTTATATTTATTCAAATTTCAAATGAGGAGTTTGAGTAAATTTGATCTAAGTTTAGATCCACAAGTCCAAAAATGGTAAATAAAATATTTTTGGAAACCTTAAGATCTGTAGAATAGTTATCCACTATTATAAATATTTGTTTGATAATTTCAAATTATCTAAAAGTAAGATACTTAATTCAATTGTTTTTGGTATAGTTTAAATACTATAAACTATTTTAATGTGTTTCTTTTGCAAAATGACACAAATCTTGGCCTCTGACCAGAGAGATCAAAACCAAGTTTTAATAAATCCTTTTGCAACAAAATCTTGTGAAGTTGTGTTTAAAACCTTTTAAATGTTTGGTTTTGTAAATCTTGTTTTTTAAATGTTTTAAGCTCTTATGACCAAATCCTTGTGTGATCATTTTGATCAAGGCCAACCCATTAGAACCTTTGGAAACTGTTCAAATTTGACTTTAGACCTTTCCTCGACCAAAAATAGCAAACACTAAACCCAATCACAATAATTCTTTTTGCATACTAAATTATGTGATAATCTTTGACCAAATCTTCTGTATAGACTTTGTTATGCATGTTTGCTTTGGTATGCTGTGAGTTGTTGAATTGTTTGTTTATTGTTGTGTTATTCCTATGTATAGATTGAACGGAGTGCAACGTCCTTCGTTGAAAAGAGTGTGTGTGAGCAACGACAACTTTCAAAAGGCAAGTGACGCTCACTCACAAATGTCCTATTATTTTCATACTATTGCATTTACCGTTTTCAGTAGTATGCATGATAGGTTTACTACTATATATTATGCTATGCTATGGAAACCCTATTTAGTTTACCCATCCATTTCCACCCCTTATGCTTAGTGAGCCATTAAACTTAGTAGATACTTAGCTATGCCATGAAAAATATTTTTGTTAGCTGAGTAAGGATAAAACAACTAAGTTTAATGAAACACCTGGGTGGATGTGGCTTTGCTTGGGTTATGTTGAGTGGCTTCTCAGGGCCATGTTCATGGTGGTTTTCACCTAAGGTAGTTTTCACTATACTTAGGGCCATGGTATGTGGTGGTTTTCACCTGAGGTAGTACACTTGTGGATTGCCACTCAGGACTAAAGAGATTTGAAGTTATTCCAAGTTTAGATTGCTTCCAGTGCAGCCACCAGTCATATGGGCTCTGTCTTGACGGAGTATGTTGTGTGGACCTGGGTCAGTGAGATATGAAGATGTAGCGGGATAGGTGGGCGGTGATCTCGCTAGTAGTACCATGGGAAAACACTTCTGAAAAGTCTCGTCTTGATCTTCTCCTCTTCCTTATCACTAAATGAGTGTGGAGGATAGTTTGGGTTGATTGAGTCTAGTGGTGAAAGTGCACAAACTCTCGAGAGTATAAAACTAAGATCTTAGCCGTGTCCCCGGTTACGGACAATTTTGAGCAGCTGGACGAGGAACCGATGGAGAATCTCACCATTCCAATTTCTATAATAAATTTTTGATGGGTGAACAAGGGTTGGAGTTCACTGATGTCTATCAGTGGTACTCAGTAATTGTAGTTGAGCAAAGGTGTTCACTGATGTCTATCAGTGGTACTCTTTGTTTAAGATGAAACTGTCTTTTAAAAAGATAGGACAAAATTCGCTTTATGCAAATCAGCCTCAAGCTCCACTTAGCCAAATATTCATGTAGAAGATAGGTCACCATTTATATCCACCAGTGTCATCTTGCCACCACAATTCAATTGTGCTGACCCAGTGATTTTGGGCTGTAACTCGCCATTGCAGGTTCGTCAGATGAAGAGTGAGGTTTCGTTAGGGTTTCGAGTCTACAACCAACATGCTTGCCTGTGGCGCATGAAGATGATGGAGCCTCATTGCTACATTTATTTCCGTTGTGTTGAACTCTGAATAATATTACGCTGGCCCTTGAGGTTATGCAAGTTGTATTGGATATTGTAAGTCTGGATCATGCGATGTAATAAAGTATTTGACGCATTTGCATGATATTTCATCTTGTACTGTGGTGATAGCTATTCGATTCAGGGACTAGCACACTAACACAGGGATCTCAACCTTATAGTAAAAGGTGAGGTCGCTACAGATGGTATCAGAGCACTGTGTTGCATGTAGGTTCGAGACCCTAGGTGTCCCACCCCGGGAACAGGGGGTTCCCGTGAACTCCTATAGCGTGACTTGCCCGCTGGAACGATAGCGGGACACAAGCAGGAGGCTTCCTTTGGTACCCCGGGTACAGGAACTTCACGGGAAAAAGGCAAGGAGACAAAGCATGTGCGCGGTAGAGAGAGTAAAGCTGCCAGCGCTTGTCTTTATCTTGAGAAGGGCAAGTAGTACGATTGGCAGGCTGTTGTGGTATCTCCTTAGTGTATAAAAGGAGGACCAAGGCCCCGAGAGAGGGGGATCGCTTTCCAGAACCACCAGAGAGCTAGGTTTGGCAAAGATCAGATCTCGGGCTAGCCTCCTAGCCGGAGATCCCGGGAACATACCATTGTAGCCCGGATACGCATACTTCCACCATATATTTAGACATGCAGGAGTAGGGTGTTACGCTTCCGAGCGGCCTGAACCTGGGTAAACTGCCTGTGTGTTCTACTTTCTGCATCGTTTACTAGCTCGCCTAGATCCTCCTCGCGCCCCTCGCCGAATCTCTAAAAGGGGGTCTCTCGACCTCCGGTGTTTGTGACTTCGGACACGACATCTGGCGCGCCAGGTAGCGGGCGCAAGTGATCTAGCGAGTTTCTTTGGCTTCATCGAGATCTGCTACGATGCCGCCAAAGGAGGAGAGGTGCCTCTACCACCGCTACTGCGCGAGCTACGTGCGCTCAGGCTCGGCGCGCTCGCTCTCCTACTCCGAAAGCGAAAAGTTCTGCTTCGAGCCACCGAACCGTGCCTCCTCCGCCACCGGCGGCCGCACCAGAGGTCGTCCCGGAGGCTGAGGCGGGAGCTGCTGCACAGGGAGCCGTGCCTCCACCCCCTCAACCTGAGGCGGCTCGTGCTCCTGATGCGGTGCCACAGGAAGGTGCAGGGGAAGCCGCCGGTGCCGAGGGCGCCGGAGAGAACCCTCCACCTTTTCCGCGACGTGCTTGGTCTGTCCACCGCCAAACGGTCCACCCGGAGGGGCGGCCGGAGCTACCAGTTTCATGACCGGCCCTGTTCCGTCCGGGGTCCGTCGCACGTGTGAAGCTATCGCCGCTGCGCGTGCTCTTCTTCAGCACGCTCCAGATGCAAACGAACATCCCGAGCGCTACCAGAATTGGGCAAACCACATCGCCGAGCTGCTCACCTTCGCCCTGATGAACGCTCACCCCCGAGCGGCATCCCATGCACCTTCCGTGGGTGGGCCTGAAGGAATGGGGGCTGCGCATCGAGCTCAGACTGCTCCCTTCCCGGGACACGTTCCCGGGATGGACCAGCCTACGGCGCCCGTGGCGCACCTTCCATGGCTGCACCAGGAGCCCGCGCCGATGCTCCACGTCCACCTCGACGCGGCGGCGCACCTCACGTTCACCATCACCACGCCGCGGATCCAGGAGATCACATCTCTGTGGGATCCTCTGCCCCTCTAGGGCAAGATTCCAGGGATCCCGGAAGGGACCTCGCGCCAGCTGTTCGTCCACTCAGTGTCGCTCGACACGGGCTGTGGAATGAGGGAATCAGTACGGGCTACACGGCCTTCACGCCTGCACTGCGGGTTGTGCACTGGCCCCACAAGTTCGGGCCAGAGATGCCCGTCAAGTTTGGCGGAAAGACCAACCCGAGAGATTTCCTCCAGATCTACGTCATCGCGATGCGCGCAGCCGGTGCCGATGAAGCAATCATGGCCAACTGGTTTGCACTGGCTCTCAAGGACGAGGCACTGTCCTGGCTGTGCAATCTTCCTGCGCAATCAGTTAAGTCCTGGCCCGATTTGTGCAATCAGTTCTTGGGGGCTTTCGAAGGAGCTTACAAGCGCCCGGGAACGATCAATGATCTGCACGGCATGACGCAGGGTGAGAATGAGAGTCTGCGTGACTACGTTCGGCGCTTTTGCTCCAAGATCAACAACATCCATGGCCTCAAGGAGGCGGCTATCTTGTCGTCGGTCCATGTGAGTGTCCGGGACATAAAGATGCGAGAAAAATTGAGCACGCACAACATCGAGACCACTCAGGAGCTGTGGGCACTCACAGAGAAGTGTGTGCGTGCTGAGGAGGGGCGTCGCATGCCTGGGGAATCTTCATCTACCAAGGCCGAGCCAAAGAAAGCTAAGAAGCGGGAAGCGCCTGCACCCGCCCCGGCCCCTAAGGTTCTGCCCGCTGAACCTGAGCCTGAGCCCAAGAAGGCGAAGGTAGAGGAGACTGTCGCCCCCGCCTTGGATGTGTGGTGTCCCTCCATGGAGTTGGCAAACATGATATCCGAGATTGCTTCAAGATACAAGGTTTCATCCGGGATCAGTGTCAGAACATTGAGACGGCCAGGCAAAACGGAGGATGCTTTGGGTGTGGTGACCCAACCCACATCCGCCGCTTCTGCCCTACAGGAGGCCGAGACGGACGTGGTGGTCGTTTTCCCGGCAGAGGCGGATTCATGGGTGGACGCGGTGGTGGACGAGCTGGATTCGCAGGACGGAACTTACCAGCCATCGCCGCTGAACCGGCGGGAGAAGAAAACGGCGGTGGGGCATTCCAAGCCGCCGTGGATTGTGCTTGCTTTCACGGTGGAGCTTCTGGTTTCCCGTCCATGAGTGCCTTCAAGAGGATGTCCCGTGAACTGAATGCCGCTGAGCCTGCCCCGGGAACACAGCGACCCTTGAAATGGTCAAATCAAGTCATAGCGTTCGATTCCAATGATCACCCTGATCACACTGTTGGAGTTGGAATTCTACCACTCATTGTATCGCCAACTATATAGAATCTGGCTGTGAGCAAGATGCTGGTTGATGGTGGAGCAGGGCCAAATTTGATCTCTGTCAAGGTCATGGAGAGGCTTCAGATTCCTCTTGACCGCTTGCAGCCGACTGGGGCTTTTCAAGGGGTTAACCGGGGGCTCACACACCCACTGGGGCAAATTACTTTGCCGGTTACCTTTGGAGAGCCAGAAAACTTTCGCACTGAGGACATCACTTTCGACATTGCTGACATTCCGTTACCTTACCATGGCATTCTCGGGCGGCCAGCTTTGGCTAAGTTTATGGCTGCTTCACATTATGCTTACAATGTGCTGAAAATACCTAGCAAGGCAGGAGTCATCACCATAAAGGCTGATTGTCAGGACGCCATCTTCTGCGCGGATGCCATCGCCAAGGCAGCAATGGCCGTCAGCCCTAGAAATGGCCAATCTCTACCCGGGGACAGTGATGATCACTTTACCACTGTCACCTTGCCCGGGAACAAAGCATTTGTGAATGAGCCAGAGGGGTCTAGCTCGATTGGCACTCCTGCGAAGCTTCTCCCCTCCGCTCCGAAGCAGAAACTGGAGTGCAATGATGCCAAGCTTACCAAGAAGGTCTGACTGACTGGTGATGGGAAGATCACGGTCACGATCGGCACAGGGCTATCTGATAAATAGGAAAGCGCGCTCATCGCCTTCCTGCGGGAAAACTCTGACGTGTTCGCTTGGGACCCGTCAGGTCTTTCCGGTATACCCAGGGAGGTGATTGAGCACAAATTAGCTGTCAAGGCAGATGCTCGTCCTATCCAGCAACGAATCAGGCCACAGTCAGACAGAAAGCATGAGTTCATCCTTGCTGAAGTTAATAGGCTGCTGAAAGCAGGGGTAATCCGAGAAGTACCACTTGCTGCATGGTTGGCTAATCCAGTGGTGGTACCAAAACCTCACAGTGACGACATGAGGTTGTGCATTGACTTCACTGACCTCAATAAAGCTTGTCCTAAGGATCCGTACCCTCTGCCCAGGGTTGATCAAATTGTGGATTCTACTGCTGGCTGCGATCTGTTGTGTTTCCTGGATGCTTTCTCCGGATACCATCAGATCAAGATGGCCAAAGAAGACGAAGAAAAGACTGCCTTCATCACTCAAAATGGCTGCTACTGCTACATTTCCATGCCTTTTGGTCTGAAGAATGCTGGAGCAACTTTCCAGCGTGCCATCCGTACTTGCCTTGGGTCGCAAGTTGGAACCAATGCAGAGGCCTACATCGATGACATTGTGGTCAAAACTAGAAAAAGAGAAACCCTCATCTCTGATCTGGAGGAGACCTTCAACAATCTGAGGAAGATAAATCTCAAGTATAATCCTGCGAAATGTGTCTTCGGAGTACCTTCTGGGAAACTGCTTGGCTTCTTGGTCTCACACCGAGGCATTGAAGCCAATCCAGATAAGATCAAGGCTATAGAAATGATGGAGGCTCCGAAGCGTGTCAAGGATGTGCATATGCTCAGTGGATGCATTACAGCCCTGGGAAGGCTCATTTCCAGGCTCGGAGAGCGGGCGCTGCCTTTCTTCAAGCTGCTCAAGAAATCTGGTCCAATGAAATGGGATTCCAAGGCTGAAGCCGCTTTGCAAGACCTGAAGAAGTATATGTCTAGTCCTCCATCCTGGTAGCACCGATGCCTGAGGAACCCCTCCTCCTTGTGGCACCCCGATCCAGATGATCGAGTTACCCCATATACCAGTCCTAGAAACACTGGATATATGACACTTGATAAACAAAGACATAACCAAATATTTATTTATGGCTCCGAGTTTGGATGGAAATATTATTACAACACGGGTGAGGCTCCGGCGATCGCGCAACAAGCGCACACAACAGTATGTACATTATTTATCCAATATCGAGCTTTCAACAGAGATCGCAGAGGGTACGTAGGTAGTAGCGTGGCAACGACGGGCCTTATTCCACGGGGTTCTGCCTGGGATACGGTTTTCATCGAACACTTCTGGTCAAAAAGGAGAAACAGAATTTGAGGAGGCAAATGATTTTTGGTTTGGTCAAAACTTTGTCCAGAGGCGTAGACACTCCTTGTGAGTGCATCTAGGTCTTTGTTTCCCACTACAAAAATCATTTGTCTAGTTTTTGAAAACATTTGAGTTATAGGGCAGAAATTGGATAGAATTAATTTGAGGAAAATTCTTGAGTGCAAATAAAATATTTTTGCACAAATAGGCTATATATTGCCTAGGGATCATTCCCTGAATTTTGGAGGATTTTTTAGAAGATATTTAATATACTTCCTTTGTAAAGCTCTGATAAAAAGGATTTTGGATTTTTCAAATAAAAGGAGGTATTGAGAAAAGATTTTTGGGTAAAAGGTCAAGTAACAAGTGTGCCAAGTGGGAGTGAACCCAAAACACAAGATCCCAAACTTGGACAAGGTTTTGTGAAAGATTGAAAATCGAAAAGGTCGTTAAACCGAGGAAAATTTAAATCCAAAGTCAATAGCAATATTTTTAAACGGAATTTTTTGAAAGACCAAATTTTAGGATGTTACAGATCTTCCCCCTTAAATTGAATCTCGTCCTCGAGATTCCTATTGCTCACTGAACAGATACTGATACTCAGTCCTTAACAAATCTTCTCATCCTATAAATCTTGTGGCAGGCTTCTCTTTCACATGGAATCTTTGGAGACCCTTGAGGGTTGTTGCGCTGAGCTGGAAAGTTCACTTGGTTGATGTTGATGGTTAGATGGTGTCAAACGGTGTTTGTTTTCATTTCTGAGGCGGGGTCTGTATCACCAAAGATGGCCCAAAGGAAAAAAACCGGAAAGCGGTGTTTGGCAACAAGATCCTTCGAGTTGGAAGAGTGGGAGGCTCCGAAATCGAATAAAACCAGTGCGGGTTTAGTGTTGATAGTACACGTACCAAGCACTCCATCTGACGCTTCATCTGATTCCTCTGCGGACATGTGGTGGACACGGGCAACTTGAGGTGGCTTGTTGTTGGAGTTGTTGTTGTTGCCGTGGCTGTTGTGAAGGGGGCAATCCTTGATGTAGTGTCCTGTCTTGCCACACTTGAAGCAGGAGTTGACCCTCTTGCCATCATCTACTAGGGGGCGCTTGTGATAGAATCCTTCACGGGGATATCCATCCTTCCTGGGTTGATTCCAGGTGTTCTTAGGTGTTGAGGTCTGGTTGTTGGGCTGCCAGGTACGTGGCTTTGAACTAGCTCCTTCCTGCTGGTTCTTACGGCGCTCGAACTTCCGCTTGCGAGATTCATCAACTGTGTGGTGCTCCTTTTCTGAGATTAGTGTAGTGTTGATCATGGACTGGAAATCTGGAAACTGTAGAACGCTGAGCTGAGTTTTTATGGTTTGATGCATCCCATAAAGGAACCTGTCCTTTTTCTTTTCTTCTGTGTTGGTGTCCTCAGGTGCATAACAAGCAAGGTTGTTGAACTTGGTCAGATATTCGCAGATGGATTTGCTGTCCTGAGTGAGTGCTAGAAATTCCTGCTGCTTCATTTTTATAAGGCTTGATGGAATGTAAGCTCTGCGGTAGGCTTCCTGAAATCCTGTCCAAGTGACAGCGGGTCCATCGCCTCTGGCGTCCTGTTGATTGTCCCACCAAACGCTGACAGGGCCTTCAAGGTAGTGGGTGGCGAAGGGCACCTTGTCCTGCTCGTATATGCGAGCGAGCTCTAGTTTCTTTCCCATAGTACGGAGCCAATCATCAGCCTCAAGCGGGTCGTCAGCAAACGAGAAATTTGGTGGTTGAGTACGCTGAAAGTCTTGCAGCTTCGAGCGGCCGGTGTGTGGGGCACCATGGGCTTGCATGTATGTGCCAAACTCTCTCATGATCTGTGTCAGGTGCTGAGTGTGACGCTCATCCATCATCATCATGAACTGACTTGGGCTTGGTTCCTGAGTTGGTGGAGGAGGAGGTGTTTGTGGGGGCACAGGATCCTCGCCCGCTTGTCGTGCGGAACGACGAACCGGGGTTCCTTGGCTGCCACTTGCACCATTATTGGGCCTCATCCTGGATGGCTGAATGTGGTGACGCGTACCATGAGCATCCATATGGGGAAAAAGTGCAACATCCAAGAAAACCAAATGGAAACCAGGTTTGCAAAAACAACAAGGCACGGTGAAATACAATGGCTGGTTGGGTTACAAGATTCTAGTTACTTGCTACGTTACATGAGATGCAAGACAAGCTACTCGATACAAGATACAAGGTACATGATACAAAGTACATGATACAAGATGCAGGATTCAACTCTACCGCTACATTATTCGAGCGCGCGATACAGCAAAAGGTATGATACACTAAGCGATGCAGTCTCCGAGCGTCTAGAACTCCATCTCGAGGGGTGTCGCTGGCGGGATGATGTCGATGCCTTCCTCCTCGGGGCTGTAGTCAAGTGAAGCGCGGTCGTCTCGGGAGTCTCCGGAGTATGGGGGTGTGTCGGCACGGACGCGACGACGCTGAGTGCGCACCGGGGTGAAGCGTGAGCGGTAGCGGGTGGCGCTGCTACGAGTGCTGAAAGGTGGCGACGGAACGCGGGGTGCGGGCATGGGGCTGAGTCTCTTCCTGTTCTGGTCAAGGGAGCTGCGGTTAAAGGTGGTAAACGGGGGTGGACGGTGAGATCTAGCTCTGTGTGCTCTCGCCCTCCCGGCTCTGGCCAGGTTGGCACGAAGCGAGGCAAACAGGTGGAGGGTGTCGTGAAGATACTGGTGGAGGAGGGTAGTGTACCGAAGGAGGGAGGTGAGCGCTGAAGTGGGGTCACCTTGATTGGGGAAAAAGACATCCCCGATGTTTAAATCCACCCTCGGGAAGTAAACGTAACGGGTGCACCGCCTCATGACTGGGTCGTGGGTGCGAAGAAAACAACGGCAGCTCCTGCAGCTTCTTGTACATCTCGGGTCAACTGAGTAGTGGAACCAGAGGTGATGGCGTGGGAGATTCCAACGGCCGATGACTCTGGGCGCAAGTGGACGGTGGCGGTAAACTCAGAGATGGACCCGTTTGGACGTTCGTAGAACACGCGGTAGGTCGGGGGAGCTGAGCCTGGGTAGAGGTGATCCCAAATCTCACGGAGAAATTGCGGAAAGCCAGGGATATGCGCGACCGTAGTCTCTGCGAAGAACTCGGGTGCCATCAGTACCAGGGACATAAGCCAAAAGGTGAGCGTTAAAGTTTAAAAGCACAAACAAATAGAGAAACAGTTAAAAAAAAGGTGACGCAGCAAGCTCTATTCTAAGTCGTCCAGGGAACTAGGGTATCCTACAGGCAGTTAGGCTCTGATACCAAGCTCTGTGGCACCCCGATCAGATGATCGAGTTACCCCATATACCAGTCCTAGAAACACTAGATATATGACACTTGCTAAACAAAGACATAACCAAATATTTATTTATGGCTCCGAGTTTGGATGGAAATATTATTACAACACGGGTGAGGCTCCGCGATCGCGCAACAAGCGCACACAACAGTATGTACATTATTTATCCAATATCGAGCTTCCAACAGAGATCGCAGAGGGTACGTAGGTAGTAGCGTGGCAACGACGGGCCTTATTCCACGGGGTTCTGCCTGGGATACGGATTCCTAGTTCTCGTACAGCGGGTACTCGGCGACGGGTGCAGCGGGGTCTGGCCACATGAAAAGCCAGGTGAGTACATTGAATGTACTCGCAAGACATTAGCCGAAAATCAAACAAGGTCTATCTATATGGCATGGCATAAGTTCGGAAAGTAGCATGGCATAAGTTCGGGATGCAAGTGCGAGTCCAAGCTTAACGGTTGGACATAACTTACCTACTTACCATCGTAGGGACGTTTCGTGTTACTAAGTGAGATCACGTTTCTCACTTAACAACTTTTAACCACAACTAGATTCTCAAGCCTCTAGCCAACTCTGGCTTAAAACTAGGCTCTCAAGCCTCTTAGCCAACTCTGGCTATGTTCTCAAATTTCCACGTGATCGTTGGGTTTCATATTAATTAATTCTCCATATTTGACCGGACTGACTCATAGCGTGACTTGACCCAAACATCGTCCCATAACCTAGGGACAAGGCTAGATTCTAGATTGACACTCTCGAGAGGTTGCAACTTTTTCCACACGCTGAAGTCTAGGCTTGTACCGCGAAGTACTAGAACCGATCACGGCGACAGTACAAACCCACACTTCCACAACTGTTTATCCTACCCAGACACTCCCTGTGTAGCCACCGACACGTCCAAGGGACCAAGTCTTATGACGAAGTGAATCCGGCACGCCCCCAACAGATGAGCGACGCCTAGCTCCGGAACCTTCGCAAGACTAGCCCCGACCACAAAGGTAACCGACTAGACTTGCCAAAAGGGTGGCGTCAAAGGAGGCTTGATAGAACACTCGGCCATGGTCCGCCCATATGAACGACGCATGGTTGTGCTGGTTGTGTTTGGTGAGTGGCACTATGTGACACAATCTAGTCGAGTGAGGTGATTATCCTCTTAGTCAAATTTTTAATTCCCGTCACCAACATGATCCAAACAACACATCCACATAATAATTCCAGCAGTAATTAAATCGTATCGACCGGGCGACTATGGCGCCACCACGTATCAATGTCCAAACGTAGCCAAAGAAAATGGCGTCAACCGGATGACTGTGGCGGAGCTACCTCCGACCAGCGCCTTCTCGTTTGACTAGAAAAGAACGTCAACCGGATGACTGTGGCGGAGCTACCTCCGACCAGCGCCTTCTCGTTTGACTAGAAAAGAAACGTCAACCGGATGACTGTGGCGGAGCTACCTCCGACCAGCGCCATCTCGTTTGACTATAAAAGAAAGCGTCAACCGGATGACTGTGGCGGAGCTACCTCCGACCAGCGCCATCTCGTTTGACTATAAAAGAAAGCACAGTTGTATCGTTCCTCCATTCCTTCGACTATGGCGGTTCCCCCAGTCCATTGTCTCGAGAATGGGGAGTGATGCGCAAGATATTGAAGATAAACAATTATATAGCAGGGCGACAATATTCAATGCAATATGGCATGTGAGATGCAACAGCAACCAATTTTAAACAGTCAGGAAATTTCTAGAGTTGGACCGAGCTTGAGATCGGGTTAACGGCTTGCCTTCAGCAGTGGGGTATGGTCCGGGAACAACTTCCACTTCGTTGGAGAGGTTTAAATCTAACAAGGGAAATAAAAATGCATCAAAAACCCCTCCTAAGCCATCGAATAAATGCCAAAAAAATAAATTCCAAATGAATCCATTTTGGTTCCAATGGGAAGACATTTCCAAAACAAAGCTAACAAAATTGGTTTCATATTTTTCTGATCATTTTTGAGGGAGATATGGCCTTTCAAAGTTGGATTTAAATTCTGCCAATTTCAATTAGAAAAATAAAAGGAAAACGTTTCAGAGAAAATATTAAAAATCTGACGGGCGGGACCCACCTGTCAATGGCCCATCAAACCGAACTGTTTTTATTTTTAAAACGCGGGAAACAGAGGAGCTGGGTCGCCGGCTCCGGCGAACTCACCGGCGACGGTTTACGGCGGCTGGGCGACGCAGAGGGGAGGAAGAGGATACAGCGCAGCTCAGGGAGGCGTGGGGCAGCTCCTTCGCGTGCTCGCAAACGGCGGGGAGGCTTGGGGTAGCGGCGACGTCGTCGACCGCGGCGGCTGGGGTGCGGCTATGAAGGGCACGGTGACCCAGGCTACGCTGAGCTCCGTCGAGGGCGGCTATGGCTTCCTGGTGGATGCTATTGGAGGTGGGGGTGAGGAGCTGGTGGCGGGGAGGCTCTGGAGAGGGGAATCGACCGGAGATCGAGCGGCGGAGACGTGCTCGTCGCCGGCACTCTGGTGCTTCCCAGGAGCTGATACTGGAGGGGGAGAGGGCTGAGAGGGAGAGGGAGTGGTGCGGGGATCGAAGGCAGCCGGGAGCTCCTTATATAGCGAATCGAGGGGTAGCCGTCACGGGGGCGCACGGCGAGGTGGCGGGGTGAGGTGTCTGCGCGGCCATGGCGTGTCGACGGCTTGTGGTGGCGGTGTAGCAGCGGCGCGTCGTCGAGCGCCGTCCTCCTAGCTGGACGACAAAAATCCGCGGCCACGGGTGAGCTTGGACGGCGGTGTCGATCTCTGGCGAGTGGGTCCCACGGCGACGCTGTGCGGCCGATGCGTCGCCTAGCCAACGGTGGCACACGGGAGGAGATGGGGGGCGACACGTGTCGGCTGGGGTCGAGGGAGAGGTGGGGAAGTAGGGGGGCATGAGGGAAAGCAGCGGGGAGGCCACCGGCGACGACCAAGAACCGGCGGCGCCGTCGGGCACGACCATGCCCACGGTGGCCATGGTTCTGGCCATGCCGACATTGGCATCGCCAAGATTCACTCATCCTGGTGATCTAAATCGAAAACTAAGCGCGTCACCTTGTGCCAAATTTAATTTCCAGCAACTTTGCAGAACAAAGTTTGCCCAAAATCCAAACTTGGTCTACACAAAAATTTCATTGAACACTTCTGGTCAAAAAGGAGAAACAGATATTGAGGAGGCAAACGATTTTTGGTTTGGTCAAAACTTTGTCCAGAGGTGTAGACACTCCTTGTGAGTGCATCTAGGTCTTTGTTTCCCACTACAAAATCATTTGTCTAGTTTTTGAAAACATTTGAGTTATAGGGCAGAAATTGATAGAATTAATTTGAGGAAAATTCTTGAGTGCAAATAAAATATTTTTGCACAAATAGGCTATATGTTGCCTAGGGATCATTCCCTGAATTTCGGAGGATTTTTTAGAAGATATTTAATATACTTCCTTTGTAAAGTTCTGATAAAAGATTTTGGATTTTTCAAATAAAAGGAGGTATTGAGAAAAGATTTTTGGGTAAAAGGTCAAGTAACAAGTGTGCCAAGTGGGAGTGAACCCAAAACACAAGATCCCAAACTTGGACAAGGTTTTGTGAAAGATTGAAAATCGAAAAGGTCGTTAAACCGAGGAAAATTTAAATCCAAAGTCAATAGCAATATTTTTAAACGGAATTTTTTGAAAGACCAAATTTTAGGATGTTACACTCCTCTACATTGCGGCTACCAACCAGGTTGTGAGTGCAGCTCTAGTTGCAGAGCGGGAAGTGAAACCGGGGACTAAGGCAAGAGTTCCCGGGAAGGTTTCAGAGGAACCAGGACACTCTGCTCAGCCTGGTATTATTGATCCAAATTCGGTTTCAGATGGCAGTGCAGCTGGCCATACATCTGAGGTCACCCCCAAGCTGGAGCAGCGGCCAGTTTACTTCATGAGCTCAGTCTTACGAGATGCCCGGGAACGGTATCCAATGATGCAGAAATTGCTGCTGGGAATTCTGCTGGCATCCAGGAGGTTGAAGCCCTACTTTGAAGGGCGTACTATCACAGTGGTATCTTCATACCCCCTGGAGCGAGTTCTTCAGAGCAAGGATGCCACTGGGTGAATCGCTGAATGGGCTATGGAGTTATCTGGGCTAGGTCTGCAGTTCAAGCGGGCTGATACCATCAAGAGCCAGGCACTTGTGGATGTCACGGCAGAATGGACTGAAACGGTAATTGACACAAAGGAAGAAGAATCCAGCCTCCCCGGGAAGGAGGAACCAGACACATGGACACTCTATTTTGATGGATCCCTTTCCGGGGGACAGGCTGGGGCAGGCGTGCTGCTGGTATCACCTACGGGTGAGAAGCTTAAGTACGTCGTTCAGATGTTGTACAAGACAGGAATTACCAACAACACAGCTGAGTATGAAGGATTGCTTGCCGGGCTTCGTGTGGCACTTGGTGTGGGCGTCACAAACCTGATAGCTCGAGGTGATTCTTAGCTAGTTGTCAGGCAAGTGGAAAAAGTCTACAAATGCCCAACCATGGCACCATATGTGGAGGAGGTTACAAAACTAAAGAAGAGGTTCAGAAGCTTGAGGCTGGAGCACATTCCCGTGAACAAAATTTTGTGGCTGATGCACTGTCCCAGATAGCTTCTCAGCGTGGTCTAGTGCCACCAGGGATATTCATTGAAGTTCTGCACAAGCCTTCTATCCCCACTGAGAAGCTAAAAGCTATGGTTGCATCAAATTCTGGGACTGCCACTACGATACCTACTGAACCTAGCCAACTTGATGGGGCAGGTCCAATTCCCGGGAATGAAGCTTCACCTGAGCCTAGCTATGGCGAGGCCCTTCCCGTGGAGAAAGCTACACCATCATGGGTTCTCGAATTGGTCAATCACCTCAAGAACCAGATCTTGCCTGAGGATGATGTCAATGCAGAGCGAGTAGCTCATCAAACCAAAATGTATACTCTCATCGATGGCGAGATATACTGGAAAAGGGAAAATGGTGTCAGGCTCCGATGCATTTCGCAGGAAGAAGGTTTGCAAATCTTGTCAGAAATTCATGAGGGAACTTGCTCCAACCATGTGGCTTCCAGGGCATTGGTTGGGAAGGTCTACCGTATGGGCTTCTTCTGGCCTACTGCCTTGACTGATGCCGAGAAGCTAGTCAAAACCTGTGCAGCCTGTCAGTTCCATGCCAAAAGCATTCACCAGCCAGCTCAGGCTCTGCAAACTATACCAATTTCTTGGCCATTTGCAGTCTGGGGGCTGGACATTGTGGGCAAATTGCCGAGAGCTGTTGGAGGATATGAATATATGTTTATGGTCATTGACAAGTTCACCAAATGGGCTGAAGTGGAGCCAGTCAGGAACATAACTGCTCAAGCTGCTATCAAGTTCATAAAAGGAATTGTGTGCCGTTTTGGGGTGCCCAATCGCATCATCACTGATAATGGCTCACAGTTCACAAGTGCAGCTTTCTTGGCGTATTGTGAAGAGATTGGAACCAAGGTCTGCTTTGCTTCTGTAGCACATCCAAGGAGCAATGGACAGGTGGAAAGAATGAATGCTGAGGTGCTGAAGGGACTAAAAACAAAGACTTTCGACAGATTCAAAACTTCAGTCCAGAAATGGATAGATCAATTGCAAGGAGTTATGTGGTCACTGAGAACTACCCCAAACAGATCCACAAATGAGACTCCATTCTCACTTGTGTATGGGGCTGAAGCAGTGCTTCCTTCTGAACTCAAGCACGGCTCGCCGAGAGTACTGGCATATGAGGAAAGTGATCAGTTGGAGAGAAGAATGGATGATTTGAATCTACTGGAAGAGGCACGGTGCAAAGCTGCAGTGCGATCTGCTCGCTACCAGCAGTCCTTGCGTCGTTATCACAACCGTAATGTGCATCCTCGAGTTCTTGATGCTGGGGATTTGGTCTTGCGCAAGGTGCAGGTAATGGCTGGGAGAAACAAAATGTCGCCTAAGTGGGAAGGACCTTACAGGGTCGCACGAGTTTCTAGGCCTGGAGCAGTACGGCTGGAAACTAAGGATGGTACGGTAATTTCCAACTCTTGGAACATCGCTCTGTTGAAAAAGTTCTATCCATGAGAAAAGTCTGTATCCGGGATCTTACCTGTGAACGGCAAGGTTGAGTGTGGGTCATGGATCCGTTCCGCCACCAGGAAAAATGTGGGCCTGTGATCCGTTCCGCCACCAAGATGAATGTGGGTCTGGTATCCGTTCCGCCACGGTTTTCTCAGTTAAAAGTCAGCTATGTAATTGGTTCATCCTCTGCTATCCGGTAAACTAAGTTAAGTTAATTCTGGACTCAGTTTTCTTCCTGGTTGCATGTTTTTGGGAAAAATCTATGTATGTTCATGCTTTTAGTTCCTGGTTCTTGAGGTTGTCCATCCGTAACAACCCCCGACCCGGGGCTATCAGGTGAGTGTTTAGGTCCGCCCTGACATCACCAAATCCTGCTTACACTACCATCTTGACGATCGGGCGACGGCCCGGTCAAGTAGTGCTACGCGGTTGCTGGTCCGCCCAGCACCGGTAGAGCGCATGCGGACAACTGGTCCGTCCAGGCCGCAGAGAGCACGGATGATTACGTCGAACAACACTGATTGATGCCTTGCTACTGCGACAGCTGGTCTAACCTGGTCGTAGTGCTACGCGGTTACTGGTCCGCCCAGCCCGGTAGAACACCTGCGGATAGCTGGTCAGTCCAGAATCACGCAGAGTGGCATTGATAGTGCGCATTTGTTTGGGCTCGAGGATTGTTATAGATGTTCAAGTCTCAAGAACCCGGAAGAAAAACCAGATTTAATTAACTGAATTAGCTCGTTTTATTACAAAGAACAGTCTCACTTGGTTGGATTGGTTTCCAGGTATTGACAGCGAAGACAGGCGCGACTGGTTCATCTTCACGGGAAGTCGTTACCCGGAACGGAAAAGTTAAGTGCTTCACTTCTAACTACGCCTTCTGGTCGCTTTTACGTTTCTGGGGAAGGTGGATTTTCCTAAGCATACAATCGGATCAGGAGAAAAACTGCTTAGAGTGAGAACGCTCACGGGATGGTGCGCCTAGATGTTGGTCTGGCCTCATCCTGTCTGGGAGTCCAGGCTCACTTTAAGCGTTTAAGCCGCGAGCAACGATGAATGCTGCTGGAATCGTTTGTACTCAACGCCCAGCGGTTATTCACCCATGCGCTAGCATCTCCTTATGGAATCGTTCCAGGGGAGGGTGTTCCCGTGACACATGCGTGCAGATCCGCTCTAACGCGTCTTGGCTGGAACACTCGAGCGCCCGGAAACGTAGATCGTCTGAGATTGCTGTGGCGCCCTGTGAGGAGCGTTTAGATCCGCTCTGACGACCACAGCCTGGCTCACATGCTCTCAACTGTCCCCCATGAAACCGAACCTTGAGAGTATGCCAAAGGATCAGAAATCCTAACCGGGAACTAAAAGCGCTTTCGTTCATGAAATCTTGAAAATTTGAGTATATCAAGCAGTTACTGATAAGATTTTCTTGTTACTTTCCTGCTCAACGAGCTTACAATGCAGAAATAGGTACAAGGAGATGAAGTTCTAAACTACACTTGGGGGCTTCGCCCGCCGATCTTCTCCTGGTTCACCGGCTTCAACACCCAGGAGGAAGGCCGGTTCCCCCAGATCAAGCATCGCCTCCTCTCATCTTCTGGTGCTTCCTCCTGGAAGACTAGAGACGAGAGGGAGGGAGACGACCGAGGGCTCCAAGATCGTCACCCCGAGCTTGGGGGCTGCCTTGCCTGAGCCATCTCGGCCCAAGTGAAGCGGTCCTCCAGTTCCCGCTCGAGATCTACAGCCGTGGCGTGCTCAGCCTGCGAAGAATGAAGGAAGAAGTCAGAAATTGTGGACTGAACTTGAATTATCACTGATGGAGATAGAGTAAGATCACAAACCTGGAGGGCATCCATGAGATCATCTATGAGAGATGCTACTCGAGCATCCGCCGCCGTCTGCCTGCGGAGACGGCGCATCGCCCTCATGGCCCTCCGCGAGTTCAGCAATGGAGGGAGATCGAGTCTCGTTCGTCCAGCATCTGGGCCTGATCTAACAGGGAAACTGAGTTCTTGCACCGAGATCCGCCGGCAGAGAGCTCCTCTACTGCTCTCCTCCCCCGCTCTGCCAAGGCTTGGGAGAGGATAGCTATTCTCGTTGCCTGACATGATTCAAGGTCTGGCAGGAGAAAGGGAACGAGGAATGGGGATGGCTCTATTTCCTCGCCTCTACTTATAGACAAAATAGAGGTATCCCATCGGTCGCACCCCACTTGCGGAACGGAGCCCGTGATGGCACGTTTCCCCAAGAGTCGCGCCACGACTGTGCACGTTGTCAAATCGCGATAATGAAGCGGCAGAAGCAGGCCATGATGACAGTACTTGACCAGATTGGCCAAGAAGCATGCAGCGACTGAACGAATCTACTCTATCCTCGCAACGGTATCGAGGCAAGCAAAAGAGCACGATAAGCACTGAAGCATAAAAAGTTGCAGAAGAAGGAAAGTTTCATTGATAACTTCCTGGGAACTTAACTATCAGAGTTCCTGGGTACAAGAGGCAGGCCTACAACAAAAGGAAACTGGGAACTAATCTACCCTAAGCAGATCAGTTCTCCAGCTTCATGGGGTTCTTCTCCCGAGGCACTCCTACATCCTCATAGGTGACGGGAGGCGCCTCGCAGCAGCTGGTATCGAAGATCGTGATGAAGAGCCCGTCCTTCCCATCGTAGTCACAGAGCAAGTGAAATCCCTATTGAATCTTGTATATCTGGGTGAAGATCACCCAGCCGGAACCCAGAAATAGCAGCCCGTCCTCCATGACGGTGCGAACAGCGAAGCTGCCGTTCGGACTCCCCTTCACCGTCAGACGGAAGAACTCCGGGATCCTGGCTCCCAGCCTGGTCTGCACCTCCAGCGGAAGATGAGGCGGTTGCGGAGCGGATACACCAGGACTAAGAAAAGGAATGACCCGCATGGGTCTAGGCCGAGGGCAAGGGCTGATCCCCCTGCCTCGTCCCCATGGCTGCGCTTCCCGCGGCAAGGGACTCGTACCGATGATGGCTCCCCGCTTCCCCTCACCGGAGATGGGGAAAGACTCGCCTTCTTGTGATTCTTGCTTCCTGGAGTCATGCCCATGGTCGACGCAGAGATTTGAGTATTGGAATCGAGAGAGTGCAGAGGTTGAAGATGGATGGCGCACAAGCCATCTACTTAAAGAAGTTTCCCGGGGCACACGACGCCTAGGGAACCTCTCCCACTTTCTCTACTAGTGGGAATGCCCGCGAAGATCGAGGAGTCGTGACCAGTCAGCCAAGGCTGACGCACGCATGATGATGGCAGCGATGCTGCAAAGTTCGTGAACGAGACGTGACAAGACTGAACGATGCTATCACGCTGTTTTTTGGGCCCATCCCTGTCAACCAAGCCAACGTTGACAGGACCGTGCCCGGGGGCTCCTGTCGCACCCCGGGAACAGGGGGTTCCCGTGAACTCCTACAGCTTGACTTGCCCGCTGGAACGATCGCGGGACGCAAGCAGGAGGCTTCCTTTCGTACCCCGGGTACAGGAACTTCACGGGAAAAAGGCAAGGAGACAAAGCATGTGCGTGGTAGAGAGAGTAAAGCTCCCAGCGCTTGTCTTTATCTTGAGAAGGGCAAGTAGTATGATTGGCAGGCTGTTGTGGTATCCCCTTAGTGTATAAAAGGAGGACCAAGGCCACCAGAGAGCTAGGTTTGGCAAAGATCAGATCTCGGTCTAGCCTCCTAGCTGGAGATCCCGGGAACATACCATTGTAGCCCGGATACGCATACTTCCACCATACATTCAGACATGCAGGAGTAGGGTGTTACGCTTCCGAGCGGCCTGAACCTGGGTAAACTGCCTGTGTGTTCTACTTTCTGCATCGTTCACTAGGTCGCCTAGATCCTCCTCGCGCCCTCGCCGAATCTCTAAAAGGGGGTCTCTCGACCTCCGGTGTTCGTGACTTTGGACACGACACTAGGTTTGGATAGAAATAGGTTTTGACCATAGGATTGAAAATCTATTTTTATTCAGTTTCTAAAATAAATTGATAATTCATTCTATTTTTTCTGGCACTCTCATCTACTATCTACCTTCTGAAAATATCTTATCTTGTTATAGATGACCTACCTCTTTGTATCAATCAAGATATGTTTGGTGATGACCATGTCCTTGAAGTGCGAGTCTGATACTTCATATGGAATTATATGATTCAACACGAAGCACTACATGGAAGGCCATTGATGAACTTGGAGAAAAACCTTGGATTTATAATCCATAACACTTAGAAGATTTTCAAGAAAGTTGAAGAAGAACTTGAAACACTCAAGAAGGAGATAGTCTAGACCACCACTTAATTAGAATAATGATATCGTGATAGTGTATTGATCATACCAACTTAGGTTGTATGACAATACTAGATTGTTTGTTTGTGTTTGAACCATGTTGCTTTCTGTTTGTTAGATGTTGTTTGTAAGATGAATTGTTTTGATCTGCTCTGTTGGGGTAGGATTCTCCTTAGTATCTTTTTATCTCTACTCATCCATGCTAAACCCAACCAGATACCTTACCCATTTGGCAAAAAGTATGTGATGACGAGTTCTCGATGATATTACAAGCCATCCAACTGAGGAATGCCTCCCAACTTTAGTTAATTCTTTTGTGTGAAGTAACAATCACATCCTAGCTCCGTGCCATCTCTATCCTTGGATACAACAACTAAACCAACAAGAATGGATAGAATTGTGGAACTGAAGTTTATAAGTTAAGACGATATGGAAAGTCTATCACATCAAGGAGAAGAAGTCTTAAAGAGATAACAACTATTGAGCTTACGTTGTGTAGGAGTTGACGCAACCCACTGGTATGAAGATCGATAGTTTAGTTCAGGTTTTTCTTACGGATTGGAAACATTCTGTGAGATAAGTAAGGTCTAACCGAGTATTAGAATGCGAGATTCATCAAACCAAGTACAAGGTAATGAGTGAGTGCGACATGGATTGGTCCCCCATGACGAATACTCATATCATTCGCTTTGCTATAAGGAATGGTAAATCCTGAGTGACATGCCTACAAGAGAGACGATGATGATAAGCCTAAACCATAGAAATGTAAGATATATTATCCGATGTTAGGCAAGTGTTGCCGAAACGTATGTAATACGGTGAGGTTACACAAACCAAGTTTGGAGGTACCCTGCAATGGAAGTTTTTGCCAACCATGAGAGTTACGTTAGTTGCTTGGAAGCTGGAAGCTGAGAAGATGATGCCCACGAAGGAATCCTCCCATCTTGGTCTTCTGATTGACCCAAGGAGTGACCCTTCAGTATCAAATGAAGTTCAACGGACTTCGGTTATTCTACAGCTCTACCGTGAGGGAAAGTTCTACTCAAGGATTCAAGACCTGAAAACCAAACAAGGATGCTGGTACATGTTGTACAAGAAAAGTTATGACAGTGAACAATAATCAAGGGCTGAAGACACTAATTCTAGAATACCCAGAATAGTTTCTTTTAAGGGTGGTAGCCCACCCAACTGTCATAAGAACCAGTTTCCCAAACCCATCTATCTTTCTAACCATCTCGAATCTCGAGGACGAGATTCCTTTTAAGGGTGGTAGTCTGTAGCTTCCCAAAATTTTGGAATGTTTAAAAATCACTAAAAATTGAAACTTTTGTTTTTGATAAAATAATTTTCTGAAAACTAGAAGATGAATATAAAAATATTACTTTTCAATGATTAATAAACCCTATTTACAAATTGTTTTAAATTATTTTAAGCATGCTCTATTTTCAAAAGTGATTTGATAATACGATTTTGAAAATATGTTTATAGTATCTTATTTTAAATACTGGTATTTTGTGTTAATTGTTTTATGTATTTATTAAGCTACAAATTACTTTATTAAACCCTATTTAAAAATTGACATAAAGTGTCTATTGAGCAATTATGCAATAGTTTAAATTTTCCAATTTTGCACTGTGTTGGAAAAGTTGGCTTGAATATTTTAAATGATAGATTTTAATTTCACAAATTTTTAGAAATAAGTTGGAAGTGAATTGGACACTTAAAACAAAAGATATGAAAGAAATGAGAAAACCAGAAGAAAAAAAATTGACGACGTCATGCTGACGTCATTGTCGCCTTCAACCTCCAGACGGACTGAATTCACGCCCGGGACAACTGACGTTGCCGTTTCTTCCCGACTTGATTGCGGGCGGTTTATTGCCCCAATTCAAGCACCGTTTTCTCCTATAAGTAGACCTCGGCCTCATCTATCGTTTACCGCCAAAATCCCTCTCCAAAGAGCCCCAGGCTACCGGATTTTCTCGCGGGAGCTCCGCAACGCCGCTGCCGTGTTTCTCCGATTCCGGCCAACTCAGTGAGCCCCTGCCGCCAGTTCTTGGCCCTATCTCCTTCTCATGTCGACGCTCACATCACCATGCGCTCACTTGAATTTTCCCCGCAGCATTTCATCGAGCGCGAGCTCGACCGGAACTGGCCGCCGCCTCGACGAACTCGTGCCGCAGCTCCCGGCCACCCCAGGACGCACACGACGTCACCAACCACCTCATCGAGCTCTCCGTGCCGCGAGGAACATCCTAATACCCTTCCTGTGCCAGGAGCATCACCGGAGCACCGTCGCCGTCACCCACCCGAGCCCAACGCCGCCGTCCTCCTCCAGTCCGGCGAGATGCGCCGCCACGGTCTGGTCAACGCAACCACAACCGTTCGATCTGTCCTCTACGGCCACGATTAGAAGAATAAGCGAATAGGTATCTTCTGTTCTTAGCCCTTAGATCTAGATCTAACGGATCGGATTAGATCACTTAACCAGTCCGGCCCAGCCATTCATGTCCTGCCACGTGGCCTACCCAATTCCTGGTTACATCCCGAAATTGATAAATTTAGTTTAGTTTTTGGCAGAAAAGCCCCTGCCACTCCAAACCCTCATATCTTTTTAGCCACAAGTCTGAATTTGACAAATGTTATACCAATGGAGAGCACCTGACCTGTAGATTATTTTGGCGTTGTTAGATTTGATTTTTGTTTAGTTTATATTTATTCAAATTTCAAATGAGGAGTTTGAGTAAATTTGATCTAAGTTTAGATCCACAAGTCCAAAAATGGTAAATAAAATATTTTTGGAAACCTTAAGATCTATAGAATAGTTATCCACTATTATAAATATGTGTTTCATAATTTCAATTATCTAAAAGTAAGATACTCAATTCAATTGTTTTTGGTATAGTTTAAATCCTATAAACTATTTTAATGTGTTTCTTTTGCAAAAATGACACAAATCTTGGCCTCTGACCAGAGAGATCAAAACCAAGTTTTAATAAATCCTTTTACAACAAAATCTTGTGAAGTTGTTGTAGCGGACCTGCACTTAAAAATTGGCAAGTCCCTGTGTATAGTGCAAATCCCTGGATCGATTCATTTGCACATACAGTCTAAGATGAAATATCACAACAAAGTATCAATTATTACACGTGGATCCAGTACTTTGGAAAATATCCATTACAAATTGCATAGCACGAAGCTAGCTTTGAAAGAGTAAAGCAGCGGAAATAAAAGTAGCAGTGAGTCTCCATCATCTTCATGTGCCACAGGCGAAACATGTTGGTTGCAGACTCGAAACCATATACGAAACCTCACTCATCATCTGAACATCCTGCAGTAGGAAAAAAATGTTGCAACAAGGTGGGTCAGAACCATATGATATGGAACTGGCAAGTGATACTTGTGGACTCATAGAGGGAAAACTTCTAACAACTATATGCATATCTGGCTGGTGGAGTTCAAGGCTATTTGCGTAAAGCCAACTTTATCCTATATTTTAAACATCATTTTCATTTCCATTTACTATGAGAGGAACATGACATAACATCTAGTATCTCAATCTCCTTGTTACCCAAAAAAATCCTTTAAGAATTTGAGATAAGTAAGAAACTTCCAACTTCTTCAAGTCTAGTCGCTCCAAGTTCTCGACTCCTGTCCAGGCTCAAAGTTGTCCACCAATAGTGTCATGGCTAAGGAATTTCACAGGATGTGAGCATATCAATAAGTCAGGTCATCGACCACCTACTAGGTCGCTCACAAGAAAACCTAACGTGAACATATCAGTAGGTCAGACATTCTGCCCCCCACTATGCCACTCATCGCAAAGTATAAGGGAACATATCAATAGATCAGGCATCCAGCCACTACTATGTCACTCGCCGTAAGTCTAATGTGAACATATCAATAGATCAGGCACTCAGCCACTACTATGTCACTCGCCGTAAAGTCTAATGTGAACATATCAATAGATCAGGCACTCAGCCACTACTATGTCACTCGCCTTAAAGTCTAATGTGAACATATCAATAGATCAGGCACTCAGCCACTACTATGTCACTCGCCGTAAGTCTAATGTGAACATATCAATAGATCAGGCACTCAGTCACTACTATGTCACACGCCATAAAGTCTAATGTGAACATATCAATAGATCAGGCACTCAACCACTACTATGTCACTCGCCGTAAGTCTAATGTGAACATATCAATAGATCGGGCACTCAGCCACTACTATGTCACTCGCCGTAAAGTCTAATGTGAACATATCAATAGATCAGGCACTCAGCCACTACTATGTCACTCGCCGTAAAGTCTAATGTGAACATATCAATAGATCTGGCACTCAGCCACTACTATGTCACAAGCCGTAAAGTCTAATGGACACATCAATAGGTCGGGCTATTAGCCACCTACTCATGTCACTCGGCACATATCAACAAGTCAGGGTCATATACCGCCTGCAATTGCCACATTGGCATGAAGAGATTCTCCATCAGTTCACAATCCAGTTGCTCCAAGTTGTCTTCTTCCAGTTGCTCAAGTTGTCCGTAATCGGGGACACGGCTAAAATTTTAGTTTTACTAAAACATTTTATCTTGGCATAGCTAAGAAATTCCACTAAGTTAAAGGCTACTACATCAACATGGTATAAAAGGGGTGGCTGTACTACTTTGGGATTTCATAGCATAGCATACTAGTAGTACACCTATCATGCATACTACTCCAAAAATAACTACTCATGCATAGACAAAGTATTTAGGGAATTTATGCAGTGAGCATCACTTGCCTTCGGAAGTTGTCGTTGCTCACACACTCTTTTCAACAAGGAACGTTGCACTCCGTTCAATCTATACATAGAAATAACACAACAATAAACAAACAATTTAACAACACATAGCATACCAAACCAAGCATAACAAAGTCTTCACAAAATAATTTATCAAGAATTATCACATAATTCAATATGCAAAAAGAATTAATGTGATTTGGTTTAGTGTTTGCCATTTAGAAGAATATGTATAGGTTTTAAGCACACACTTAAATTAAAAAATAAATTAATAATTATTGGTTTAGGTCTCTCCGGTCAGAGGCAAATATTTAGATTATTTTCTATTAAGAAAACAGGTTAAAAAGATTCATAGAATTTAAACTATATCAAAACATACTCAATTTAAGTCTCTGATTTTAATTCATCATAATAATGCTCAAAAATATTTTATAACAAGTAATTAAATTACACATATCCTAAGGTTTCTAAAACTATTTTATATGAAAAAATGGACTTATAGATTTAAAGATATGCCAAATTTACTCAAATCGTCCATTTGCAATTTGAATAAATTTAAACTACTTGAAATTGAAAAACCAACAGAGCCAAAATAATCTACCGGTCAGGGGCTTTCCAAAAATATTTTGTTTACAAATTTTGAACTTATAGAATTAAAATTATAACTAAAATAATGTTTTACATGTTTCTGTAAATAACAAGTTAGTGCATGACTAAAATACAAGTTTTTATTATACTACTGTATTCTACACGTTCATACGAATCCATAGACTACAAAAACATTGAAAACGGAGTTACGGTTGATTTTATATGGAATTAACAAATTTTAACAATTTTCTAAAATTTAAAACGATTTAAAAGAAACGGATCGATCTGATTGGTCCTTACCGGCGGGCGGACGCGGGCGGTCGCGGGGCGGACGCGGGGAGTCACGGACGGTCGCGGGCGGATGGTGGTGCTGGGACGGACGCGGACGGCGGTCGCGGGTCGTCGGAAATGGAGAAAATGGCGGCGCAGCGGCTCGGACCTCGACACTGGCGGTGCTCCAGTGATCTTCCGGGCTCGGGAGGACGTCTACAAGGTGCAGCGCGAGGCGGCGGAGACGATGGAGGCCACGGCGTCGACTCGTGCGTCCTGGAACAGCGAGGAGACACGGATGGAGCGGTGCGGCGCCGGTGACCTTCTTGTCAAGCTCGCTCCACTCGATGCGCTGCGTGAAAAAATCGAAATGGGTACTCAGGATGTGCGTGAGGTTGAGGGGAAGAGAGGGGGCCAAGAATGGGCGGCGGGGACTCACTATGGCGGCCGGAATCGGAGAAACACGATGGCGGCAGGAGCAACTCCGACGAGCAAATTCGCCAGCCTGGGGGCGTTGCGGAGAGGGCTTTTGGGGGCAAATGATGGAGGGGAGCGAGAGATTTTATTAAGAACAAACGGCACTTAATTAGGGGGTGTAAAACGCCCGCAATCAAGTCGGGAAGAAACAGCAACGTGAGCTGTCTCGGGCGTGATTTCCGTCCGGCCAAGATTGAAGACGATGATGACGTCAGCATGACGTCATCAATTTTTCTTTTTTTTTCCTTTTTTTTCTATCATAACTTTTGTTTTAAGCATCCAAATCAACTCAAACCAGTTTCTATAAATTTGTAAAAATAATATATTTCTTTTAAAACATTCAAACACACTTTTCCAACACATTTCAAAAATAAAAATTTAAAATATTGCATAATTTGTTAATTGACACTTTTATGTCATTTTCTAAAATAGGGTTTTATAAATTCTTTTTGAACTTAAATAAAATCCAGAAAAATAGTATGAGTAATATCATTCAATATGATAAACCCAATAAACTAATTTGGTACAAAACATTTTATTTATATAGAGTTCTGATAAATCATTTAAATACAAATGCCTATTTATATCAGGGGCTTCATAAATATCAAAATAAATATTTTACTTCAAAATCTTTAAATCTTGAACGAAGAAGATAAGGGAATATTTAAAATAATATACCATTGAAGAAATCCAAAAAAATATACCACAAATAACAATAGAAATTAATATACTTTAAACCTATTTTTAAATCATATAATTGAAACCAACCAATTTTAAAAATAGAGCATGCTTAAAATAATTTAAAACACTTTGCAAATAGGGTTTAGTAAGCAATCAAAAGTAATATTTTTAAGTTCATCTTCATGTTTTGAGGAAATTACTTTATCCAAAATCACTGTTCAAGATATCTTCCGATATTCCGATTTATCGTCCGATTTATCGCTTATCAGTTTCTGACCGATAAGATAAATCGGCCGATAAATCTGCCGATATGCCGATAAGTTGGCCGATATGCCGATAAATCGGCCGATTTATCTCTTATCTTTGGTCGACCGATAAGTTCCCAATAAGCGATATCCCCAACATTGTCCAAAATAAAAGTTTCAATTTTTAGTGATTTTTAAACATTCCAAAATTTCGGGATGTTACAGACTACCACCCTTAAAAGGACTCTCGTCCTCGAGATTCGGGAAGGCTAGAAAGAAAGATAGGTTTGGGCAACTGGGTTTGGAGCATCCGGGTGGGCTACCACCCTTAAAAGGAATTTTTGTTGGTAGTCTAGAAATCTTGTCTTCATCTCTTGGATACGGTTTCATCGTGCTTACTTTTCTGGTATAGCATGGATGAGTAGAGATAGAAAGGTGCTAAGGAAGAATCCTACCCCAAACACAACAGATCAAGGCAATTCATCTTACAAACAATATCTAACAAACATCAAGCAACATGGTTCAAACACAAACAAACAATCTAGTATTGTCATACAACCTAAATTGGTACGATCAGTACACTATCACGATATCGTTGCTCTAATTAAGTGGAGGTCTAATCTATTTCCTTCTTGAGTGCTTCTAGTTCTTCTTCAACTTTCTTGAAAACCCTCTAGATATTATGGACTCTAAATCTAAGTTCTTCAATGGTCTTCCATGTAGTGCTTCATGTTGAATCTTAGAATTCCATATGAAATATCAGACTCACACTTCAAGGTCATGGTCATCACCAAACATATCTTGATTGATACAAAGAGGTAGGTCATCTAGAACAAGATAAGATATTTTCAGAAGGTAGATAGTAGATGAGAGTACAAGAAAAGATAAAATGAATTATAAATTTATTTTAGAAAACTGAATAAAAATAGATTTTCAATCCTATGGTCAAACCTATTTCTATCCAAACCAAGGGTTTAGAACCTACAGGCAACACAGTGCTTCGATACCATCTGTAGCGGACCTGCACTTAAAAATTGGCAAGTCCCTGTGTAAAGTGCAAATCTCTGGATCGATTCATTTGCACACACAGTCTAAGATGAAATATCACAACAAAGTATCAATTATTACACGTGGATCCAGTACTTAGGAAAATATCCATTACAAATTGCATAGCACGAAGCTAGATTTGAAAGAGTAAAGCAGCGGAAATAAAAGTAGCAGTGAATCTCCATCATCTTCATGTGCCACAGGCGAAACATGTTGGTTGCAGACTCGAAACCTTATACGAAACCTCACTCATCGTCTGAACATCCTGCAGTAGGAAAAAAAATGTTGCAACAAGGTGGGTCAGAACCATATGATATGGAACTGGCAAGTGATACTTGTGGACTCATAGAGGGAAAACTTCTAACAACTATATGCATATCTGGCTGGTGGAGTTCAAGGCTATTTGCGTAAAGCCAACTTTATCCTATATTTTAAACATCATTTTCATTTCCATTTACTATGAGAGGAACATGACATAACATCTAGTATCTCAATCTCCCTTGTTACCCAAAAAAATCCTTTAAGAATTTGAGATAAGTAAGAAACTTCCAACTTCTTCAAGTCTAGTCGCTCCAAGTTCTCGGCTCCTGTCCAGGTGCTCAAAGTTGTCAAGCAATAGTGTCATGGCTAAGGAATTTCAGAGGATGTGAGCATATCAATAGGTCAGGTCATCGACCACCTACTAGGTCGCTCACAAGAAAACCTAACGTGAACATATCAGTAGGTCGGACATTCTGCCCCCCACTATGCAACTCGTCGCAAAATCTAAGGGAACACATATCAATAGATCAGGCATCCAGCCACTACTATGTCACTCGTCGTAAGTCTAATGTGAACATATCAATAGATCAGGCACTCAGCCACTACTATGTCATTCGCCGTAAAGTCTAATGTGAACATATCAATAGATCAGGCACTCAGCCACTACTATGTTAATCGCTGTAAAGTCTAATGTGAACATATCAATAGATCAGGCACTCAGCCACTACAATGTCACACGCGTAAAGTCTAATGGACACATCAATAGGTCGGGCTATTAGCCACCTACTCATGTCACTCGGCACATATCAACAAGTCAGGGTCATATACCGCCTGCAATTGCCACATTGGCATGAAGAGATTCTCCATCAGTTCACAATCCAGTTGCTCCAAGTTGTCTTCCTCTTCCAGTTGCTCAAGTTGTCCGTAATCGGAGGCACGGCTAAAATTTTAGTTTTACTAAAACATTTTATCTTGGCATAGCTAAGAAATTCCACTAAGTTAAAGGCTACTACATCATCATGGTATAAAAGGGGTGGCTATACTACTTTGGGATTTCATAGCATACCATACTAGTAGTACACCTATCATGCATACTACTCCAAAAATAACTACTCGTGCATAGACAAAGTACTTAGGGAATTTATGCAGTGAGCATCACTTGCCTTTGGAAGTTGTCGTTGCTCACACACTCTTTTCAACAAGGAACGTTGCACTCCGTTCAATCTATACATAGAAATAACACAACAATAAACAAACAATTCAACAACACATAGCATACCAAAGCAAGCATAACAAAGTCTTCACAAAATAATTTATCAAGAATTATCACATAATTCAACATGCAAAAAGAATTAATGTGATTTGGTTTAGTGTTTGCCATTTAGAAGAATATGTATAGGTTTTAAGCACACACTTAAATTACAAAATAAATTAATAATTATTGGTTTAGGTCTCTCTGGTCAGAGGCAAATATTTAGATTATTTTCTATTAAGTAAACAATTTAAAAAGATTCATAGAATTTAAACTATATCAAAACATACTCAATTTAAATCTCTGATTTTAATTCATCAAAATAATGCTAAAAAATATTTATAACAGAGGAATTAAATTACACATATCCTAAGGTTTCTAAAACTATTTTATATGAACAATTGGACTTATAGATTTAAAGATATGCCAAATTTACTCAAATCGTCATTTGCAATTTGAATAAATTTAAACTACTTAAAATTGAAAAACCAACAGAGCCAAAATAATCTACCGGTCAGGGGCTTTCCAAAAATATTTTATTTACAAATTTTGAACTTATAGAATTAAAATTATAACTAAAATAATGTTTTACATGTTTCTGTAAGTAACAAGTTAGTGCATGACTAAAATACAAGTTTTTATTATACTACTGTATTCTACACGTTCATATGAATCCATAGACTACAAAAACATTGAAAACGGAGTTACGGTTGATTTGATATGGAATTAACAAGTTTTAACAATTTTCTGAAATTTAAAACGATTTAAAAGAAATGGATCGATCTGATTGGTTCGTACCGGCGGGCGGACGCGGGCGGTCGCGGGGTGGATGCGGGGAGTCACGGGCGGTCGTGGACGGTCGCGGGCGGACGGTGGTCCTGGGCGGACGGACGTGGACGGCTGTCGCCGGTCACCGGAAATGGAGAAGATGGCGGCGCAGCGGCTCGGACCTCGACGTTGGCGGTGCTCCGGTGATCTTCCGGGCTCGGGAGGACGTCTACGAGGTCCAGCGCGAGGCGGCAGAGACGATGGAGGCCACGGCGTCGACTCGTGCATCCTGGAACAGCGAGGAGACGCGGATGGAGCGGTGCGGCGCCGGTGACCTTCGGGTCAATCTCGCTCCACTCGATGCGCTGCGTGAAAAAATCGAAATGGGTACTCAGGATGTGCATGAGGTTGAGGGGAAGAGAGGGGCCAAGAATGGGCGTGATAGGAATCAACTACCTATTTCCGACAAATTCAGAGAAGCACAACACCGAAACAGGGAAATTCAGAGTTCAGCACCCTTTATTACAGAGGAATGTTTAAATTCAGCTGAATGCTTGGATACAAGGGAGCTAAGCCAGCCAGGACATGGCAGCGACAAGGGGGGATAAACCCTAAACCTAGATAGTTCAACCACGAGACGATCATCTGCTTATATAGCCAAAGGGAGGTAGACGACAACGGAGTGAGTGGTTGGCGCCAAAGTGCTTCGCTGGAAAGCGAATTCAAACAGCGACCCATCGAAGCTCCTTGTCCGTTGATCGACAGATCGACGGCTAACCACGCATCATAACATGAAGCGGTAAGTTGCGGGGAGAGACGTTGATCTGGAGATGAACGGCTAAAAAGAGTTTCAAATGAGCTACAGTTACTGAATTCGCACAAGTGTTCATCGACAACTTCAGATTCCTGACAATGCCCCCTTCGCAAGACCATACTTGCCCTCAAGGCTGGAATCCCGGAAAAATCTTCTGAATGAATGTTGAATCCTCCCATGTAGCTTGGTCTTCAGGCATATTCTCCCATTTGATGAGCCATTGGACCACTGGCACACTTATGTCTCCTTGAACTCGAGGAATAAGTTTTCTCTCTAGCAACCGTTCTGGTGCTACTAGTATTGTTCCATCCGGATTGACCAGAGGCAGATGAGTAGATGGAACTGCTTTTGGACCCAAGTGCTTTTTGAGCTGGCTCACATGGAAAGAAGGATGCAGCTGACATCCTTCAGGTAACAGTAGCTTGTAAGAAACAGCTCCAATTTTCTGCAGCACTCTGAATGGACCATAGTACTTGGAATGCAGCTTCAGGCACCTGTGAATACTTAGTGAAGTGTGCCTATATGGCTGTAATTTCAAGTACACCATATCACCAACAGCAAATTCCCTTTCTTTTATGTTCTTGTCTGCAAAGAACTTCATTCTTTTCTGTGCCTTTTCCAGATTTGCCTTGATTTTTGTAGAAATGATTTCATTAGTCAACTGAGGAACATCAGCATCCAATGGTAGTAATGTTTCTGCTAGCTGTGGTGGATCTCTATGATGGCTACGTGTTGGTGAACCCCAAGAGGAAGGTTATGATGTAGACAGCAGAAGTTTTCCCTTGAGAAATCTACCCAAGGTTATCAATCCAGTAGGACTTGACGATCAATTTGAAGGTTGTTGATGTTGACTCCCCCTGGCGCTAGGGAGCTTGCACCAACGTGGAATCTGCACAGACACAAACCAGAACTTTGCCCAACACGAAACAGAGAGGTTGTCAATCTCTCCGGTCTTGCAGAAACAAAGAGTTAAACGTATGGTGTGGAAAACAGCAGGAAAACAGCAAGTAACAGGAAACAGATGATTGCAGCAGGTTGTGTAAACAGTATGAGGAAATTGGACCAGGGTCCACAGTTCACTAGTGGTGTCTCTCTCAGAACAGATAACTAGCATGTTGGGTAAACAAATTACAGCTGGGCAATTGACAAATAGAGAGGGCATAACAATGCAATACATGCCAAGATGTCTACTATGAAATCTAGTTGGGCATTACAACAAAGTACATAGACCGTTATTCCAACAGCATCTATGCCTAAATAATCCACCTTCAAGGCAGCATCCGCATCCTGTTCAGTATTAAGTTGCTAACAACAGATTATTGCATGAAGTAAAGTGTGTAATGTAATCAATACAAGTGCCCTTGGACACTGCACCAATGTTTTATCCCTAGTAGCAACAGCACATCTACCATCTTAGACCTTTCTGTCACTGATCCAGATATCTAGAGACTGAACCCACTATCGAGCATAAATACCCCCTCTTGGAGTCACAAGCATCTACTTGGCCAAAGCATCTACTAGCAACGGAGAGCATGCAAGATCAAGAGCACATAGATAAACAACTTGAATAAACATGGTATCAATATTCATCGGATCCCAGCAAACACAACATCTAGCATTACAATAAGATGATCTTGATCATGTTAGGCAGCTCACAAGATCTAAACATGGAGGCACAAGGTAGAGAGACAACCATCTAGCTACTGCTATGGACCCGTAGTCCAGGGGTGGACTACTCACGCATCACTCCGGAGGCAGGCATGGTGATGTAGAGCCCTCCGGTGATGATCTCCCCTCCGGCAGGGTGCCGGGAAGAGCTTCAGAACTCCTCCGATCTGAGATTGACGATGACGGCCGCGACGGAACTTTTCGTGGAATATGATCGACCGTAATAGGGTTTTCGCGTCGCGGAGAATATATAGGCGAAGAGGCGGCGTCGGTGGCCGAGGGGGGCCACCACGCCATAGGGGGGCGCGGGCCCACCCTGGGCCGCGCCCTAGTGTGGCGTGGCCCCCTGGTGGGTCTGCTCCGACTCCCCTTTGGACTCCGTGATCTCCTCGTGATATTATTGACGATGTCTTTTGTTTCGTCCAATTCCGAGAATATTTCCTTAATAGATTTTCTGAAACCAAAAACAGCAGAAAACAGGGAACTGGCACTGTGGCATCTTGTTAATAGGTTAGTCCCAGAAAATGCATAAAAATGATATAAGTGTAACCAAAACATGTAGCAATTGATATAATAACAGCATGGAACATCAAAAATTATAGATACGTTTGAGACGTATCAAGCATCCCCAAGCTTAGTTCCTGCTCGTCCTCGAGTAGGTAAACGATAAAAACAGATAATTTTTGAAGTGACATGCTACCAACACAATCTTTGATCAAATAACAATGTAATGCACATGATCTGAATGAAGTGATCCAAGCCAATGGTCTATAGTTTGCAAGCAAGTAAATAAAGAGTAAACATAAGTGATCACACAAGTGCAAACTTTCATGAATAACACTATAAAACATTTAGAGATATAATAGTCTAACATAATAGTTAGTTCACAGCAGCAATAATTTCAACATGAAAGTGTTTGTATCAACACAAAGGAAGATAATAGCTTCAGCTTTTGCTTCAACTTTCAACATGTATATCATATAGATAATGTCAATGCAAAGAATATGATCAACCAAACACAAAGTTATGTAAAAACTGTTATACTGGAGTTGACAATGATGTTTGCTTAAGTAGACAGAAAGAAGTGGGAAAACTGACTCAACATAAAAGTAAAAGAATGGCCCTTCGCAGAGGGAAGCAGGGATTAACATCATGTGCTAGAGCTGTAGTTCCCGAAGGCATATAGAGAGCATAAAATATTGTTTTGTAAGGTAATGGTGTATACAGGTGTCAACAAATCAAATAGCAGGTACTTGTCATCTTCCATGGCTAACTAACTTTTAGAGCGGTTCCGAGAGTTTTTAGGACTGCACTTGTAACAAGCACTTATTGGTGACACTCCTCCCAACCATTTACTTTCCACAAACCATGGCTAACCGAATCCTCGGGTGCCCACCAACATTCACCATGGAGGAGTGTCTATTTATTTATTTATAGGGTGGACTAACCAGCTCTTTAATGCAAAATAAAAGGTGGAGAAGCAGATGAAGCTGCCAATCCTTGTAAATTAATTAGCATGGAAGATGACAAATCTCACTACTACGTCCTTATGAGCTTTTCAAGTAGTGACACAAAAAGGAAATGTAACAGTTTTGAGTAGTTAGTAGATAGCACATGAAGAAATTTACTTGGAATGGTGAAAACACCACATAATAGGTAGGTATGGTGGACACAGGTGGCATGGATTTGGCTCAAGGTTTTGGATGTACAAGAAGCATTCCCTCTTAGTACAGAGTTTAGGCTAGCAAGGTTATTATAAGCAAACATCATTATCAACTGGAATAGCAAGAGTGTACATAAAACACAAGGTTTGACGAACCATAGACTCCCACTGTCTTCCTTGTTAACACATAGCCTTCATCCAAAAATTATCTAGACTACTATGGACTTCCAATTATGCAACAGATTATTATAGCAGAAAATCCTTATAGTAGTTCTTCATTAATAGCCATTACTTACATGATGCACAAGCTTAAACATTAATTACTTGACAGCTCAAAACAATTGGCAAGCATCAAATTACTCAAGACAACGATCTAAAAAGATTCATGTAAGCATTTTATACCACTACCACATGCATAGCATTTTTCTGGTCCAACCAAACACCAATCAACTTATTTGACAACTCTCCAAACAGATATAAGTGAAGCAAGAGAGTACTTTCTTCAAAAGAAACTGAAAGCTCTAACAAGAGATACATGAAAAACTGAGAGCTAACAGCAATAACAGCAACTAGACAGGAATACTCAACAAGTATAAGTGAAGCACAAGAGTATTCTAATGAAAAAGTGGAGCGTGTCTCTCTCCCAAACATGAATACTAGGATCCAACAAGTATAGCACAGCAAACAAAACAAAACAAACTGAAAACAAAAACACACTGACGCTCCAAGGAAGAGTACACTAGTATGAAGCAATAAAAATATAGCACCATTAGAGATGACCTGATAATTTGTAGATGAAGAAGGGGATGCCTTGGGCATCCCCAAGCTTAGATGCTTGAGTCTTCTTGAAATATGCTGGGGAGGTAAGCCTCCCCAAGCTTAAGCTCTTCACTCTTCTTGATCATGTAATATCATTCTCCTCTATCAACACTTGAAAACTTCCTTCACACCAAAACTTAACAGCTTTTCTCATTAGCAGGTTAGTGCACTAAAAGATAATACTTCAAAGTTCTAGCAAAGACAAAACTCACAAGCCAACTATTTTAAACATTAGCCACTGTTACTAGGCTCAAGTGGGCACTTTTACACGAAAAGAAACCACTTAAAAACTTGTAAAAGAGAGAATGCAAAATAAAAGACAGAATCTGTCAAACCAGAACAGTCTGTAATGACGAATTTTTTCGAGGCACTTACGATGCTCAGATGAAAACTTTTGAAATAATGAAAGTTGCGTAACATCATCAGGAACATGCACAAAAAGTTTCAGCATTTTTCGATTTTTTCTGATTTTCTACTGAATTAAACGGTGACGAACAGCAATCTGTCCAATGCAGTCCCGAAAATAAATACCAACTTTGCATTAGTAACTCTCCTTGGCACAACAAAACAGCAAATAAAAGATACAAAGGAGTTGCTACAGAGGTAAACAAGCATCCTTGACTCAAGAAAACAAAAATAAAACAGCAAATAAAAACATGGGTTATCTCCCAGAAGTGCTTTTCTTTAATGCCTTTGAGCTAGGCATGAAGAGATGCATCAAGTATTGCCAAAAATGTTGAAATCCTCCACTCTTTCGGTGGGATCCTCTTTCTTAATTGGGAAGAAAAACTTTCGGTTGATAGGTGCAACAAACTTCATGAACCCATATTTTGCATTGATAAATCCCCCATTACTCTTCAAAAAAGATCTTCCCAAAACTATATTACTAGGAGATTTTGTAAGGATCATAAAAGTTGTAGGTATATTTTTATTTTGCATAGTAATCTCAACATTAATGATCCCTACACTTTTTATAATAGTGCCATCAGCATGAAAATGAAAAACAGGATAATCAACCATACCATCAATTTTTAACAAGTCAAACACTATCTTAGGCATGATGGACATTGTGGAACCAAGATCACAATAGGCACGAAATTTCTCACTACCAATGCTTATTTCAATAAAGGGTTCCCAATCATTTTTTAACTCAACATGAGGTGGTTCCTTAATGTGGTGGTCTAAGGTTAAGTCCTTGAGTGACTCTTCTATTTTATCAAGCCTAGTAAGCACACCTGTCTTATCCTCTTGAGGAAATTGAGCAAGTCCATTCAAAATTTTATAGGCTTTTTCTGTATCATGTTCATAGAAAGTCTCCCCCACCATAGTATCTAGAGCATTTTGGTATAAAGGTAGCAAGCCAAAGTAGAAACGTTTAATAAGAATGTCTAAGTCCATTTTAAGTTGCATCTTCCTATGCAGTTCTAACATCCTTTCCCAAGCTCCTTTAAAAGTTTCTCCACTCTCCTGTCCAAACCCAATAATTTCTCCTAAAGGGGAAACAGTAATGAAAGGACTGGAGCTAGACATGGTAACAAGCAAGTAACAACCGAAATAGTAAACTAGATGCAGGAATTTAATTTTTTTGGGTTTTTGATTTTTAACAGCAAGCAAAACAAAAATAAAACAAGACAAAAAACAAAGTAAAGAGATTGGAACTGAGAGACTCCCCTTTCCAATAGCCTCCAAGTCCCCGGCAACGGCGCCAGAAAACAGCTTGATGGCTACGTGTTGGTGAACCCCAAGAGGAAGGTTATGATGTAGACAGCAGAAGTTTTCCCTTGAGAAATCTACCCAAGGTTATCAATCCAGTAGGACTTGACGATCTATCGGAAGGTTGTTGATGTTGACTCCCCCTGGCGCTAGGGAGCTTGCACCAACGTGGAATCTGCACAGACACAAACCAGAACTTTGCCCAACACGAAACAGAGAGGTTGTCAATCTCTCCGGTCTTGCAGAAACAAAGAGTTAAACGTATGGTGTGGAAAACAGCAGGAAAACAGCAAGTAACAGGAAACAGATGATTGCAGCAGGTTGTGTAAACAGTATGAGGAAATTGGACCAGGGTCCACAGTTCACTAGTGGTGTCTCTCTCAGAACAGATAACTAGCATGTTGGGTAAACAAATTACAGCTGGGCAATTGACAAATAGAGAGGGCATAACAATGCAATACATGCCAAGATGTCTACTATGAAATCTAGTTGGGCATTACAACAAAGTACATAGACCGTTATTCCAACGCATCTATGCCTAAATAATCCACCTTCAAGGCAGCATCCGCATCCTGTTCAGTATTAAGTTGCTAACAACAGATTATTGCATGAAGTAAAGTGTGTAATGTAATCAATACAAGTGCCCTTGGACACTGCACCAATGTTTTATCCCTAGTAGCAACAGCACATCTACCATCTTAGACCTTTCTGTCACTGATCCAGATATCTAGAGACTGAACCCACTATCGAGCATAAATACCCCCTCTTGGAGTCACAAGCATCTACTTGGCCAAAGCATCTACTAGCAACGGAGAGCATGCAAGATCAAGAGCACATAGATAAACAACTTGAATAAACATGGTATCAATATTCATCGGATCCCAGCAAACACAACATCTAGCATTACAATAAGATGATCTTGATCATGTTAGGCAGCTCACAAGATCTAAACATGGAGGCACAAGGTAGAGAGACAACCATCTAGCTACTGCTATGGACCCGTAGTCCAGGGGTGGACTACTCACGCATCACTCCGGAGGCAGGCATGGTGATGTAGAGCCCTCCGGTGATGATCTCCCCTCCGGCAGGGTGCCGGGAAGAGCTTCAGAACTCCTCCGATCTGAGATTGACGATGACGGCCGCGACGGAACTTTTCGTGGAATATGATCGACCGTAATAGGGTTTTCGCGTCGCGGAGAATATATAGGCGAAGAGGCGGCGTCGGTGGCCGAGGGGGGCCACCACGCCATAGGGGGGCGCGGGCCCACCCTGGGCCGCGCCCTAGTGTGGCGTGGCCCCCTGGTGGGTCTGCTCCGACTCCCCTTTGGACTCCGTGATCTCCTCGTGATATTATTGACGATGTCTTTTGTTTCGTCCAATTCCGAGAATATTTCCTTAATAGATTTTCTGAAACCAAAAACAGCAGAAAACAGGGAACTGGCACTGTGGCATCTTGTTAATAGGTTAGTCCCAGAAAATGCATAAAAATGATATGAAGTGTAACCAAAACATGTAGCAATTGATATAATAACAGCATGGAACATCAAAAATTATAGATACGTTTGAGACGTATCACTCTACCATACAATGCTCTGAAGGGAGACATATTCAGTGCTGTGTGGAAACAAGTGTTATACCACCATTCAGCTTGGGCCAGCCACTTATTCCATTTGGTAGGTAATTGGAAAGCCATACATCTCAGGTATTGCTCCAAGCATTGATTAACTCTCTCTGTTTTACCATCTGTTTGTGGGTGATAAGAGGTACTGAAATGCAGTTTAACCCCCAGAGATTTGAAGAGAGATTGCCACAAGTTACTAGTAAAAATTCTGTCTCTGTCAGTTACCATCACAGAAGGCAATCCATGCAATTTGAATATGTTTTCCTGAAATGCCTTAGCCACTGTTTGCACTGTAATTGGGTGTTTCATTGGTATGAAGTGAGCATATTTAGTAAATATGTCCACCACTACCAATATCATGTTCTTATTGTCAGACATAGGCAATCCTTCTATGAAATCCATACTGATGTGACACCAAGCCATGTCAGGCACAGGCAGTGGTTGTAATAACCCAGGATACTTGCAGTGCTCTGGTTTGTTTAGTTGACATACTGGGCAAAGTTTAACAAATTCCAGTACTGACTGCTTCATGCCTTGCCAAGCAAACAATAATTTCAGTCGTTGGAAAGTAGCTCTTTCACCAGAATGACCACCCAATTCTGAGTCATGCATAGCAGAAAGGAGCTGACTGCGCAATGGTGTGCTACTGCCAATGACAATTTTGTTTTTGTACCTGAGGAGGCCATGAGAAAATGTGTAATGCTGGACAGTAGTTGGTGAAATAGCAAGCTGGGAGATCAGTTCTTTGCATCGAGCATCATCCTTGTAACTAGCAATGACTTCGTTACCCACACAGGCTTCACAGAAGATGTAAATAGAGCATGTATGTGGTGTTTTACCCTGGACAGTGCATCAGCCACTCTGTTTTCTTTACCCTTTTTGTATTCCACCACATAATTGTACCCCAGCAATTTCACTAGCAACTTGTGTTGAATACCTTCAGTTAACTTTTGTTCCTGAATATATTTAATAATCTATTGATCAGTTCTGATGATGATAGAAGAAGCTACAAAGTAGTGCTTCCATTTCTTTAGTGCCTCAATTATAGCCATAGTCTCTTTATCATAAGTGGACAGAGCAGCAGCTTTAGGACCAATTGCTTTGCTAAGGAATGCAATAGGTTTGCCACCCTGCATTAGTACAACACCAATACCATAACCACAGGCATCAGCTTCCAACACAAATGGTGAACTGAAATCAGGCAATGCCAGTACAGGTGCTTTTGTCATTTTCTCCTTGAGTACAGAGAATGCTATTTGCTGTTCTTCACCCCAAATAAATCCTTCCTTTTTTAGTGCCTGGAACAGAGGCCTGCAAATGAGCCCATAGTTCTTGATAAATTTTCTGTAATATCCAGTCATTCCCAATATCTGTCTCAATTCAGTCAGATTTGTTGGTTGTGGCCATTTCACCATTGCTTCAATTTTTTGCTGGATCAGTGTCTACTCCTTGCTCACTGATGATGTGACCAAGGTATTCTACTTGCTTTTGAGCAAAAGCACATTTGGACAGCTTAGCACAGAGCTGATTTTTTCTTAAGGCCAGAAATATTTCTCTCAAGTGTGCCTTGTGTTCTTGTAATGAAGAGCTATAGATCAAGATATCATCAAAGAAAACTAGAGCAAATTTTCTGAGAAAAGGAGCTAAAACAGTGTTCATAAGCTTTTGGAATGTAGCTGGTGCATTTGTTAGCCCAAAAGGCATAACCAAGTACTCATAATGACCCATGTGTGTAGAGAAAGCTGTTTTATCCACATCCTTTCATCCATCCTTATCTGATGGTAGCCACTTCTGAGGTCAATTTTAGAGAATATTTTTGCTCCATGCAATTCATCAAGTAAATCATCAATAACAGGTATAGGGTACTTGTTCTTAATTGTTTGTGCATTGACCTTTCTGAAATCATTCACTACTCTCCAAGTAGTATCTTTCTTCTTCACCAGCAGTGCAGGAGAGGAATAAGGACTGCAGCTATCTCTTATCACATTTTTCTGTAGGAGCTCCTTTATAATTTTTTCCATAGCATCTTTCTGATGGTGTGGTAACTATAAGACCTTTGGTTTGCCACTTTAGCATCAGGAACTAATGGAATAGTGTGATCACAGCTTCTTTTTGAGGTAATGCAGTTGGTTCAGCAAAAATATCCTTAAATTCTTCCAGTAAAGTGGCTACTTCCTTAGGGACAACTGTGCTAACTGCATCCTTTGTATCCTGTTGATGCAACAGAAGAAATACACAACCCACAGCTTGTTCTAGCAGCTTATTTATTTCAGTACTCTGTTTGATTTCACTTGTAGCAGGGAAGCTTTCATCCCTAAAACTGTGAGTAGAACCATCAGGTAGTGTTCACCATTGTTTTGTAATTAAGCTCAACAGGCTGTTTGTATACATCCAGTCTGCTCCTAGAATTAAATCATAGCCTTTTAGCTGAAGCAGCCTGAAGTCAGTGGAGAAGTTCACTCCTTGAATATCATACTGGCAGCTAGGACAAGCAAATTCAGTGTAAAGTGTTTCACCATTAGCCACTTTCACTTTCAGTTTGGCACAGGGAACTATCTGACAAGATGCTATGGTAGCAAACTGTGGGGTCATGAATGTTGTTGTACTGCCAGTGTCCACTAATGTTGTGGCCATTTTACCATTAACACACACATTCAGAGTAAAAGTATTTTTCCTTGAGTCCAGACCCAATAAGGCATGCATAGAAATTATTAATTCCTGGTCAGGGGGTGGCTCCATTGTCTCTATAATATCACCATCATCTGTCTCAATAATATACACATTACCAGCAGGAGGAGCCTCTGTGGCTTGCAGAGCTTGTACTTGTGCTTTTTGATTCATTTTGCACTTAGGCTTGTGGCCAGGATACCATGGCTCCTGTAGCAAGTCTTGTTCAACTTAGCTTCTTCAATGATAGCAGCTAGTGGAGTTAGTGCCTTAAAAGGCTCTGCATTTGGCTGCTTCTTCACATAGTTCTGCTGTTGAGGAAATGGTGTTCTTTTTGTTGTGTTTGCTTGCTCAATTCTTCTAGCCATCCACATAGCTTCTTGCATGTCTTTAGGTCTGTGGCATTGCAAATGGTTGTTGATATAATCAGTAAGACCAGAAATGAAGCTATTGAGGAAGTAATCTTCCTGTAAAGTTGGGTTATCACACCTCATTAAGTTCATGCACTGTTCAAATTGCAGAATGTACTGTGAGACAGAGCCCCTCTGTGTTAATGCATGAAAGTGCCTTATGTTATCACAAATAGATGCTTCAGCAAACCGATCACTCACAAGTCTGCAGAAACGGTGCCAAGGCAAATTACCAGGCTTAATGCCAGTACTGCGCCACCATTGTATTGCAGATCCCTTCAGGTATGTGGTAGCAATTTCAGTTCTTTGTTCCAGAGGAGTTCTTGCAGCATCAAAATAATGTTCTATGATCTGAATCCATGAATCAGCATCTTCACCAGAAAATTCAGGGATATTCATTCTAGCTGGCTTGACAGTAGGAGTAGTTCTTCTATTGTCAGTTTGCTGAAACAAAGCTCTATTCCTAGGCTGGAAATCCCTTCTGTCCCCCTCATGAGGAAATTCATGGTTCTCAAGCAGCTGCAGATCTTGCTCCACTTGTGGTTCATTTACTTGTTGTTGTGGTTGCTGCTGCTGCACAATAGCTCTCTGGTTTGGGTGCCTATATGGAACCTTAGGTGTGCCATCCAAATTGACCTCCTTTCCAGATGCATCATGGAGAACTGCATGTCCAATAGGCTTCACTGTTGTCATAGTGGCCTTGGATGGTGCTTGGGTCACACTTCCTTGTGCAGGAGAATCCACCACGCCTTCAACCACAGGAGGAGAACCAGGTGGTGCCACAGGAAGAGCAGATAATAATTTTTCCAAGCTAACCTGAATATTGTCAAAGTTTTCCTGTATGTTGACGAAGTTCTGCTCCACCTTTTCTTGGAAAACCGTGAATTCTTGCTTATCTTCATCACGCACGCGCTGGAGTGTCTGGACATCGAGGAGGACCGATTTCAGCTCAAGAGTGGCCGTGTTGTCCGTCGACGATTCAGATGGCTTCGTCATGATTCTACCGCCGCCGATCTGCCGCCTCCAACGCCTACACGCCGCCGATGACACACGGAACAGGGGGGGATGGGCGGGATTTTACAGCTAAAGAGGTGTTCTTCAGCAACCAGATCCGTACCTGATCTGTGTCCGAACAGTGCCGCCGCCGCCAAGCCGCCTCCAACAGCTCCGAGTCGATGAGCTCAACACCGCCACCGGGATCGGAAGCAACCGAGAAGGATTTCACGAGAGAACCCAACTTCTCTTCGCTCCAGATCCAATCGCCGTCGAGGACCGTAGGGCTCTGATACCACTTGATAGGAATCAACTACCTATTTCCGATAAATTCAGAGAAGCACAACACCGAAACACAGAAATTCAGAGTTCAGCACCCTTTATTACGGAGGAATGTTTAAATTCAGCTGAATGCTTGGATACAAGGGAGCTAAGCCAGCCAGGACATGGCGGTGACAAGGGGGGATAAACCCTAAACCTAGATAGTTCAACCACGAGACGATCATCTGCTTATATAGCCAAAGGGAGGTAGACGACAACGGAGTGAGTGGTTGGCGCCAAAGTGCTTCGCTGGAAAGCGAATTCAAACAGTGACCCATCGAAGCTCCTTGTCCGTTGATCGACAGATCGACGGCTAACCACGCATCATAACGCGAAGCGGTAAGTTGCGAGGAGAGACGTTGATCTGGAGATGAACGGCTAAAAAGAGTTTCAAATGAGCTATAGTTACTGAATTCGCACAAGTGTTCATCGACAGCTTCAGCTTCCTGACAGGGCGGCGGGGACTCACTATGGCGGCCGGAATCGGAGAAACACGATGGCGGCAGGAGCAAATCCGGCAAGCAAATTCGCCAGCCTGGGGCGTTGCGGAGAGGGCTTTTGGGGGCAAATGATGGAGGGGAGCGAGGGCTTTTATTAGGAACAAACGACACTTAATTTGGGGGTGTAAAACGCCCGCAATCAAGTCGGGAAGAAACGGCAACTGAGCTGTCTCGGGCGTGATTTCCGTCCGGCCAAGGTTGAAGACGATGATGACGTCAGCATGACGTCATCAATTTTTCTTTTTCTTTTCCTATTTTTTTTTCTATCATAACTTTTGTTTTAAGCATCCAAATCAACTCAAACCAGTTTCTATAAATTTGTAAAAATAATATATTTCTTTTAAAACATTCAAACACACTTTTCCAACACATTTCAAAAATAAAAATTTAAAATATTGCATAATTTGTTAATTGACACTTTTATGTCATTTTCTAAAATAGGGTTTTATAAATTCTTTTTGAACTTAAATAAAATCCAGAAAAATAGTATGAGTAATATCATTCAATATGATAAACCCAATAAACTAATTTGTTACAAAACATTTTATTTAAATACAGTTTTGATAAATCATTTAAATACAAATGCCTATTTATATCAGGGGCTTTATAAATATCAAAATAAATATTTTACTTCAAAATCTTTAAATCTTGAACGAAGAAGATAAGGCAATATTAAAAATAATATACCATTGAAGAAATCCAAAAAAAGATACCACAAATAACAATAGAAATTAATATAATTTAAACCTATTTTTAAATCATATAATTGAAACCAACCAATTTTGAAAATAGAGCATGTTTAAAATAATTTAAAACACTTTGCAAATAGGGTTTAGTAAGCAATCAAAAGTAATATTTTTAAGTTCATCTTCAAGTTTTGAGGAAATTACTTTATCCAAAATAAAAGTTTCAATTTTTAGTGATTTTTAAACATTCCAAAATTTCGGGATGTTACAGACTACCACCCTTAAAAGGAATCTCGTCCTCGAGATTCGGGAAGGCTAGAAAGAAAGATAGGTTTGGGCAACTGGGTTTGGAGCATCCGGGTGGGCTAGCACCCTTAAAAGGATTTTTTGTTGGTAGTCTAGAAATCTTGTCTTCATCTCTTGGATACGGTTTCATCGTGCTTACTTTTCTGGTATAGCATGGATGAGTAGAGATAGAAAGGTGCTAAGGAAGAATCCTACCCCAAACACAACAGATCAAGGCAATTCATCTTACAAACAATATCTAACAAACATCAAGCAACATGGTTCAAACACAAACAAACAATCTAGTATTGTCATACAACCTAAATTGGTACGATCAATACACTATCACGATATCGTTGCTCTAATTATGGGGAGGTCTAATTTATTTCCTTCTTGAGTGCTTCTAGTTCTTCTTCAACTTTCTTGAAAACCCTCTAGATATTATGGACTCTAAATCTAAGTTCTTCAATGGTCTTCCATGTAGTGCTTCGTGTTGAATCTTAGAATTCCATATGAAATATCAGACTCACACTTCAAGGTCATGGTCATCACCAAACATATCTTGATTGATACAAAGAGGCAGGTCATCTAGAACAAGATAAGATATTTTCAGAAGGTAGATAGTAGATGAGAGTACAAGAAAAGATAAAATTAATTATAAATTTATTTTAGAAAACTGAATAAAAATAGATTTTCAATCCTATGGTCAAACCTATTTCTATCTAAACCAAGGGTTTAGAACCTACAGGCAACACAGTGCTTTGATACCATCTGTAGCGGACCTGCACTTAAAAATTGGCAAGTTCCTGTGTATAGTGCAAATCTCTGGATCGATTCATTTGCACACACAGTTAAGATGAAATATCGCAACAAAGTATCAATTATTACACGTGGATCCAGTACTTAGGAAAATATCCATTACAAATTGCATAGCACGAAGCTAGCTTTGAAAGAGTAAAGCAGCGGAAATAAAAGTAGCAGTGAGTCTCCATCATCTTCATGTGCCACAGGCGAAACATGTTGGTTGCAGACTCGAAACCTTATACGAAACCTCACTCATCGTCTGAACATCCTGCAGTAGGAAAAAAATGTTGCAACAAGGTGGGTCAGAACCATATGATATGGAACTGGCAAGTGATACTTGTGGACTCATAGAGGGAAAACTTCTAACAACTATATGCATATCTGGCTGGTGGAGTTCAAGGCTATTTGCGTAAAGCCAACTTTATCCTATATTTTAAACATCATTTTCATTTCCATTTACTATGAGAGGAACATGACATAACATCTAGTATCTCAATCTCCCTTGTTACCCAAAAAAAATCCTTTAAGAATTTGAGATAAGTAAGAAACTTCCAACTTGACTCCAAGTTCTCGGCTCCTGTCCAGGTGCTCAAAGTTGTCCACCAATAGTGTCATGGCTAAGGAATTTCACAGGATGTGAGCATATCAATAGGTCAGGTCATCAACCACCTACTAGGTCGCTCACAAGAAAACCTAACGTGAACATATCAGTAGGTCAGACATTCTGCCCCCCACTATGCCACTCGTCGCAAAGTCTAAGGGAACATATCAATAGATCAGGCATCCAGCCACTACTATGTCACTCGCCGTAAGTCTAATGTGAACATATCAATAGATCTGGCACTCAGCCACTACTATGTCACTCGCCGTAAAGTCTAATGTGAGCATATCAATAGATCACGCACTCAGCCACTACTATGTCACTCGCCGTAAAGTCTAATGTGAACTCGCTGTAAAGTCTAATGGACACATCAATAGGTCGGGCTATTAGCCACCTACTCATGTCACTCGGCACATATCAACAAGTCAGGGTCATATACCGCCTGCAATTGCCACATTGGCATGAAGAGATTCTCCATCAGTTCACAATCCAGTTGCTCCAAGTTGTCTTCTTCTTCCAGTTGCTCAGGTTGTCCGTAATCGGGGACACGGCTAAAATTTTAGTTTTACTAAAACATTTTATCTTGGCATAGCTAAGAAATTCCACTAAGTTAAAGGCTACTACATCAACATGGTATAAAAGGGGTGGCTATACTACTTTGGGATTTCATAGCATAGCATACTAGTAGTACAGCTATCATGCATACTACTCCAAAAATAACTACTCATGCATAGACAAAGTACTTAGGGAATATATGCAGTGAGCATCACTTGCCTCTGGAAGTTGTCGTTGCTCACACACTCTTTTCAACAAGGAACGTTGCACTCCGTTCAATCTATACATAGAAATAACACAACAATAAACACAACGGATCAAGGCAATTCATCTTACAAACAATATCTAACAAACATCAAGCAACATGGTTCAAACACAAACAAACAATCTAGTATATTAATTTGCAATGCCACAGACCTAAAGACATATCAATAGATCAGGCACTCAGCCACTACTATGCCACTCGCCGTAAGTCTAATGTGAACATATCAATAGATCAGGCACTCAGCCACTACTATGTCACTCGCCGTAAGTCTAATGTGAACATATCAATAGATCAGGCACTCAGCCACTACTATGTCACTCGCCGTAAAGTCTAATGTGAACATATCAATAGATCAGGCACTCAGCCACTACTATGTCACTCGCCGTAAAGTCTAATGTGAACATATCAATAGATCAGGCATCCAGCCACTACTATGTCACAAGCCGTAAAGTCTAATGGACACATCAATAGGTCGGGCTATTAGCCACCTACGCATGTCACTCGGCACATATCAACAAGTCAGGGTCATATACCGCCTGCAATTGCCACATTGGCATGAAGAGATTCTCCATCAGTTCACAATCCAGTTGCTCCAAGTTGTCTTCTTCTTCCAGTTGCTCAAGTTGTCCGTAATCGGGGACACGGCTAAAATTTTAGTTTTACTAAAACATTTTATCTTGGCATAGCTAAGAAATTCCACTAAGTTAAAGGCTACTACGTCAACATGGTATAAAAGGGGTGGCTATACTACTTTGGGATTTCATAGCATAACATACTAGTAGCACACCTATCATGCATACTACTCCAAAAATAACTACTCATGCATAGACAAAGTACTTAGGGAATTTATGCAGCGAGCATCACTTGCCTTTGGAAGTTGTCGTTGCTCACACACTCTTTTCAACAAGGAACGTTGCACTCCGTTCAATCTATACATAGAATAACACAACAATAAACAAACAATTCAACAACACATAACATACCAAACCAAGCATAACAAAGTCTTCACAAAATAATTTATCAAGAATTATCACATAATTCAATATGCAAAAAGAATTAATGTGATTTGGTTTAGTGTTTGCCATTTAGAAGAATATGTATAGGTTTTAAGCACACACACTTAAATTACAAAATAAATTAATAATTATTGGTTTAGGTCTCTCTGGTCAGAGGCAAATATTTAGATTATTTTCTATTAATAAAACAGGTTAAAAAGATTCATAGAATTTAAACTATATCAAAACATACTCAATTTAAGTCTCTGATTTTAATTCATCAAAATAATGCTCAAAAATATTTTATAACAGAGGAATTAAATTACACATATCCTAAGGTTTCTAAAACTATTTTATATGAAAAAATTGGACATATAGATTTAAAGATATGTCAAATTTACTCAAATCGTCCATTTGCAATTTGAATAAATTTAAACTACTTAAAATTGAAAAACCAACATAGCCAAAATAATCTACCGGTCAGGGGATTTCCAAAAATATTTTATTTACAAATTTTAGAATTAAAATTATAACTAAAATAATGTTTACATGTTTCTGTAAATAACAAGTTAGTGCATGACTAAAATACAAGTTTTTATTATACTACTGTATTCTACACGTTCATATGAATCCAGATACTACAAAAACATTGAAAACGGAGTTACGGTTGATTTGATATGGAATTAACAAGTTTTAATAATTTTCTGAAATTTAAAACGATTTAAAAGAAACAGATCGATCTGATTGGTCCGTACCGGCGGGCGGACGCAGGCAGTCACGGGCGGTCGCGGACGGCCGCGGGCCGACGGCGGTCGTGGGCGGACGGACGCGATGGCGGTCGCGGGTCGCCGGAAATGGAGAAGATGGCGGCGCAGCGGCTCGGACCTCAACGTTGGCGGTGCTCCGGTGATCTTCCGGGCTCGGGAGGACGTCTACGAGGTGCAGCGCGAGGCGGCGGAGACGATGGAGGCCACGGCGTCGACTCGTGCTTCCTGGAACAGCGAGGAGACGCGGATGGAGCGGTGCGGCGCCAGTGACCTTCGGGTCAAGCGCGCTCCACTCGATGCGCTGCGTGAAAAAAATCGAAATGGGTACTCAGGATGTGCGTGAGGTTAAGGGGAAGAGAGGGGGCCAAGAATGGGCGGCGGGGACTCACCATGGCGGCGGAATCGGAGAAACACGACGGCGGCAGGAGCAACTCCGGCGAGCAAATTCGCCAGCCTGGGGGCGTTGCGGAGAGGGCTTTTGGAGGCAAATGATGGAGGGGGGCGAGGGCTTTTATTAGGAACAAACATCACTTAATTTGGGGGTGTAAAACGCCTGCAATAAAGTCGGGAAGAAACGGCAACGTGAGCTGTCTCGGGCGTGATTTCCGTCCGGCCAAGGTTGAAGACGATGATGATGTCAGCATGACGTCATCAATTTTTCTTTTTCTTTTCTTGTTTTTTTTCTGTCGTAACTTTTGATTTAAGCATGTTCAACAAAATTGGCCTAGGTCCATTTGGATTAATATTTATTCCACTATAATTATTATACTACAGAAAAGGATACATCACCATTTGATTTTATACTTTGCCTCTGTTGTTCCAAAATTTCTACCAAAATAGGGATAGCTAACATTTTACATTACTAAGCTAACAAAATTGACCTCATGTCATTTGGAGTTCTAGAGCATCAGAAACAAACAAGTTTAGAAAATAAACCTTCTGTACCGTTTGATTTACCAAGCAAATGTATTAATCCAATTGATACGTGGTCAGTGCCATTGTTTAAATATTTTTATTAGCTTTCCAGAGAATTTTGATTCGATTTAATTGGACTTATAAATCTTGAGATATTGATTTTTAAAGTTAGGTCTAGCTCTTCTAACGCGAAGCGGTACGAAGCGGTACGCGGCCACTGGATCTGAGGTGGACGGTCAGGATTAGATCTGGCTGTGCGGCTTATGCACTGTTGGATCGATTTCCAACGGCCCGTGAGAGAAACATCGGCGGCGACCAGATTCGGGCGGCGCCGCCGTGCCCTAGACGACGGAGACGGTGTGGAGGTTCACCTAGGGGGCTCTGGCAGGGCTGGAGAGGATGCACAACGAACGCGGCGGCCTGGGGAAGCTCGTGGGTGGAGTCGCGCTTGTCTAGGATGGCCTGAACGTCGGCGACGAGCTCCACGGCCTTCACGGACGGTCCCAACTACGGCGAGCTCCTGGCGATGTTCCTGTGCACGGAACAAGGGGAAAACGCGGCGCGTGAGTGCGGTGGTGATGGTGAATAGAGTACGGGACAGAGGGAGAAGAAAGGGAGAGGGGCACGGCACGGCCGTGGTCGACGTCGACCTCGGCTCCGGCAGCACTTGGTCGTGCTTGCAAACACGGCAGCGAGGCTGCAGCAGCGTGCCCGCCTTCCTGGCGGTGCACGAGAGAGGTGTAGAGAGTGGAGGGGAGAGGCAGAGAGGTGTGTGGAAAGAAGAGCAGCTCGGGCGCGGTTTAAATAGAGACGGAGGTGGTGCACGGTGGTCGCGGTGCAGGAGGTGGCTAGGGCGTGGGAGAGAGATCAATTATTGTGGCTCTAGGGTTGATCCCAATTTCTGTCCAGTGAAGAAAATGAGGATTAACTCCAAAATTTTGAATAACACAAGGCACAAAAATGATGTCTAGTAGATGCAGGATGAAAAGTTGGGTCTAGGGAAAGTGGTCTCACATTTTTCTGAATTGATTTGGCCTTATTTTAAGTAAATTTGCAAAATGTCCATAATTGAATATTTGAAATAAGTCCAAATTTTTGAACACAACTTGATGGGGTTTTTGCACAGGTAGGTCCTATATGACCATAGGCATGTCAGGGAATTTTTCCCAAATTTTCAGAAATACTTTTATTCGCTAAATAGTTTAAAATCCATTTCTGCCCTTTTTTAAAAGAATTAATAAAGATTATTAAAAATGGCCAAAAACATTTTTTGTTGAAGGGAGGTGAGATAATAGATAGTAGAGAACACAAAACTGGTTCTTAATAATTTTCTATTTTGAAAATATTTATCATTTCATGTAAAACATTGAAATTAGGGTTTTTTGCTCAAAGGAAAGGAATTTAGGATTTTAGAAATAAAAATAAGTAATAAAATAATCTCTGGTTTGTCCCACACAAGTAATGTTAATAAGGATCAATTTGTGTGGTGACTTAAAGCCTTGGGTTTGAATTGTTGCAAAGACAACCAAAAGATTAGGATAGAAGAAGGAATGGTCACTGGTTTAACTAGCACTTTAAACGATCATGGATAGCTATGCAACTAAGTTCGAAATGTTCAAAGCATGATTTGAAAAGGTAGATAATGTGGAGTACATGAGATTTATGATGGTGCATTGCTCTAGGGACAAGCTTTTGGAAGCTTAACAAGCTCCTAGATATGGAATCTTTTAATAGAGGAGAAGATAGGACTCAATTGAAATAGAGAAGGTCTTGCTGTATTTTTATCAAGCATCTCCCATTAAATTAATTTAGGTGCACCCTAATTCACACAAGGTCAAGAGATACACATTCAAGACAAACAAGTCACAACAACACTCATAAGAAAACACAAGTCAAACCACAAGCTTTAGACAGACAATTTTCCACAACTTTAGTAAATTCTTGAGAGAGAGAGTGATCACACATACTCATGACAAGAGGAGGTTACAGGACACTCAACTCAACCTTTGTATTTTGAAAAAGGTTTTGAGTAAGACAAAATATGTGGGGTAATATATTTCCCACTTGTATTATTTCCAAAGAGAGTGAAAATATGAGTTAAAAATAAGAGTTGCAATTAAAAGCAAAATATCAGGATTGAAAAATAGGTAGGAGATAGCATATAGATCCCCATATTTTTGGGAACACTTTTACTTTCTCAAATAATGGGTATTTTGGTTGTTGCTAAACCAAAGTATTATTGAAATGGAATTTGACTAAAATAAGAGTGGAAAAAGATATATGGAATTATTTTTCTTGGCATGACATGATCACCAAGGTTAAATATATTTTTATCTTGGTTGGGTCTTTAGGTTAATATTTATTGGTCAAACAACTTAAACAACAAGTCACACCAGGTCAAACAGAGCAATAGGAAGGAAAAACACAACCATTAGTGAAGCCTTTCAAAAAGTTTTTGTTGGTTCTGAATTTTGGGTCTTGTAAAACTAAGTTTTCTTAGTTCCAAAATTTGGGGTCTTACAGTATTGATTCATTTGGTGTCGTGAACCGAGTTCCTCGAAAAATTAAAGTTCCGAGGAATCCAAGACCATAACTAAGACTGAATATAGGTTTGTCGGTGATGCTCCTGTGCAACATCAACCCAGTAGCAGGTTTATGCAATGGTACGAGAATGACAATAACTCAACTTGGAAGCAAGTACATCCAGGCGCAAATAATTACCTCGGATCATCATGTCAACCAGGGACTCCAAATTTCCATTTGTGCAAAAACAAAGGCAATATCCATTATCAGTCTGCTTCAGAATGACAATAAATAAGAGCCAAGGTCAGTCCTTGAACAATGTATGTATATATTTGAAAAAGTATGTTTTCTGCTATGGGCAAGTATATGTGGCATTATCAGGAGTCACAAACAAAAAATGATTGAACCTGTTGATTGATGGCAATTAGTGTCCAAGTGAAGCTAAAACAAAGAATATTGTTTTTAAGGAGGTGTTCTAATTTAATGATGATTGATCGAGTGAAGTGTGTATCTGGGGGGAAATGTAAAAAAGCAGCACCCCGGAATTGGTCTTATGGAAGGATAGGTGAAGGTGCATATTTGATGAAGGCAGTGGCAGCCAGCGACCTGGAAAGAATTTTGGACCAATGTGGTCCTGAGAAAGAGGTACCGATGGGCAGGAGCAAGATCTCTAGGTTGGACCTAATACGACCCTCTTGATCGTTAGTAAACCATTCAATATATCGAAAATAACTCTTGGTTGATCTGATATTACTCCGATGCTTGAAGAACAGATAGAGCCTGGTGTCAAGAGCATCATCGATTCCTGGCCCAGACCAGTAGGACACCATCGATCACTGAACTGAAGGTCTGAAGCAATTGGAGACCGGGAAGTATATGGTTTTCAATTTTTGGCTACCTCTGGCTGTTCATTCTTGAAACAAACATCACACATGTGAGTGCTAATTTTATAGCTAGAGACCTATCATCTTATATTTACTAATTGGAGGCACCAATGGAGCCTCCATGTTAATCCTGGAAAACTAAGCACGTAGTCCATCCGATATCCACATTCCCTAATTACAAGCGTACGATGGGATTAAGTGCGAAGGAGTCCTGGCCCGTTATCCCACGTTCGTACAGGCTACCAGATCAAAACATCACCGTCGGCCATAGTAGACTCTATATCATGCAGCCGCACGTCCAACCGATCTCCATGGCGTCGTCGAGAAACCCTAGCGCCGCTCTTCCTCTTGCTTATCCTCCCATGCTCCATCTCCAGGTTCTATGCCCGATTCCCAGCCGGCTATGCCCTGCGAGAACAATCTCACAGGTAGGGCAATGATGCTGCTATGCATCGAGATTGCAGCACATATCTGTCTGTTGTTGTCCATGCAGGCTTCGGAGATACATGAGCAAAGGAGGGCCGACGGCACTGAAGGATATCAGATCGATCCGTACCATGTATGCATGTTGCTATTTGTTCTTGATTTGCAGCTAGCCCTTTAACAACTGGCCATCTGATCGATCCGTACCATGTATACATGTTGCTATTTGTTCTTGATTTGCAGCTAGCCCTTTAACAACTGACCATCTTGAGGCGGAGTTTAACGTCGACGTACATCGCACGCAGCAGCAGCAGGACGCCGGTCTCGGTGACCGCCAGCACGCATGCACGTACATGCATCAGATTAGTTTATATGAATGGTATGGATTAATAGAAGACTGATGGCTGATGGAGGAATAGGTACGCTGGTCTAAGCGTATTATTACTCTGCCTCTGATCATGCTTACAGGAAAAAACTGAACATAAGAATCGCTAGACCATGAAGCTGATGTTTCTAGGTGTCCGGGTAGGATAGAAAGATTTTGATTATTCTTCCTTTAAAGTATATTTTGATTTTTATTGACTGAGTTACTGAGAATAGCTAGGGCAGAGACTAAAATTAATAAATTAATGATGCTGATATTTCTACGACATATCTCTTTACAGCCGGCACTGATATCTGGCGGAATAATTTTTTGTCTAAGATGTGCATTTATCCTCCTTTTATATATTATGCTTTTATTCCGTGCATGTCACTCATCATCCGGTACAGAAAATCTTGAACTTAAAAATCCCTTTACAACGCAAGGTGATTTTTCTAAGAGAGTGGGTAGGATGGCATGGCCATACGGTTTTCAGGTTAGTATGAAATATAAATTATTGGGTTTATCTTTTGAAGTTCTTTCGATGTTGCCAATTTTGATTTCATTCAGTCCAAGCAAAATTTTGGATATATGATTCTATTCTAGAAACCACTTGCATGATCTATTCAAAAAATAAATCTGTATATATATGGTGTGTCATAGGATCCAGTGGCATGGGATTTATATTAGACATATAGAAACTTACATGTTGTAAACCTACTCCCGGAATTTCTGCAATGAAAATACCCAAACAATAGTTCAGTCTTTAGCACTTCATCATTACCATCCACTTTTAAGCATTACAAAAACTCCCATGCACTATTGGGTCCCCACAAGTCTACTTATTGAATCTAAATAGTGCAATATTGAGCAACCGATGTTCTTAAAATGTTAACAAGCTAACCATATATGTGTTATCATATATCTAGGAAAAAAGATCATACAAATACGATTAAGAAATACATTAGACACATTTTAAGATATATATATAATTAATTCATGTCAAGATTTCTATGTCGTTTCACATAATAAAGTAGCATTCCTTAAAGAGCTCTTGCCGTTACTGCAAAAATAGTCCAAGTTTTAAAATCCGCAAGGCAAATCTTATCATTAGAAGGCAGGATTATTCACGTTCCTTACTATAGCTACACAAAACTCATTCGTGTATTAATACATACTAGGTAACTGAGCGTGGCAATGCCGCGCGTGTGTGGGCAAAATTTGAATTCGGAAATTTGGGTTTTTTTTTAGTATTTGGAAACTAACAAAGTTGGAAAAAAGTTTATGTCTAAAAGGTTGTCTAGTTTTGATGCCGCGGCCCGTGTGGTGAAATTTGAATTTTAAAACGTCCGCATTTGAATGATGTGTAGATTTAAATGTGCTTATTTTTTTATTTTTTTTAAAAGCTTGCAGTTATGAGTTGTCTAAATTTTAGAATTTGATAAAAGTGGGGATTTTTTTAAAATTATTTCTTACGTGTACCGGATGCTTTGTTTTGAAAGCCATTCGAAAATTAAATTCGCGTATTTTTTTTTGGTCATATGACATCAGTAGGCGCTGTTTATTGTTGTAGTCATTTGTTTTTCCGTATTTGTAAATAACGCGGTGTGAAAAATTGTAACTTCGAAATGGTCACATTTGGAAGGTATTTGGATCTGATTTTATTGGAATTAAAAAATATTGTGTGTTTGCATGTTTGTCAGGAATGTAAAGATTTCAAATTTTAAATTTGGTCGTACGACATATAGGCAGTTTTTTGTTTTTGTGATTTTTTCTGTGGTCATTTCGATATATTTTGCATGTTGTTCTAGTGGATATAGTTAAAGTAATTGATTTTGCAACATTTAGCAGTGTTCGGAAATTGTTTAAATATCGTAAAACAATATGTATGAAATGTTTTGAATTTTATAAAGCATGTTGTAAAGTAATTTTTTTTTGATTCATTTATGTTTAGGTGGCAATTAAGTTTAGAACGGTTATTTTGTAATTTTCACATTTGTGGTATTCTTATTTGGATATATTGAAGCTTATGATATAAATGGGTCGTTGAATTTAATTGTTTTACCAGACTCTTTTGAATGAGATGTTCTGTACCTAATTTTTTTTTGGGTTTATCATACTAAATGATTACTGGTATTTTTTTTGTGGTTTTTATTTAAGTTATGAAGGAGGTCATAAGATTCAAATTTTGTGTAAAATTGGAGATTTGAAACTTTGGGAAGATCACAATGTATTTGGAATGTTTTTTTTTTTACAATTTTGGGTGGAAATTGAAATAGTTTGGAAAAGGTCACTAAGTTTTTGAAATGGCTGTTTTGATTTTTACTTTTTTGTTGAAATTGATTTGAATTGATTTGGATTTCTATTTCGAAAGTTACAAAAATATGTCTCAATATTAGCATATGTGTAAAACAGCTATGTCTCAATATTAGCATATGTGTTTTTTTATTTTAATTTGTGAAAGCACATGCTATAAATATGGGTAATTGTATTTAAATGTTTTGGCAAATTCTATTTAAATGAGATGTTTTGTACCAAATTATTTTTATTTGGTGAATAATATTGAATTGTATTATTATTATTTTTCTAGATTTTATCTGAGCTAAAAATAAAATTGTGAAATACATGCTTTGTAAAAATGGTGTGAAGATGTTAAACGATTTTAAAAAAATTAAGATTTCAAAAAATTTGGAAAAGGTTCCAAAGTAATTAAAATGTTTTTTTTACATTTTTTTCCTTGAAAAATCTAGGAAAGTTTAAAAAAATAGAAAATCAAAACAGAAAAAAAAGGCCGAGCTGGCGCAGAAAGCGGCCTAGCCCAGCAGGCAGCCCGTCACCCAGCCCAGGCCCGCTGCGACGTGTTGATGACGTCAGCAGCGGCCGGAGTCGCCGCCGCGGCGTCGAGCTCACCGGCGGCGCGCGAGGACGTTCTGGGACGTTCGGGCTAGCGCGAAGGACGCGGCTCGTCGTGGCGCACCCGCACGTGGCGGCGCCGCCACCGTTTGGTCGCCGGAGCATCCGCGGCGACGCGCGGACACGACGGCGGCTCCCGAGCGCGGCAGCGGCGATTCCGCGGCGCGCGCGGCGCCCCGGCGTGCGGTTGGCGGCGAGGATGGAGAGGCGAGCACGGCGGATCCGCCCGTGGCCTTCTATCTGAACGGCGTGGTCCGGAGCGGCGAGGGAGGGCGTCGGCGCCGCCGGCGACTGCGGCGTCGCGCGGGGAGAAGAGAAGAGGAAGGAGGAGGTGCGCTGTCGTTTTTGCACGAAAGCCCTCAACGTTTTGTGAATTTGCGATTCAGTCCTTTGCGAGGGTTTTCCTGCAAAATATTGTGCTGGAGTGCGACGTGGTCGGTTGTGATTGGAAGAAATTGGCGAGCTACAGTGTTACTGTAGCTTGCGTGGCATCCAGGCCGTCCGTGAGGTAGATCGAACGGTCTGTGTTCATGGGGCGACGTGGACACCCAAACTGGAGGCGATTCTCACCTACTTTTATATATAGTAGGATGTTTTCATGACGGAAAAACTGTAAATTAATTTGCAAAGGGAGTAAAATAGACTTATTTGCAACTATTTACAATGGATAATAAGATTGCTTTCTTTTCCATAATTTGATTTATCTAGAATAACTGAAGACGATGAACTCAATATATATAGCACATATATGTTAGAAAAATAGTTTTAAATAGGAGTCACATTATGTCCGACGGAATATGTCTCACTCATGTCCGACTGGCAAATCAAACAGACGTGGGTTTCTTGGCTTTGAATGCGATGTTCCGTGTAGTGTTTCGGATAAATGTTGGACCAAATTTTATCGTCCCTATAGCAAGGTCGGTTTTAAATACAACGTGTGCATAATGGTGCACTTAAACATAAAGTACACATGAAATTCTGGAGTAAAATAGTTCCACATATGAGACACATGCTCCAGACGTCAGACACAAGACACAAAGGCTCCACATGCGTATATTATCTTTGAGATGCAACCCCGTGCGAATGCACGGGTTGTCGACTAGTTTAGTTTAGTCTGAAATGTGATCACGAAATAGCCTCTCCAGGTTACTGAGACATGGTGTTTCAGGAAATTCCCAAACCAAATACAGTATCTGATAATGATGATGGAGCTGCAACACGAGGAGAACAGAAGTATTTGTCAAGCTACACTCTCTGGATTTTTGGCACACGATTTCTGGGGCACCTCATAAGAGCTACATATACTCCGTACATATATATCTTTGATCTTCAAATTTCCATTATTATTTTTATACATTTAAACTAATTTCATGTTTTAGATAACAAGTGCTCCTAATGTTCTCCTCTCCTCTCAACTCTCTCAAGCTACAGACCAACAATCAACAACAAACATCTCTCCAACGAATAATACAGAAATCTAGAACTCTCTTATATCGTCTATCTTTAAAAATAGCTATAACATGGAGATTTTATCTCTTCTTACAAATCTATCTATCGTATATGGTGCCTGGAGGTTGCACCATATATTATTTCTAATCTGGGAGAAAAACATGTAATCAAAATTTAGAAGAAAAAGATAGAAATGGGGAGCAGCCGTTCAGGGGGGCTGGTGCAGCAAGGCACACACCTTGCCTGCTGAATGCGGGTCGCAGCTTCCGCCTTCGTCGTCGCCAACCATGTCCAGGTCCACGCCGGATCGCGAACGGTGCAATCTGCACTGAACTTGCCAGCCGGCGCACTTTACCTTTCCAAATCAGCGACGTCGAGACGCAGCCTCGCCGGCGGGCTATCCGCGGCTCCAGAGCGCATCCACGACCAGGGCAGGAATCACCTCCAAGATCGTGGCCTGGCATACAATGGATAAGGGCCCCTTTGATTAAAAGGAAAGGAAAATTAAAGGAATAGGAAGGGTATAGGAAAAGGAAAGGATGGCATGTGCAAACCTTGCCTCGTTCCTTGTGCAAAGGAATGAAAAAATGAGCTCTAGGTGAATGTTTGTTTCCTGTATGTTTTGTGTTGAAGCTGAGATGTGAAGGAAAATTTCCTTTGATTTTCCCTTCCTCCATTCCCTTGAATCAAACATGTGAATAGTGACATCTTAGGAAAATTTCCTAAGCCTACACATTTCCTCCATCTTTCCTTCAAATCAAAGAGGCCCTAAAGAGGATTTTTGTTGGATACGGTCAGTGGAATGGGAACAGTCGACTCACTGGTAGAGGAGAAGGGGCAATTTTCTTGCACGCTTTTCAAGAGAGATATAGAGTGTGGACCGTGATTTACAATCCATCACAGAGCATGGCTTGAAACATGTAAGGAGAAAAAATATGGTTGGATAAAATATAACTTATTATATTTCTGAATGTTTTGGAAAAAATTAAAATACTAGACTAAATAATATGGGTAAAGAGATGGATTTGAAGAAAAAAACGACAACATCTGAATTGTCAATTTGAAAGATGAGGAAATTGATGTAAAGAGGAGGAAGGAGATAAGATTGATAAAGAAATTGGCACACTACTTTTTCGGACCCAATGACGTTATGAAATTAAAAAGTGCTTTAAGCCACGTAATTTACATGAACTTTTAGAAAAAATGGAAGAAATATATAAGAGCATATTAAAACCTCAAATGATTAACTTCTCTTGAAGTATTATACTTAAATACTTATCGTATAATGTTTCTCTAAACTTTAAAAATGTCACAACGGAATATAAGGTCAATACATACAATAGATAGTCTAGCCGCGCAAATGCGCGGGCCACCCCGCTAGTTTCATTAGTAATAGTGGGAGTAAAACTAGCACATCCATCATTATAATCATCATAAATTGGAGGCATAGAATAATCATAATGAATTTTATCCTCAATAGTAGATGGACTGAAAATATCATATTCATCATTGTAAACATCATATATATGAGGCATATCATAATCAACATAAACTTTCTCCTCAATACCTGGGGGACTAAAAAGATTATTTTCATCAAAACCGACCTCCCCAAGCTTAAAGTCTTCCATAACATTAGCAATAAAAGTGTTCAAAGAATTTATAGTAATAACATTGCTACAATCATGCAAATAAATTTCCATAGGTTTTTTAATTTTCTCTTCAAACACTTTATGTCCCAATTCAAGATATATTTTATAAAGCTCTCTCATGTTGTTTTCAGCCATAGGACTAGTTTCAAGTAAAGTAACCATTGATAGCAAGTAAAGAACTAGACATAATAACAAGAAGAACAGAAAAAAACACTAGTTGCTGATTTTTTTTTTTGTGGTTTTTAATTTTAATGCGAACAAGATAAAATAAAAATAAAACAAGCAAGACAAAAACAAAGTAATGAGATTGGTGGCGTGTAACTCCCCTTGCTGTAGCTTCCAATTCCCCGGCAACGGAGCCAGAAAATATGCTTGATGACGTGGAAACACACGTTCGTTGGGAGACCCCAAGAGGAAGGTATGAAGTAGTGCAGCAGCAATTTTCCCTTGAAATCTACCAAGGTTATCGAACCAGTAGGAATTCGAAGAGCTTCAACACGGTGTCAGCGGCGCCGTTACGATCACTGACGTGGACTTGCACACAACACAATCAAAGTACTTTGACCCAACGAAATAGGAAGGTTGTCAATCTCTCTGGCTTGCTGAATACAAAGGATTAAACGTATGGTGTGGAAAGTAATGATGAGTGCAAAAAGGAACAGCGAGGAAATAAATGCAGAGCGTGGTGGAAACGGTGTTTTTAGTGTGGAATAAAGGACCGGGGTCCATAGTTCACTAGTGGTGTCTCTCCATAAAACAGATAAATATGTTGGGTAAACAAATTACAGCTGGGCAATTGACAAAGTGCAAATGCATGACAATGCAAGATATGATAAGAACATGTTCATTGTTAGATCTATTGGGCATTACATCAATATACATATACAGCTTACTAGCTGCATCTATGACTAATAATCCACCCCCGGGATAGCTTCCGTGTCTCCCGTGAGTATTAAGTTGCAAGCAACAGATAAAAACATTAAGTAAAATGTGTAATGTAAACAATGCATATGACATATAGACACAGCAAAGTTGTTTTCTCCCTAGTGGCAACAGCACATCTACAGTCTTAGTCGTTTCTGTCATCTCGAGCCCAGGCTTCTAGAGGCATGAACCCACTATTTAGCATAAATACCCCCTCTTGCAGTCATTAGCATCTACTTGGCCAAAGCATCTACTAACAACGGAGAGCATGCAGGAACATAGATAAAACATGGATATAAATAGATGAACAAATTTGATCATAACTTCACAATTCATCGGATCCCAGCAAACACAACATATAGCATTACATAAAGATGATCTTGATCATGTTAGGCAGCTCATAAGATCTAAACATGATAGCACAAGGTGGAGAGACTACCAACTAGCTACTGCTATGGACCCGTAGTCCCGTGAAGAACTACTCACGCATCACTCCGGAGGCAGGCATGGTGATGAAGAGCCCTCCGGTGATGATTTCTCCTCCGGCGGGGTGCCGGGAAGAACTCCAGAACCCTCCCGAACTAGTGTTGACGACGACGGCGGCGTCGGAACTTTTCGTGGATTTCTGATCGGGTATTTAGGGTTTCCCGAATAGATGTAATTTATAGGCGAAAGAGGGGCGCCAGGGGGCACCTGGCCGCGCCGCGGGCCCGCCTCCTCTCCTGGGCTGCCTCCTGGGCTTCTCCTTCGGACTGGTGCTTCGTTCCCATGCAGAAATAAATCAGGTAAATTGGCGTGCCTTCTGGAGAATATTTCCAGAAGAGAATTTCTGAAACAAAAAGACAGCAGAAAACAAGAACTGGCACTGTGGCATCTTGTTAATAGGTTAGTCCCAAAAAATGCATAAAAATGATATAAAGTGTAATAAAACATGTGGTAATATATAACAGTCATGGAACATCAAAAATTATAGATACGTTTTGGACGTATCAATGCTCCGCTCCGCTGTGGAGAGCGGCCGTCAGGCGGACGCGGAGCCGCGTCGTCGTCGAGAGCGAGCCATCGCTGAGGTGTAGGAGATTCGTGAAGGTGTCATCCGTGGCGTCGCTGAGACCATGGAGCAGGCCCAGGAACGCCTCGCTGAGGTGGAGGCTCATGAGGAGACACTTCGCCAGGCAGCTGACCTTCAGCTAGAGGGCATTAGGGACCGCGAAGCTGCCCCGGCCGCCCGCGAAGTGGCGATGCTTGAGCGTGAGTACGCCATCCGCATCCGTGAGCGGGAGCTGGAGAATGGACTTGCCGACCAGAGCGCCGAGCGGGCTCGTCTTGAGTCGCTGGAGCAGTCGATCGCGGACGCCCAAGCCGGTCACCATGCGCGCGTGGAGCGCGCGAATGCTAGGCTCGCAGCCAAGCAGAAAGAGCAGACAGAGGCTGCCGAGTACCGCCGGAAGCTCGCCGACCAAGAAGCTCGCTTCACCCGTAAGCGGGAGGAGTTCCACAAGAAGGTTGCCGATCTTGAGTCAGAGCTGCTTGAGACCTACACTGCCCTGGAGGTGTCCACGGGAGCGAGGGAGGCCGCAGAGGCTGAGCTGCACTCCCTGCAAGCTCAGGTGGGGCCCTGTCACCGAGGAGGCTCGTGGCTGAGCTGCCCTTGCCAGGACTCTTGAGGACCAGCGCACAAGAATGTTCAGCCACCTGTCACTTGTTCCCGCGCCGTTGCTAGCCGCTTCGGGGCCGCGAGTCCTATACTCCCAGGGAGCGCTGACATCGTCGAGGAGGAGTGTCGTGACCTTTTGACCGCTGTCGGCCAGCGCGTCTTCTCCAACCTGCGCCGGCTTCACCCCGCCCTTGACCTTCGTTTCGTACTGGCGCCTGTGCCGCGCGAGCTCTTCGCCGAGCATGCCTGGGAGGTACATGAGCACGTGGCGACGCTGGTGGCATTGTCCGCCCGCCACAACGACACCGATGGTGCTGGCGAGGATGGCACAAGCAGTGGTGGCTGCGGGAGGTCCGGCGAGGAAGGCACAAGCGGCGAGTCTGGTGATGGGGAGGAGAGCTCCAGCAGCGACGGCTCTACTGACTGAGCTGCCCGTGATGTCCTGTGGACATCTCTTAAACTTCTGTTTTGTAACTGATAAGACTTATGTTTACCGTACTAGTTCCTGCTCCTTGGCATTGTGAGGTTTTGCGTCACTTTGTCCATTTTTGTGCTCTACGTCGTTGGGACCCAGCCCCCGAGCGTGTTAACACCGACACTGGCATGTAGGGCATGTATCCGGCAAGGCCAGAGGGCGTTGTGTCTCGCGAGGCGGAAAGAGCTCTTGAGGCTTGTCACCCAAGAGTCCCCCTTATGCGTTCAAGCAGCTTATGGAGTTTAAGGGACAAAACCGACGACGCTCCAGGAAGGAAAACAGAGTTTCTGGAGCACGGTGTGACTTAGCTTTCTTGTGGGGTGAAGACCCTGAGGAGAGGTTCCTGCCAGCGGAGCCTTGCGAGCCTTGTGGGGAGAGCGTCAGACTGCGCTTCGTGAGTCCTTGCCTCCTTGGGGCTCTGCCCCGCTCCTTTGTAGGATTACTGCGTCCTGTTCTGTGACAAAGGCAAAGCAACGAGGGTTGCAATAGTGCGCTGATGACTCCCAAGTGCAGGAGATCGTTGAAGTCTTCGCTGTGTAAGTATTAGTATCGATCCCACGAGGAGTAGAAGGTATAAGTATTTATCCTCTCAAATAAGAGTGTCACTTCTCTTATTATCTATGCACTAGACAAACTAAAATGATGCAAGTGTTTTTGGGTTTTTTGGTGTAGAGAATGCAAAGCTGAAAATAAAATATGATGAGTGAAAGCTCTCAAAGAGAGAGAAAGCCCAATCCCCTATGCAGCAAGAGGACAAGCTTGAGTGGTGTTTCTTATGCGTGGAAAACGTTCCCAAGGGCTACATGGATTTCATGGCAAAAATATTTCTAGAACAACAAGGTAAACATTTTGTCAAGTTTTAATCTTCTTTGGACGGAGCCATAATTAGGTGTAGCTAAATAAATAAACTAAACCCCTTATGATGGATCATGTGGCCAAGTAAATGACTGCACAAGAGTTATTAAGACAAAAAGTCCCACCATAGCATTACACTCTAAGGTCCCCGATATAAATCCCCTCCTAATGTAACTTCATGACTCGGTCAAGGTTTACGTGTCCTCCCAAGTCTCCCTCAATCCATTACACTAGTGTGAAACACCTTCATGCATTACTCAATGTATGGTGCACTTCATACATTGTACATCAAGACAATCATAAAAGATAAAAACTTGACCAAATACTCAATACATGTTAAGTAGAAATCATTGACAATCCATCCTATGCCCCCAGGAACATGAGAGAACTACTCACAACGCGAAGACATGGTATGATTCAATGGTATAAGTGATACAACACAATCTGAAAATATAATCTCCCCACTAAACAATGACAAGTAACAATTCACAAACATGTAGAATAGTACTTAGACAATAGCTAGGGTTCGAACAATCTCAAACTATGAGGGGGATGAAGTGGATCACGAAGATGGTGATGGAGATGGTGCTGGTCTTCACGGTGGTGATGATGGAGAAGTTCTTGCTGTAGATGTTGATGATGAACACGCCGGAGGGGGGTGGAGCCCTCCGGAGGCGATTCCGGCGGCGTTTCCCCCCTCCGATCTTCTCCGGCGGCAGCCTTCTGACTCTCTGTTTCGTGGTTCTGTGTTTCTCCGCCGCCTCCTTTCGCGAAACGCCAGGGGACCTTTTTTATAGGCGTTTTTAGGTCAAGACGGAGTCGGTGGACGAAAATCGACGGCACGGAGCTCCGAGGGGAAACGAGCTGGGCCCACGCGGCCATGTACTTTAGGCCGCGTGGGACCCTCCCATTTCCAGCCTGTTGGGCTTCTGGTCTTCAATTTAAGCCCATTGCGTTCGTCTCGAAAATTCTGAACCGTGCTCTTTGACCTTGCCCTTTTTGGAGTCCCGAAGCTCCCGGAAAGTCTGAAACACTAAAAAAGACGTTTTCTGGAAAAACAGGGTTAATTCCAAATAAATGGGAAAACTATGAAGTATTCCCAAAATCATTATAAAACATTGATATAACCCTTATATGATGCAAATATGATTGGAATATAAGCAATTAAAGTGCAAAGTTCATGTATGCATTTTACATGCATCAACATCCCCAAGCTTAATCCATGCTCGTCCTCGAGTATGAAGATGATAAAACTAACATGGACTTTGCAATTTAATACTTAACAATGAATATCAAAGATGATTACTATTGCTACATATAGTCAAATGATTCATTCTTCAAAGGAGTAGCAATATGCAAATAGTTTATGAAGTGATATCAAGTATTCAATGCAAGGATGTTCAATGATAGTTCACAAAGTGTAACATAACAGATAGTAGTATGGACCACATGTATGCATAATGATAAGTATGGACATCCTACATTGGTCATAGAGTGATGATGAAAATCTGAATATGATAGGTGGACACTTTGGAAAGATGTATATATGAGTAGAGGTAAAACATGAATAAGTTTCATCTAACTTCTGAACTTCTCTACTTAAGTTAATGATTGTAATATGGTAATCCTTGGTGTCAAGCTCTCATTGCCCCTATCATAGCATCTTGAATGATTAAGTTTAAAGTGAAAGCAAATATGAGTAATGTGCTTGACAAAGTAAAGGTTGAAAGTCTCATGCCCCTTGAATACGAGTACCTACTCCATGTGTTACTCAACTCGGGAAACAAAGCAAGTTCAATTTAAATATCATTGTAAGTAAAATAGTATCATCAAGAGCGTCAACTGGGGTACCTCTTGTCCCAGGATATGGAACAAGCCCATATCAAAATGACAAGACAAACAAACATAATGAACAATCTCAACACCCTTTTTATTTACCATTGGATAGCTTTTTATTGTAAGGTGTATCACAGACGGTTCACCATAGCATGTAAGTAAATTTCCACCATGAATGATGCATGGCTTAGATTAGCGGCCCAGGCGTCTCTCTAACCATTTATACAAACTCATTTAAACCTACTCCATTTCCTCATTTATTTCACCCATGGTAAGCATCCATAAACAAAAGTACATGACATCAACTAAATATAAATGAGTGCAATGTTGAAAGCATTCCATGTGACAGCACATTTCTGCTAACTCTCAACCAAAGACATTTGTCAAGCTCATAACATCATAATTTTAATCACAATGGGTCATGTTTTATTTATGCAATAAAAGTAAAGTGTGCATCAAGTTCGTGAGAGCTATATAACCAACTTTTCCCATAACAATCAACAACATAAGCATTTTAATTCAGAGGTATAGATAATACAAAATAACATGATAAACAACCTCGGAATAGCATAAAGCTAATAGGTAGATATGGTGGACTCACTGGAAAAACTTTGGTTGAAGGCGTTGGAAACAAGTTTTTATTTGTTGGAATTTTTGGGCTAGCAAGAGGGAGAAAGTTGACCATCTAGATGCATGCATGAGTGTCCATAGAACTAACTAATCCATGTTAAACCAAGTAAAATAACAATCAGCACCAAAACATGAATAAGTTATAGCTCTTCAAAAAGGATTTGCAAACTATTACTCATAAACAAGCTCATGAATCATGCAACTATATGTATCATTAAAAATCAACTCAAACATCCCTTTTCCCAATCTTATAAAAGCATCCAACATATTTCAACCCATATTTCCAGTAGCTCTCCCATATATAAATGATAGTGTGGTGGTCTCTCAAGACTCAAACAAAAACAAAAACGACGCTCCAAGTTTATGCGATAAAGTGTTTCGATCGAAAAACAGAAGTTGGACGTGTGCAAACCGAGAGTGTGTAGGTCCAGTGGGGTTGTCTTCACATCCCCAAGCTTATGGTCTTCACCATCCTTGGATAGCTCTTGGTGCATCTCCTCCAATCCCTGTGAAAAAACTTCAAAACACCGTTTCTCCCATTTCTTTTCTGTGGGGTGCATTAATAGTGATAAACAAATATGTTTCTTGCTGCATATAATCCTTGAACAAAAATTCATATGAGATGTCCAGAAAGTGTATAATGTTGTATGCCTACTCATAAACTCAATTGGATCAAAAAGATTCAACTTAAAAGCTCAAAGCATGCATCAAACAAAATGGGACAGAATCTGTCCAGAAAAACAGCAGCAGCAAAACGTATTTTTCTACCCTACCAAACTTTCTCGAAAAATTCCGAAAAATTCATGCATACAGAGGATGAAAAGTTGCAACTACAGTTCAAATATGAGCTCATTCGGAGTTACGGAATAAGAATTAAAAATCATACCGTGCACTGATTCGTGCAGGAATAAAATCTCCGAACGCTATAAGCAACTTTTCAAGACCAAAATGGGTAAAACTTGGCACTTTATTAAAAACTCCAGAAACTAACTAGACACAAAATCTCTTGTTACAGCAAGAGGACACAAAGAAAAATCACACACAAAAATAACCGGGTTGCCTCCCGCAAAGCGCTTTCTTTATAGCCATATAGCTAGGCTTCTTACTTTTTGTTTATTGAAGATGAAGCTCATGAGGGAGCTTGAACTTTGATGTTCCCCTCTTTCTTGGGAAGTGTTCCATGCATAATACCAGGGTCCCATGGTGCTCTCAAACCAATCAAAATAATAGTCAAGTTGAAACCTGGTTGAGAGAAAAACAAACACAAAAGTAATAACAACGAAGTCTAACTTTCTTTCTATGCATTGGCATTTTGTATATGAATGAATCACAATGAATAGAATTTCCAATGCATTGTTACTTGCAGCCCATAATTATTAGTAGCATAAAGAGGGTTCTTATCACCTCCTCTTTCATAATAGTTGCAAGTAGTAAAAGTGTATTCAACCATATAACCAATAGAATCTTCCAACTTAGATAATTTGGGAACATAATGAGGATCATTAAATTTATTTTGGAGTTTATTAGCATGCTTCCCTCTTTCAAAATAGTTGTTAAGATCAATATCAAGTTTAATATCATGGTTGCAACAAAGATTTGGAACTAAAGATAATTGCAAACCACATAAGTATTTCTCAACATAAGCAAATTTCTCCTTTATGGTGTAAGTAGGAGAGTTCAAGAACAAAGTAGGGCTCTCATGAGTAAGAGCACTATCACAAACAGCAAGTATGTCATTTTTATCCTCACATAATTTAGTAACAACTAAACATGGAGGTTTATCAATAAGCATAGGACCATCATCTAAAGCATTATCATATAGCATATTTAAGCAATACTCCTCATTATCATCAATAAGTTCACTAGTAGCATTAATAGAAAGTAAAGGAGCATTTTTAGTTTCATCATAATAGCATGGGTTATCATATAGGACCATAGCATTTTCAGTTTCACCCTCATCATAACATGGATTCTCATAAATAACAAAAGATTTTTGAGTTTGAGTGTTACTATCATTTGTTGATGGTGAAGTTGGGAGATCCAACTCTTCATTCTCTAGCTGTTCATCATTTCCATCATCCTCTTGAGATTGCATGGGCATCCCCAAGCTTAGGTTTTTATCCACTTCTTCACATTCTTCCTCTTCCAAGCTTATGTTTTCATCATCTTCTTCCTGCAAAACATCAGTACTTTCTTGGGGAACCTTTCCTCTCATAATATCAACAGCATAAATATTTTGAGAGAACTTGTCTATGCAATATTCAAGAATAGAAGTGACCTTTCCTTCAAATCTCTTAACTCTAGGGCAAGTTTTATTTTCATTAGCAAAGGTGTGCAATTCATTGATGCATAATAAGTAACAAATTCCTCTACTTGTTCCATCTCTAAATGAGTGTAATCATTAGTATTGTAAGATGCTATGACATGTTCTTCATGGAACTTACATTGAAATCCAAAGTGTCTTTTTCTCTGTTTAAAGCAACAAGTTGTATTATTATGGAATAAAAGCCACTCTCCAGCAATATAATTTAAACTTTCCATGAAATCTTTTAGTCTTTTCCGTTCCTTGATTCTCTAAATTCCTTCAATCTTAGCAGCATTCAATTGTCTAAACATAGCTTCCTTTATATCCATTATCCAGGAACAGTTTTTTTGGTATTTTCCATTTTCTAATTTTTTTTGTGTTTTTGATATATGGATGTATGCAAAACTAAACTAAATGCAAAACTGAAAATAAATATCTAGTGCAAACAAGAATAAAAACTTAAGCGCTACACTCCCCGGCAACGGCGCCAGAAAACTGTCTTGATGACTCCCAAGTGCAGGAGATCGTTGAAGTCTTCGCTGTGTAAGTATTAGTATCGATCCCACGAGGAGTAGAAGGTATAAGTATTTATCCTCTCAAATAAGAGTGTCACTTCTCTTATTATCTATGCACTAGACAAACTAAAATGATGCAAGTGTTTTTGGGTTTTTTGGTGTAGAGAATGCAAAGCTGAAAATAAAATATGATGAGTGAAAGCTCTCAAAGAGAGAGAAAGCCCAATCCCCTATGCAGCAAGAGGACAAGCTTGAGTGGTGTTTCTTATGCGTGGAAAACGTTCCCAAGGGCTACATGGATTTCATGGCAAAAATATTTCTAGAACAACAAGGTAAACATTTTGTCAAGTTTTAATCTTCTTTGGACGGAGCCATAATTAGGTGTAGCTAAATAAATAAACTAAACCCCTTATGATGGATCATGTGGCCAAGTAAATGACTGCACAAGAGTTATTAAGACAAAAAGTCCCACCATAGCATTACACTCTAAGGTCCCCGATATAAATCCCCTCCTAATGTAACTTCATGACTCGGTCAAGGTTTACGTGTCCTCCCAAGTCTCCCTCAATCCATTACACTAGTGTGAAACACCTTCATGCATTACTCAATGTATGGTGCACTTCATACATTGTACATCAAGACAATCATAAAAGATAAAAACTTGACCAAATACTCAATACATGTTAAGTAGAAATCATTGACAATCCATCCTATGCCCCCAGGAACATGAGAGAACTACTCACAACGCGAAGACATGGTATGATTCAATGGTATAAGTGATACAACACAATCTGAAAATATAATCTCCCCACTAAACAATGACAAGTAACAATTCACAAACATGTAGAATAGTACTTAGACAATAGCTAGGGTTCGAACAATCTCAAACTATGAGGGGGATGAAGTGGATCACGAAGATGGTGATGGAGATGGTGCTGGTCTTCACGGTGGTGATGATGGAGAAGTTCTTGCTGTAGATGTTGATGATGAACACGCCGGGGGGGGTGGAGCCCTCCGGAGGCGATTCCGGCGTGTTTCCCCCCTCCGATCTTCTCCGGCGGCAGCCTTCTGACTCTCTGTTTCGTGGTTCTGTGTTTCTCCGCCGCCTCCTTTCGCGAAACGCCAGGGACCTTTTTTATAGGCGTTTTTAGGTCAAGACGGAGTCGGTGGACGAAAAATCGACGGCAACGGAGCTCCGAGGGGGAAACGAGCTGGGCCCACGCGGCCATGTACTTTAGGCCGCGTGGGACCCTCCCATTTCCAGCCTGTTGGGCTTCTGGTCTTCAATTTAAGCCCATTGCGTTCGTCTCGAAAATTCTGAACCGTGCTCTTTGACCTTGCCCTTTTTGGAGTCCCGAAGCTCCCGAAAGTCTGAAACACTAAAAAAGACGTTTTCTGGAAAAACAGGGTTAATTCCAAATAAATGGGAAAACTATGAAGTATTCCCAAAATCATTATAAAACATTGGTATAACCCTTATATGATGCAAATATGATTGGAATATAAGCAATTAAAGTGCAAAGTTCATGTATGCATTTTACATGCATCATGCGCGCTTGCAGGTTCACACCTGGTGTTGCACTAGGAGATTTAGCACCAAGGACCTTGAAAGGTGGCGTGTACGAGGGCGTCCCCCCGAATCCACACATGGTTTACTTGGATTTTTCAGAGCTGCTGGGACTGACCCGAGCACAGACACCGTGCCCCAGCCCCTGCTCGTGTAACACTGAGGGGAGAAAATAGCGCGCACCAAAAAGACAGCTTACCGAGGGTAAGGACATACAAGGGTATGCTCGGCGCGAAGCGCATAGTTTACTTGCTGAATGAATAGGTTCATTACAAAACGAGCCACTGTGGGCATGGGAGACCCTCATGAGGAGGAGTCTCATTGAGACTGTAGTGGCCGCGTGGCACCCTGAAGAATCAAAAGAGCCGCCGTGGTGAACACGGGGTCACACTCGGAGTGTGTTGGAGATTTGTGCGGCCTAGAATTGGCGCTGGGAGATGTCGGTGGAGAATGTCTTGACCAGGAGATGTAATCACAGCGCCGGGGCGAGCGAGCCATCGCCCACCGGAGGGTGCCGCGCACGGCCTCCTTCTGGGGAGGCACGGTCCTGCTGCCTGCGAGGGTAGCCCCCGAGCCACTGGCATCCAGGTCCAGCCTCTTGGCGACGGTGAGTTCCTTGGAGAAGGAGTGCTTCTTCTGCTGGTGCCCACGGCTGCAGTGTTCTTGGGGTGGTCGCTGGAGTCAAAGGAGATTTTGTACTGCGACCACTTGAGGGGCTTTCCAGTGCTGACCTTTGGGAGGGCGGCGTTGACCTCGCGAGCGAGCTCCTTGAAATGGCGGTTGGAGAAGGGAGCCTGTGCTCCTCCAAGAATGCACGCTGCCCACCTACGAGGCTCTTGGTAGCCTCCAGCGTTCTCATCAGGGAGGTTGTTGTTGTTCTCATCGGGTTGCGGCTGGGCAGCATTGGCCTGCTGGTTGGTGGGTGGTTGGCCTGCTGAGGGTACTGACCCTGATGAGGGTACTGGCCCTGCTGGTTGTAATTGTTGCCGCGGTCTTGACAGCGCCCACCGTTGTGATCGCCTCCGCGTCTGCCGTTGCGACGGTTTTGGCGGCTCTCATGAATCTTCTTGAGCTCGAAACAGTCCTCAGTGTTGTGGGTGTTCAGCTTGTGGAAGCCGCAGTACTTGCCACCCTTCTCGTCGTCTTCCTCCCTCCGCGCTTGAGTTTCTGCCTAGGCTTAGGCTCAGGCTCCGCCGCGAGGACGGCCGGTGCCTTACGCTTGGCAGGCTCCTTGTTCTTGCTCTTGGCCTTCGCTGCGTCGGGGTCATCCAGCTCGAGGCAGTTGTGGGCAAACAGGCGGCCCTCGTCTGTCTTGGCGCACTTGTCGGCTAGGTGGAAGAGTAGCACCACAGAGGTGAGGGAGTCGGCGTAGATGCCGAGCTTCTCAAGCATCTTGGTGTCCGTGACGCCGGCAGAGAAAGCCCCGATGACAGCGTCATCGTTGATGCGCGGGGTCCTGTTGCGGACTTGGCTGAAGCGCTGGATGTACTTGCGCAACGTCTCGCCCTGGCGTTGTTTCACTGCGTGGAGGTCGTTGAGGGAGAGGGGACGCTCGTACGTTCCCTTGAAGTTGGCGACGAACTGCTCGCACAGTTCTCCCCATGACCTGATGGAGGCCTCGGGGAGGTTCATGAGCCATGAGCGGGCAGCATCCTTGAGAGCCATGGGGAACCAGTTGGCCATGACCCGATCGTCGCCGCCCGCGGCTTGGACTCCCACGGTGTAGAGCTGCAGGAACTCCACGGGGTTGAGCGTGCCATCGTAGCGCGGTGGTAGCTCTGGCCGGAACTTGGGGGGCCACACCACGCGTCGCAGCTCTCGCGAGAGGGCTAGGCAGCCCCTGCTGTACGAGGTGTGGCCGCCTGCGAGGATGGCGCGGTTGGGGTCGCCGGCTGCGGCGATGTTGCGGATCGTCTGGTCCTGGCGCTGGCGCTGGCGCTCGAGGTTCACACGGGCGTCCTCTGGAGCCCTTGTGATGATTTGGCAGCTGGCGCCACCGAGGTGCGGGGAGGATGCACCGTGAGATGGGGCTCCGCCCGGAGCGTGGGCATCCGGGTGCAGCCCGCAGGCTCCTCCCGCCGGAGGCGGAGGAGGTGGAGGAGGAGAAGGAGGGGCGCCGTGCGCCACTCTTCCCTGCGACGCTGGTGGCACCAAGGAGTGCGACGGCGCCAGAGCGATTCTTGCAGCGTTGACGAGCTCAGTGACTCGCTGGAGCCACGCGTCACGTCCGGCCTCAGTGTGTCGGTAGCGGAAGAGTTCTTGCGCCATGAGCAGCGCAGCCCCTGGTGTTGGTGGAGCTCGGGTGGAAGCCGACGCGGTATGACCGTCGGACGGCGGCAGCGTGTTCTGCCGAGAAGGGTGGAAGGAAGAAGCCTCCGCTTCCTCCGTCCCGTGCTCATCTTCACCCTCGGAGGCGGCAGGAGCCGCGCGCCTACGTGGGTTGTTGACGACGGGCTCGGTGGCGACCCGGCTGGCCGCCTTGCGGCGGGTGTCGACCATGGCGGTGAAGGAAAACGAAGAAGCGCCTCAGTCCCCTACCTGACGCGCCAAATGTCGAGGAAATGTCCCCAAAGGAACCTCTCACGTATTGTTGTTCGAACACAGGGAACTGAAACACGCACTCGACGAACCCTCGGCAGCCTCGGTGAAGTGACACACACACAGTAAGGAGACACAACGGTTTACCCGGGTTCAGGCCACCGTGATGGTGTAACACCCTACTCCTGCTTGTCTGGGATTGCACTGCTTGTAGAGGTTACAGTACATGAGTTGGAGTTTGGATCGGATCCCTCGCTAAGGTTGCGATGCGGCCCTATTTATAGCGCTCCGGTCCTCTTCCCCCAAAGGCATTGGCGGGAATGGTTGTCACATAGCACCAAAAGAGGGTACCGGCGTACTGCCCTAGCACAGATAAAGCCACCGTCCATGGCGCAGTCGCAAGGACTTGTCGGTGACGTTGCCGGTAACGCTTGCGGTGGCGCGTAGCATTGGTCCGGCTGTCTTGCACCAAAGAGGAAGGTCTTAGACTTCGCTTTACTTGTCGTAGTTGGTCGGCATCTTTTAATCATCAAAGTGGAAAGCTTTGGCTGGCACGCTCTGCGGCGGGGCGCAGGCGCGCGTCACTCTGAAGGAGACGCAGATGCACATGGTCCCTGACGCGAAGTCACGGGTGCACAGTGTCTTGTATTGTCCCGCACGAGGCCTGGTCGGCGGTACTTTCCTCGCGAGGGTGGCCTCGTGAGGCTGGTCCTTGGGTAGACTTGGTTGTCCGCATCGCGTCCTCTCGAGGCTACGCGCCTCTTAAGTGTGAGCCTTTGCGAGGCTCGCCAGCGCGCGTCGCGCTCCGTTGACCGCTATCTTGACTTGGCCTTCCACGCGTAGTCTTCTAGTTCAACGGCATATGGGCCGTGGTATCCTGCTTTCCACTGGTACGAGAGAACTCAGCGCTGGTCATAACGCATGCCTCATTTGACCGACCAATCACTTTTTCTATTTCTTACAGCTAGCGGGCCTATGTTTTGATGACTGCATACTACTCTCTCCGTTTCAAAATATAAGACTTTCTAGCTTTTCTGAATTTACTTATTTAGAAACGAACCATTTAAAAACCAACAAAAACAAAGTCAGAAAGGAAGGCTAGAAGGTCTTTAATACTTAGGTACGGAGGGAGCAGTACCAAACTGACCCAAAAGTGAATTTCCGAACCACGAATTTGCTATCCTTGTTCGCCAATCGCCAGTGCCCCTCGGCGGCAACGCCAGCATCATCGAAACCTCTCCCCGGAACACGTGTCCAGACCTTCCACGGTTCCACCCAACGACGCCGCCTCCAAGGAATCCGTCCCTAGTCTCGCTCCTCTCCGCCGCTCTACTCGACAGTAGATGCACGGCGAACTGGTGATCCATCCGGACTTGGATCGATTTCATTTTGTTGGTGATCTCGAACCCTGACTTTTTGTGTAGGTCTCCGACTATTGTTCAGCTTCAGCCTTTTCCCCCTTCTTTAGCCAATCGTATCCAGATCTTTCTTTCTGCAATGGATACTCTAACCGTGCACAATTCTTGATTTCAGAGGAGAAGGAGGGTGACGGGGAATTTCTTGATTTGGGCGGCAAGATGAGGCTTCTGCGGGTGGCCACGTGCAACCTGAACCAGTGGGCGATGGACTTCGACACCAACCTCCGCAACGTCAAGGAGTCCATCGCGCGGGCCAAGACCGCCGGCGCCGTAGTTCGCATCGGCCCCGAGCTCGAGCTCACCGGATACGGATGCGAGGACCATTTTCTCGAGCAGGACACCACCGAGCACGCGTGAGTAATCTCCATGACCTACTAATGATTTGAGCCTACGAGTAAGTAATGGGATACAGGTAGTGCTGTAGCCACTGCGAAGATGGTACTAATTACTACGGAGTATTCATGTGGTGGAAATATTTTTCACGATTCAGGAATGCACACTTGTAAGCCCCTTTCGGTACTGCAGTGTCAGATAAGGGGGATGGACTATTTCTGATTTATTACTTTGGTAGAATAGGATATGGCGTCCAGTCTTTGTTATGAAATCAACTGAATGGAGATGTTTACCTGTTATATGATTTCAGCAAAACATCTAGCAACTGGAGTGTCAAATGTGATAGGACATCACTTGTCTTTTTCTGGGAACAGAGTTTTTTTTGTGTCGTACGTTCTAGTTCTTACCTCTTCTATTTATTTTTTTCTGCACCAGGAAGATCTTTTTATTTTCCACTTTGCATGATCTGAATCACAAAATTCAGTTAGGGAAGTTATGGTTCTCCACTACTAGTTAAATTACTATATGTGCGGAGACCACTTGTAAATTGTAAGTGGGTGGACTTAATTTCAGCCTATCACTAGTCAGTAGCTTCTATTAAGTTATTTATGTTCCTCCCATAAACAATAATTTCAGTAATATGTTTTGGCTTTATTTCTGCGTGTCATGCAAACTTCAACATGTGCACATGAAGCTTGATTTATATGATTTAACCCTTTGAGTGCGCATTGCACAACAGTTGGTAGTTCCAAATCGTAATAAATATTCTAATCTTTGATACTGATATTCTGTCTGAGGTTTCACATTCCGATGAACAAGATAATTTGGAAGATAATATACCTATATACTCGCTGTTAATGTGCTCTTCTATATCAATCTGCAGATGGGAGTGCCTGAAGGACATTTTGTTGGGTGACTATACAGATAATATCTTGTGCAGCATAGGGATGCCTATTATTTTCAAGAGTGTACGGTACAACTGCCAGGTTTTCTGCTTAAATCGCAAGATTATTATGATTCGGCCGAAGATGTCCCTTGCAAATGATGGAAACTATCGGGAATTCCGATGGTTTTCTGCTTGGACAGATAGAGATGAACTTGTTGACTATCAACTCCCTGTTGGTGTCTCGGAGGCTATATCCCAGGAGACTGTGCCTTTTGGTTATGGTTATATTCAGTTTCTTGATGTGTAAGTACTGTTGGCCTGATGTAATCTTGTCATAGTGTAAACTACACACATAGGTTGTGTGCAGACTATAGTGTGAACACACATAGGTTGTGTGCTGGTTGGGGCACATGAGTTGTGTCCTGAGTAGATAGGCATGCTGCAATATGTTTGGAGGAGTTAAGTAGTAGGTGCTAGTATGTTCTAGAGTACTACTTATATGTAATTCTTAGGCTGTAAGATAGGGTAGCAATAGAAAGCAGCAGAAGCCTCTAGAATGCGGTAGCACCGACCTTGAACCGTCTATATAAGGAGAGGCACCCTATATGGAGGGAAGCAAGTAGCAAGGAGAGTCCAAGCATAGGTTGCTGAGGGCAAGCATAGGTTGCTAAGGTCTGCCAGCATTTGTTGCTGTGGTGAAGCTTCAGTAGGCATAGGTTGCCAAGCTTGTAGGCATTCGTTGCCTGTGTGGTGTAGCATTAGTTGCTGCAAAAATCTAATAGAAAAAGGAAGGCATTTGTTGCCTGAAAACTAGTGTGCTCCTCTGTAGTGCTAGTCCCCTGCTTTCCTCAGTTGCTAGAGAGAGAACATATAGAAGAGAGCAAAGAGAGGGAACACCTAACAAGTACTAATACTTAAATTAGTTTTGTTATGATTACAAACTTATGGTTCAGCCTGATTCTGTCTCGGCAACCTTACATGATAGAGCACAAATTATCATTTTAGGGGGTTCACGCGCCCATTATATCATCTTTAGCTAACATTGTCTACATCCAGTTATTGCAAAACAAAAATATTTATTGTCTTACTGTTCTGCCAAATCACAATCCAACATGCCATGCCCTACCTGCTAAGTACTATAAACTAAAATGTGTTGGTCATTTAGAAGGCCAACTCTTATGCAAGAAAGTTGATTGCTCAACGCTCCATTCTTTACTAGAACAATAGACTCTTGTATTTTTCTTGTGGGTAATTCTCAGTTCCTGTCTAATCACTACTCTTAACACGGCTGCAATTTACGTCTGACATTCATGATACTCAATGTCTAGATGAACAAATTTCCTGCTTATCTTACATATCTATCTAAGTATCTAGGATGTTCTAGTTCTGTTAACTGTGAATAGTAATCCTCTGGAAGCATTTTTAGCAAATATTCTTATGTTGCATTTTCCTACCTCTTTACAATATTGAAATGCAGCTTTAGTTCTCAACACTTGGCTAGACTCGTTATCTTCTGTAAATGTGCTAAAATTTGTTTATGACCTTTAGCATATATGATCTAGATTGCTCTCTGCTAATATGGTTAAGGTTTATTATGCATAGTTAATTAGTAATATTATGTGATTGATAAAATTTCATTTCTTATGAAACTGAGCTGATTAAGTACTGTGTTATTACCTGATTCTATTATAGTTTTGATATTAGTTATCATGTTTCAGATCTTTGGCTGCTGAAACTTGTGAAGAGCTCTTTACTGCAAATGCTCCTCGCATTGACCTAGCATTCAGTGGCGTTGAGGTTTTCATGAATGCTAGTGGAAGTCATCATCAGTTAAGGAAGCTCAATCTTCGGATTGATTCCATAAGAAATGCAACCCGTTTATGTGGTGGTGTATACATGTATGCTAATCAACAGGGTTGTGATGGTGGCCGCCTTTATTATGGTATGTCAAAATGTTGGTCTTTCACAATGTTTTTCTTAGCATTATCTTATCTCTTCAAAAATTTAGAACTCTTATGGAATTGGAAGTCACTTTGAAGGAATTGTGTGTGATTTGAATTTCTTGAATATTCCTTGTGGTCACAGTGATGGTATTCTTAGAGACTGAACTTTGGGTGATATTTTATTATTTTACTGGATTGGCACCATCAACATTCCATGTGATCCCCCATTTTCTGCACTAGATGCAGTGATGACATTTAGTGATTTTGGTTCTGTTGTGTCAGAATGCGATGTATCTTTGAGCCTTCTGTCTTCAGTCCAGTAATAGCTTTCTTTTTCAATACTAAACAAAAGGCTTGATCATCATTTATCAATAGAAGGCCAGTAAACAAAGTATGCAGCTAGGGAATATCCCAATAAGTGACGTAATCATCCATAGCATCCCCAGATTATGGATCCAGCAGCAGTTATGTGCTACGTTGATTTAGTCATTCCTTAATTATTTTCATCTAAGTTTTATGATTTATTTGTGTTTGAAATTATCCTGAATGTTCTTACTAGATGGCTGCTGCTGCATTGCGGTGAATGGGGATGTGGTTGCCCAGGGATCACAGTTCTCATTGAAGGATGTTGAAGTGTTGGATGCTCTGATAGATCTGGATGCTGTAAGTTATAGCTTCTTTGGTTCTCAGCTATAGTCTTTTTTTCTCGCGAAAACGCAAAAGCTTTGAGGTTTGATGCATTGATAGAAAAGAGAAGGTTATATACAAGCTCGGGAACGAGCGAACACCGTGCCATACAAAACCCGCTACAACTAAGCGCTGTGGAGGATCAAGGCACGTAGGCCGATTGCCCTAGCACCAAGTCGTGAGCATGGTCAACACGAGGTGCTGAGGAGGTTAGATGTGCTAGGAAGCATGTTGTTGTGTTTCCAAATCCACCAAGTCGTGAGCATGATCAACACGAGGTGCCCTTGCGGAAAATGCCGGGAGTATTCCACGAAGTCATCCTCATGCCAAACAATCTTTGAAAAAGTTCATCTGGTAAGAATGAATCGTGAGGGAACCCAATGGTGCCAGTTGAGCTTCCAGGATCTCGATACAATTGCCCCATGGAGAGTGTATCGTAGCACGATTTGGAAGATTATTGGCCATCTATCATCCACCTCCACAACAACTTGTCAAGGTTCCGTCGTAAGCTGCACATCGTATACCTGCGTACCTCAGTCCAGAGCTGTACCTATTTCCATAGGGCCACCGAGCTCAGCGCGCGCCCTATATGACGGATCCTCACCATGAGATGTTTCTGGCGGCATTTTGGCATAGGGCAAAGAGACCCAGCGCTATCTCCCGGACGGCCTTCCCATCCAACCAACGGTTTACCCAGAGAAGGGCAGGCGCTCCGTCGCCCACCATATTGGTGGAGGCATCAAATACCTGGAGCTCGTCTCTCGGGAACTGCATGTCGAGCCCGCGGCAAGGTCGCAGAGGGTCTGTACGCATTCCCAGTTTCAACGTGTCTTGAGGCTAATGGCCGTGCAAGGTCGGGGACTCCCAGGCCCTAGACCAAGTTGAAGTGGCAGTGCCTGCCGTTCGCGGCCGCTCCGCCCGCCCAAAGGAAGCCCCTAAGGATCTTCTACACCTGCTTCAGGACCCGCTTATTAAGTCCGAGCACAACGATCTCGTGGAGTGGGATGACCGCAAGCACCGACTTGACAAGAGCAAAGGCAGCCCCGCCTTCGCCATCATGGCAGCCTTCCAAGTGGGGAGTCGGTTGGCAATCCCGTCCACCTAGGGCTGTAGTGCTGCCCTCGCGAGTCGCCTCACTGCCAGGGGGATCCCGAGGTACTTGACAGGGAAGGGTGCCAGCTGGCACTCCATAACATCTGCCGCCTCAAGTGCCTCCTGTGAGCACGCGACGTGACTGACCTCCGAGCATTTGGCAAAATTGGTGTGAACCCCTTATGCGTCACCATCGCAAGGATTGCGCGAACCATGCACAACTCCTTGTCAAGGTGGCAGAAGATGACCATGTCGTGGTGTAAAGCGACACCGAGGTGGCGAGGTCGTCAGCTCCTGGGGTGCAATGAGCTTAAGCACCCCTAATTCGATGGCCTTAGCCAACAACCTGTTCGGCATCCAGCACGAACAACATAGGCGACAGGGGTCTCCTGTCTCAGGCCCCTGCGATGGGGGCCTGGCTCACCATTGAGCATCACCTGTGTGCTCACCATGGATAGGAGAAGGGCCACCAACTCCCGGAATCTGGATCCAAATCCCACCTTCCGGAGAACCTCAAAAGGAGCCCCCATGACACCGAATCGAACGCGCGTGCAATGTCAAGCTTGAACATCACTCACGGTTCTTTGAGCCTGTGAAGTAGCCGAGCTGTCTGCTGAACCAACATGAAATTATCATGAATGCAATGCTTCTGGATGAAGGATCATTGGTTAGGCTACACCAACGCTTCAAGCCTAGTAGTCACCTAGCGCAGATGCATCACATCGTTTAAGCAGCAGGGTTATCAATGCCTGGTTGAGGCCCTGGAAACCACACCCACACATGGAATGCAACTTGGTGTAAGGCCATCATAAAGTCGGCCTTGACCGTCCCCTAACAACTTTGGGGGAATTCCGCCGTGAAACCATCCGTCCTGGCGCCTTACTGTCAAGTAGTTGCCTTACCAAATCCCAAACTTCTTCCTCCGAGCCATCAAGTTCTCAGAGCATGTCCCTAGAAAATCTGGGTCTAGCGAGAACTCACGATCCGTAGCCGTACCTGCCAGAGAAAGGAAGTGATTCGAAGAAAGCCTCGGCCATTTCTGCATGGCAAGAGACGACGGCGCCATTGACCTGGAGGCTATGGATCACGTTCTTCTGCCTCTCATAGGACGTGTGTTGGTGGCGAATGCTTTGTTCGTGTCCCCCTTGCTCAGCCATGCCATCTTGGCCCATTGTGTGTTCTAGCGAGGCCAACCCTAGGTAGGCCGTGCGCGGAAACTGCGCCTCAAACAACTTGTTAGATGCGGTGCTGTTAGTGTGCAACACCCTCGCCAAGTTCGTTAGTGGGGCAGGCTCATTTGTGCATAACACCACTCCTATATTTTCTGTAAAAGGTTACCTAGAAGGTGCTACATGTGGAAACAAGGGTATACGTGCTGGGTAAACTCTTATCTAAACTCTCCACGTGGTACTAATCCAACCACAAAACTAAACTTGGGCCACATGGGCCTCACACTAATGGGCCTGCGGTGAAGTACATCTCTGGACAAATCTATGCAATATTTAAAACAATATCGGTAGCCAAAGTTTTCAAAGTTTGACTTATGCCATGTCCAAAGTGCCACCTTTTCATATACTAGAGGGAGTAACAACTATAGCATAACAAATGGGTATGGTATTTTGTCCAGTGACTACTGATATCTCCACTCTATGGTTAATCTTGTTCTTTTTTTAGCATTTTAATATAATTCTTATTGTGTATAGGGTTCCCCAAGGTCATAACTTTTTGGTTCTGCTCTTTAGATTATAAATTACTAATTCTAGTAGATGATCATTTATCTTTACCGTAATTATATGTATTGTATTATTTGCGTAACACAGCATTTTTTTTGCGCGAGCAGGTATCGAGTTATCGAGCATGTGTTTCTAGTTTTAGGGAGCAAGCAAGTCATGTAACTAAAGTACCTTGTGTTAAGGTGCAATATAAGCTTTGCCAACCATTTCATAATGGAATGATTCCAACTGATCCGATTGAGGTTAGTTTCTGTTTCTAGATTTTATATATTTCAGGCATGCTTCGGTATATATTTTATGGCTGCTCTTTTTGACAAGAGATGCAATTGTATCATAATCCTATGTTTGAAAAAGATCTAAGCAGTCTCCCAGTGACCAGGTATTAGGACTTGCAATATTAGACATCACACGGTTGCATAGTGTAAGAGTCTTAGAGATGACTAAGCTTTCAAGTCATGTGGACCAGACGGCTAGTGCATCTTTAGTTACTTAGTTATTAAGAATTTGACAGTTGAGTCCAAAGAGTAATTCCTGAACTTGATAAGGATATGGGTCAACAGGCAACATCTGTGCCCAGTGAACTTATTATCATGACTTAATTCTTGGCCAAGGTTTGGGTTTGGCGTTGCCATCTTTCTGTTGTGTTTTTCATTGTAGTTCTTAAAAAAAAACCTTGGACCAATTTAGGCAGTCTTGAAAACTTGCTGTCAACAGTTGATACTGTCTGAATCATAATACTTTTCCTGTGAGAATATGACATGAAATATCATATTCCATGTATCCAAATACTCGTTTGGCTCATATTTTCCCCTTTATATTGTTGGAGTTTGGACATACATAGTATTCTGTGCAGAGGCGAAGGTCGACTAACCTTTTTCTGTTAAGATTATGTATCACTGTCCTGAAGAGGAGATTGCATTCGGACCTAGTTGCTGGCTATGGGACTATCTTCGCAGAAGTCGAGCGTCGGGATTTTTGCTTCCACTTTCTGGTGGTGCGGATAGTTCATCTGTTGCAGCAATTGTTGGCTGCATGTGTCAGCTTGTCATAAAAGGTTCGGCTAATAAGTCTTTCTTTATTTTCCTCCTTTATTAGCACCATATTTTATGAAATGCCTTTTGGTATTTGGTAAAATCTCAGCTTCAGCTACCGAGGATTTGGACAAATTCACGCAGATAATTGTTGGGTTCATACATGTAAACAGAATGCCAGATGTGTCGGGATAACATCATTCACGATGCATCCTCTGATTCTTTTGATCGTAATACCAAAATTTAATAAGATCAACAAATAGGAAAATATATCCATGTTTGAAGGTGCCCACATATAGTAAAAGTTACGATCAACGTGACAGTAGTATGTAATGTGCAGCACCTTCTATCAAGCACATATGCCGCATCAAACATCACATGGCAATCAAAAAAGGATCTTTCGAGTTGGATCCTGTATTCTTGTTGATGATGTAATTCATATATGTCCAAAAAGGAGATGGCGTCTTGTATGTTGGACCAACTTGAGAAACCTGCGTAGTCCTACTTAGGAGCAAATCTGGGGGCAGTTGGAAGTAAAGTTGTTAGATTACCTTGGTAAGTCATGCAAGTCAACTGGACTGCTTGAGATATTGGAATGTTTACTTCGGGGTATGATAATTCTCTTAGGAATAAGATCTTATATCTTGTTGGATATATATTCTGATTTTGCTATTCTTTTCGACAACCTTTTGGGCACATATCTTGTGCATTAGTTGGTGAAAGTTATGTCATTATAACAATCTGCTAAGGCTAGGCTGTATGACCTTGGGACAAAGATGTGCACGTTGAATCGGTGATGTGCCTAATAACTTGGGTCCATGCAGACGGCCTAATTCCCTTCTATGTCTGCAACTGTCAGCATAGATCATCTCGGGATATTCGTAGATGTAGTGTTTTCTATTCCTTTCCAAGTTGATCTGCATCTGGCCTTTTCATATTGTCAGTTATGGTGAAACTTGTTTTTTCTTTACTGAAACTCATTTTCGTCATATTTTGGTTCATTACTGCCTCTGTTCAGAAATAGTTAACTAGTGCAATACCTTAACAGTTACAAAATTAGAACAATAAGGAAGTGTTTTTGAATAATCTGACAGTACCAATTTTGTGTCACATAACCTACATATTGTTATGCCTTATACTCCTGAGTGGGGGGAATACCCATTTCCGACATAATTTATTATTTAATATGCATGACATGCAGATATAGAGAAAGGAGACGAGCAAGTTAAGGGAGATGCTATGCGGATTGGTCAGTATAATGATGGGGAGTTCCCCACAGACAGCAGAGAATTTGCAAAACGTTTATTCTACACCGTTTACATGGGAACAGAAAACAGGTAAGATTTGATTTAAGGAATCAAATTTTCTTATGTACCCTTTTCTAGAGTAGCGCTTTTCCCATTTGACAGGCATTGGAATATTCTTTTACGCAATGGATTAAATCTGTAATGATGATATGCAACTTTATTTTCTCTCAAAACCTGTTCAGCTTATATTGTTTGTATTGGATCTCATGGAATTGAAATGAGCATTTCCGACATCCATTGCACAATATTGTTCGCTAATATAGTTGGTCAGGTCGATCGTTGGAGAGTTCTCTCATGGAACTGAAACCAGAACAAATTTAATACTGAATCTAGCTACCAGAGTTAAGAACTTCACAAGGCATTGGACCTGTTTCATATATGCTGCTGATCGTTTGTTATTTAATTTATAGCTTTCATGTTTTGCGGATTTTTTCATCGAAGGATATATAGTATGCTTTTCATATACTTTGCGTGTTCATATAGTATATTTGTTGTTTTTTCTTCATAGTAAATTTTCTCCACAGTTCTGATGATACCAGATCACGTGCCAGAAGGCTAGCTGAAGAGATTGGTTCGTTCCACTTTGATGTACCTATTGACAGTGTAGTGTCTGCATTTCTTTCTTTGTTTGAAAGATTAACCAGGAAGCGACCACTTTACAAGGTAGTTTTGTATATTGCACTCTAATCTACTAAACAAATAGCGTAAATGCATTTTGGGCACATACATTTTTATTTGCGAGGACTGGGAGCATACTTTTAACTTCATATTTATCCCCATTTCATAAAATATTATTTTTATGGCTAACAAAGAACGTTGAACTGAAGGTTTTGTCTTGTATCTTTGATGGTGGGCATTACATTATTTTAACTGGTTTGAGGTTTGTGAAATGCAAATTATCCCAAACGCAAGTACTCATGAAGTCTGAATTAAATAGGCACAGAAGCATTACTTTGTAAAAAAAAACAAGCCAAGAAGTTTTATTCTTCCTCTTTTCGTGCAAGTCAGTTAGATTACTGCTTATGTTTTATTGTGTAATAAAGTGGAAAAATCATATTTATCACATGAAATACAAGTAAGATTTTTTTATTTGGGTAACCCAATCTTCTAATTTTGATAACATAACAAGCAAAAATAATCCAAAATCAGGAAAAGTGACTGGAACACAGGCCTGCATTTCGTTCCGTGACAAGCTGGAAGCAGTTGACGTAAATGCTGATGATCTTAATATTATTCTAAAATAATTCAGGTCGATGGGGGATCACATACTGAGAATCTGGGATTACAAAATATTCAAGCTCGAATCAGGATGGTGTTGGCCTTTATGATGGCTTCTCTTATGCCATGGGTTCATAACAAGTCTGGGTTCTATCTTGTTCTGGGAAGCTCAAATGTCGATGAAGGATTGCGTGGTTACTTGACCAAGGTATGATTAACATATCTCACTTTCCTTTTAGATAGCTCTTAGCCCATGTTAAAATATAGGCGTCAAGACCAAGGCGAACCAAGTATATAATCTTTTTCATCAATCCTTCATCTCAAATCAGTAATTGTTGTTTAATACTCTGTGGTAAGGAGTAGCGACAATAACTATTGCTTCCGTTGCAAAGTATGACTGCAGTTCAGCTGATATAAATCCCATTGGAAGTGTAAGTAAGCAAGACCTTAGGGCTTTCCTACGATGGGCAGCAGTTCATCTTCAATATTCTTCCTTGGCTGAGGTTGAAGCTGCACCTCCTACTGCTGAGCTTGAGCCAATCCGCACAGATTATAACCAGGTAACTAAATTTTGTGAAAATTAGATCTCTTGTTCACAGTTTCAACTCAGCAGAAGTTGTAGAACTAGGCTGTTTTTAGTTTGTTGACAGGAACTGTGTGTTCCCAGTATTTTCTAACCCTGCTCCTTTTTCCTGCGAATGGTAATGCATCATAGCTTACATGTATGTAGATTGTTCGCCTGCATTATTCTCCTGCTTTGTGTCGTATTTTGTAGCGGAACAACTATCAGCTCAACTGCGACGTTGCCCTCAAACTCAAAATATCTTATTAGTATATTATTCGTTCAAGTTTTAGTTATACTTGTGCATAAAATTGTCTTAGCCAGCTATAAACAAAAATATACTAGACTATTTATTTACTCAAGTATATATCAACAAGAATAAATTAACTGTTTATCTTATTTCTGTTAATTTAGTTGGATGAAGTGGACATGGGGATGACGTATGAGGAGTTATCAATATATGGGAGATTAAGGAAAATATTCCGATGCGGTCCTGTTTCAATGTTTCAGGTTGGTCTCCAGTTGACTTGATTGTGTTGTTGCGTAACTTATAATTCCTTTTTGCAGCATACTACAAATCTGTATGATGTTTATATATTTAACAAAAGGAACTTTTCAGTTTAGAAAGATGACAATTTTGTAGTTCCATGGATTATGTTTGCTTTGTTAAGCAGTTTCCTTTTTTTTTAGGTTTTTTCATTGGTTGCGCTCTAGTTTTTCTTTGAGTATAGTAATTCTTAAAGTGGATGGCTATAAATAGTTCAACGTTTTGCTCCCCTGCATGTGTCACGTGCTAGGATTGGTACTGGTCCTAGGACAGATGAACATGACACGGTTGGGGGTACAGCTCCGAGGAGCGAAGGTTGGCCGGCTATGGTGCCGGGGATGAGAGGGAGAGAAGGTTGGGAACGGGGATTAGATCTATGCTAGTTTATTGTTATTCATTTGATAATCCATATGGAGTACATGGTGTCCTTTCTATAGGAAGACTCGACTGATGCCCAAGAATAGAATCCTAATTTTCCTAACAAACCATATGTCTTCCTAATTAAACCCATCTATTTCCTAATTAAACAGAATCCTAATCCACGCCTCTGTCAGCATGTTTTTCACCTCTCTCCTCAGTTTGTGGGGGTCGTAGTGGATTGTATTTGTGAAGTTCAAATACTGATCTCTTGTCGCTGTCGATTACAGCTCCTCTTCCTCTAGCCCATCGTACAAACAGGATATCCTACGATTGCTTCCCTTTCGGCAAGGATTTCCTTCGGTGGGTAAAGGTGGATCAGGGCTCGGGACCAATAACTAAAGACATAGACTCTAGAAGGTCTACCCACAGTTCCCAAGTTCTGAATTGACCTAGGCCTTGCCATGCCTTTCGTTTGTCCTTACCAGTGGATGTCTTATTTAAATACTTTCTTTGTGGACCTACTGGGGATTCTGTAAATATCCCATTCCAAAAAATCGGAACAATCGGGACTTTTAGGAGATTGGATACAGTTACTAATTCATGATCTGGTATGTACAGAATGAAAACTATTCTCAATTCTACGAGAATTTTTATGAAATCATTTCATTTGCTTGTCTTCAAATGGCAGACACGGATTTCTCTCTAAAGGCGATGCAACTAAACATCGGAGAGAGAAACTGCCGGTGTATTAAAAAAATACCCAATCGAGGAACACTTACACGAAATTTACCAACAAGCATCAAAAGTTTAATTTGTACGATAACAAGAGTGGGAGCATCTGATATCGTTTCTATGTGGTGGTTTTGTTTGAGTCTTTTTCATGACTTTTATGGGGTCTGTTTTGGACTTGGGAGTACCAAGAGAACACCCCAAGAGTGTGAGCACCGAAAGCTCTCCCAGCTCTATATTCTGTGGGTACACTTGGGTTTCTCCAGCCCCGGTACTACAGCTGATGTGATGTTAGCTGGTTGATGAGGTACATATCTCGGTTGTGTTTAGTACTGTTTTATTTTAGTCTTATTATTGTAATGTTTTTGCTGAAAAGTTGGATATGATAAGGAAATAAGAAATTGGTATTTAAATGATGAGTTAAATTATTTAATTTATTTTCATTCAAATATGTATATCTGTGTAAAAGGCTAATATATATTGCTACAGAATCTCTGCCACAGGTGGTGTGGGAGACTACCCCCCTCAGAAGTGGCTGACAAGGTGAAGCACTTCTATAAATACTATGCCATAAACCGGCATAAGATGACTGTCTTGACACCATCCTATCATGCTGAGGTAGTCGTTTCAATTTGTAAGCAGAAGACCTGCCTTATGCTTTTGTAACATTAGACTATTTTTACAGAGCTATTCACCGGAGGATAACAGGTTTGATCTCCGGCAATTTCTATATAACACAGCTTGGCCTTATCAGTTTCGGAAGATTGATCAAATTGTGCAAGATATCGACAAAGATGGTAAAGGGGTAGATTCTACAGATGTCCAATTAAGAGAACACAGAGCTGTTAGATCTGCCCAGGGAAGCGGAATGGGAGTTGTGGCCGCGGGTTCTGCTAATCCCAGCGCGGGTTGTAACCAAATAAACATTCAAACATATGAAGTAGTCTACTCAAGGTATACGTTAGTTGATCATTATTTCAGTGAATGTCTTACTCAGTTCCTATGATTGGGATCCTACATGCGAATTTAAGGTTTGGTGGTACTTCAGGTGGCTTCGTGCTAATGTATATTTTGGCTTTGCAGGACTTACTGCTGCAATTCGTATACGATGGACAATCAGAATACCTAGAATGTCAGGGCAACACAAAAGTTCGTAAAAGTTGTTTTTCATTCGTTCTCCCTGCATCCTTCTGTCTCCTTTTGAATTGTTACTACTTCAGTCATTTTTTGGCTGCACTGTTTGAGTTAATAATTCCAAGCTGTCATGACCTGCCTGAAGAAACTGAAGAACCATCAGTTTTACTGTCGCTCTCACTCTACTAGCTGATTTGTGATGGTGCTCTCCTCAGCCGTTGATCTTCAATCCGACTTCTGCCATTCCAGCGTACCCCTTTGGCCATCGTTTTCCGGACATTACTGTGGATCTTGCATCGGACGGTTGACAACACCCATCATGTCGCTGTTTACTTTTTGACAACGATCACCACTGTGTTATTACTCTTTTAAGTCCACTATCTCCTGCTTCTAAGGCTATAAAACCAGTTATTCGAGGCTGGGAGAGACATGTTAAATCCTAGATCTAGAATTTGATATTGCAATTCCTCTGTTTTTGTGGGGTTTTGGAAGTGGTTTCTGAAGGGCAACTCTTCAGTTTAAAAACCCACCTCCCACCTTGACCAGTGTAGGTTAATCCGGTTGTTGACGAGTCGGTGTAAATCCCTCTAACCCTTCTTGATCACCCCTCTTAGTAAGTTGAGCTTACACAGGTTATCTCGTCAAATTCAACAGGTATATAAACGACAGATTTGCCGAGGCTTGTGTTTGTGATAATGTGAACTATATTGTTTACAACGTAATTTTTAGAGAGGCAGGCATATGAGCGCTCTCGAAGTGGAGTATTAGTTATATATGCGGTGCCGTTGCGTGGTCTATATATGTTCGACGTGATGGCTACATATATATTTGCATTGAAAACTCTGTCATAATGTCCTGATTATACTTTTGTCGCGTAGCTATAATTTGTTTACCCAACAATGTTTTCTATTTAAGGGTGAAACTATGGCCCTGGGCAGTTCATCTTTTTTTACATTGTTTATAACCTCGTTTATGTACTTTTCGCCATCATTAGCTCGTTGGTTCTTTCTTACTTGAACATGACTAGGTATAAGTCGCCTGTTATTGGCGAATGTGTACGCAAGTTGTGAAAAGAAATAGCTTTCTTTTGCATATATGTACTAATTGTTGTACTAATTGTTGATGTCATCCCAAATTTATATGCTCATGGAGCGGCCGAGCTAGAAAAATAAAAATTGCCCTCTTTGTATGCATGAAAAAAACAAAAAGCTGATGTCAACTCGTGTTAAATGAAAAATTCAAAATTCAAAAAGTTTTGTAGCCCAAACCTTTATCCGATTTAGAATCTGTTTTCACCGATGAGCTAGTCACGAAAAGATCTTAGAAACTAGATCCCATGTTGACACATTCCGACGACTTTTTTTTTGGGTCAAAAAGTTACCCACCTCGAATACAGAAGTTATCCAGACTCTGATATGACCCACCATATTAACTATTAGTTTTTGGTTGAAATAGAAATATATTTTGTTGTTATTTTGATTTTTTTGAGTTTTGAAATTACCACACTTAACTTAATTTTCATAAGTGAATATCACTTTGGGATGGTAAATATATCTTGCACAAGTTGATAACTATATACTAAAACACCCATACAACTTCATAAGTATTAGGACGATAACTGTCGATTTTATAGTGACAACCACACCATAAAAAAGATGGGCATTGTGTTCATAATTATTATTTAGAGGACATGGTAAATATATCAATTTCATGGTGGATAACCACATCATGAACAAATGGATAACTTCATAAGTACTGGGTGGGTAACTCCATCTGTATTGGGTAGGTAACTATTACCGAGATAGTATGATAACTACATTGATTTCGTGGCGGATAACTATACATGAAAACACATGGTAACTTTACATGAAAACACATGGTAACTTTATCAGTACTGGGTGGTAACTATTACTGAGAGAGTATGGTAATTATGAAAATTTCATGGTGGATAACTACACATGAAAACACATGGGTAACTTTATCAGTACTAGGTGGGTAACTCCATCAGTATTGGGTGGTAACTATTACCGAGAGAGTATGGTAACTATAACAATTTCGCGATGGATAACTACACATGAAAACTCATGGGTAACTTTATCAGTATTGGGTAGGTAAATCAACCAGTATTGGGTGGTGTCGCAATAGTGGAACATGGGGTTCCCCTAATGCTGCCAAAGTGGGTCCACCGCACGTGGGCCCAGGATGAAGATGGACAAGGCCAAGCCTCAAGATAGGTTGGCGGGTCCGCCCCCCCAACCTCACGAAGACCACGCAAAAGCTACATTGACTAAGGACCCCGGTCCTGGGGGCCTGCCGGTCCCCTAACCACCCGGGAAGACGGCAAAGTCCCCGAGAGCCCGAGTTCCCGGCAGGAGGCCAGGCTCCCTCTCGGGTACATCTCCGTACGACTACGGATAAGCACTCCAGCGCACGCTAGAAGACCTCAGAAGACTTGGGAAGCAAGGCGATGGAGGCGCGGGTCGAGGACACGGCCCGTGGCGTTGTCAGCATCTGTCTGCCCCGCTTTCCCCAAAGGTGGACGCTCCCACCTAACCCAAAGGAGATACTTGGAGGAGGAGAGGCCACGTCTCCTCCTAACCCAGCCGAGGGGGTTCTTCCCGCCTAAAACCCCCCACGCTCCTCGCATGACCATGTGGTATCCCCTTGGCCTATAAAAGGAGGACCAACGCACGGAGAAGAGGAAGGAGAGGAAAAGAGGCCAAGTTGAGGAACAAGTCGGATCAGAGCAAGTCTAGACTAGGGTTGCGAGGGTAGAGAAGGGAGGTGATCTCCTCAGGGTCAGGTACTGTCCTTCGTCTACCTCGAGCCAAACCCTTCCGGGTACCCCACCCGGAAGCCTCCATTGTAAGCTACACCATGAAGAACTCATCAATCCAGACATGCAGGAGTAAGGCTTTTAGCCTCCGGGCGACCTGAACCTGGTTAGCTCCTTGTGTCCCTTTGGTTGCTTGCTTTGATCGTGGAGAGGAGAGCTTGATCTAGACCACGCCCGAGAGACGATTCTCAGCCTCCTTCGCGCCCCATACCGAACCTAAAAAGGGGTATCCTTTATCCCCGGTGTCCATCTTTCGAGACACGACATCTGGCGCGCCAGGTAGGGGGCGCAAGTGCTGGATTTGTCTTCATCAGCTTCAAGATCATCGTCAAGTTCTTCGTCAAGCATGTCGCCGAAGAAGAAGGTCGACGCTGCGGCCTCCAAGCCTGTTTCTCCGTCGCGCACCCAGGTTTCTGCTGATCGCCGAGCTGCTGAAGCACGGCGGGGCGCCTCTCCGCCCCCACTACCCAAGGAGAAGGTGGTGCCGGACGGAGCGGACGGCCACAGCAAGAACGACGGACCTGAGGGTGCGGCGGCCCCGAAAGGCTCCGTCAGACCTCCTCCTCACTCTGGGGAGAAGAGCGTCGGCAACGTCGCTGATAAGGAACCTACCGCTGGGGAAGGGAACCACGGCGTTCGCGCCAGCGGAGGCCAACGAGCCACCAAAAGCAAGTCCTCCACGCACTTGCCCTCGGACGCGCAAGCTCGCCATGATGCTTTGGTTGCTGCCAAGGCCCTGATGCAGTTTCCTCCAAGCACTGGCGATCCCAAGATCTACCAGGAATGGAGGGCCCGTGTGGAGAAGCTCCTCGACTTCGCCGACGGCGGCCCGAGGCCCGAGCCTACTCAAGCTCCCACCGTCGACGGTCCCGGAGCAGCAAAAGACAAGACACGTGAGCCGCGGGGCCAGCCCCGTGGTGAGCGTCAAGCCGAGACGGTACCTCCTCGCACCGCTCCACCGATGGCAGATCGGCTGAACCGCGACCGCGGCAAGGCCATCTCCGTCGGATCGTCCACTTCGTGTAACCAATATCTTCGTGATGACCTCAACAACCATCAGAACGAGGATATGCGCACCCGTATCGAGCGTCGCCGAGAACGTCATCGCCGAGAAGATCGGGACGACGACATCGCCGAGGGCTGTCTCGCCCTTGCTCCTGAGTTTCGACACATCGACTGGCCCAAGAAGTTCAAGATCGACATTCTCCGCTACGATGACACCACGAACCCCCGGGACTTCCTGCAGATTTACTCTCTTGCTGCGTTGGTCGTCGGGGCCGATGAGGTCATGATGGCCAACTGGTTCCCGTTGGCTTTGAAGGGAGATGCCCAGACCTGGCTTCTCAACCTTCCCAAGTGCTCCATCCGTTCCTAGCGGGCACTGAAGGAACAGTTCCTGGGGGCTTTCCAGGGCGGGTACGAGCGCCCGGGGGCTCCCAGCGATCTCCACGACTTCAAGCAGCTTCCGGGTGAAACTCTCGCAAGTTCATCCAGCGCTTCACCCAGAAGATGAACACCATACCCTGCATCAAGGAGGAGTTGGTGATCCAGTCCTTCCACGCCAACGTTTGCAACACCCGGATGCGCGAGAAGCTGAGCATTCACCGCATCGAGTCCACCCGTAAGCTCTGGGAGCTTGCGGACCGGTGCGCCCGAGCAGAAGAAGGAGTCAAGGTCCCCGGAGAGGATGAACCCGAGGACAAAGTCACTCTCGCCAAGAACAAGAGACGGGACTCTGGGCCCGACAAGCGCATCTTCGTCACCGAGCCTCTCCCGAAAAAGGCCAAGCGCTGCTAAGGGTCATCCACAAGGGCATGTGCTCAAGTCACGTGGCATCAAGATCGTTGGCGGGAAAGTCTTTCGCCACAGGTTCTACTGGCCAACAATCCTTCATGATGCTGAGCAACTAGTCAAGACCTGTGAAGCCTGTCAATACTACGCGAAGAACATACATCAGCCAGCACAAGCTCTACATTGTGGGCAAGATACCGAAGTCTGTCGGGGGACATGAATACCTCTTCGTGGCTGTTGACAAGTTCACAAAGTGGCTGGAAGTGATGCCAGTACCACGTCAGACGGCCCAGGCCGCCATCAAGTTCATTGAAGGAATCGTATATCGCTTCGGAGTACCCAACAGAATCATCACCGACAACGGCACTCAGTTCACAAGTCGAGCCTTCCTCAACTTTTGCGAAGAATTGGGCATCAAGGTGTGCTTCGCCTCGGTGTCCTATCCAAGATGCAACGGGCAAGTAGAGCGAGCCAATGCGGAGGTCCTAAAGGGTTTGAAGACCAATGCTTTCAACAAATTGGAAGACAAGGGCAAGAACTGGATTGATCATCTACCAAGTGTCTTATGGTCTCTCAGAACTACACCAAGCAGAGCAACTGGAGAAACACATTCTTCCTTGTCTATGGAGCTGAAGCCGTCTTGCCAACAGAACTAAGGCACGGATCTCCCCGGGTACTTGCCTATGATGAAGACACCCAAGTTGAGAGGAGGATCGATGACATAAACTTCCTGGAAGAGATGCGGTGTCGAGTTTCATTACGATCTGCTCGATACCAGCAAGGGCTCCGTCGCTATCACGATCGCCATGTTCGCTCACGGGCTCTGGAACCCGGAGACCTGGTACTCCGCAAGAAGCAGAAACTTGATGGTATGAACAAGATGTCATCCAAGTGGGAAGAACCTTATCGGGTGACGCATACCCTGAGACCCGGAGCAGTCTATCTGGAGGACGAGAAAGGCAAGCCGGAGGGCAACACCTGGAACATCGAGAATCTCCGCAAATTCTACCCCTGATTACGAACATGAATCGCGGATAGTTGATGACTCCCAAGTGCAGGAGATCAATTGTAGTACCTTTCGAATAGAAAAGGTTGTCGAACCCACGAGGAGCTGAAGGTATTGGTTATTAGAAATGATAAATAGACAATAAAAGATGCAAGTGTTTTTGGTATTTTCGATTGTATAATTGCAAGACAGTGACAATGCAGCAAATAAATGGTAACAAGTAAAAGCTCTCAAAGAGAGAGAAAGCCCAATCCTCTATGTGTAAGAGGACAAGCTCAAGTGATGTGTAACTTATATGTGGAAAACGTTCCCGAGGGCGGCATGGATATTGCTAGGCATATAGATTTATTAAACAACACGTTGAATATCTTGTCTAGTTTTAATCTTCTTCGGACGGAGCTATTATTAGGTACAGCTAAATAAATAGACTAAACCCCTTATGATGGATCATGTGGCCAATTAAATGACAGCACAAGAATTATTAAGATATAAAATCCCACCATAGCATTACGCTCTAGGTCCCCGATACTAATACCCCGTAAAGTAACTTAATGATTTGGTCTCAGGCTTTCGTGTCCTCCCAAGTCTCCCTCACGCCATTACACTACGGTGTTCTCCTATGAGCCCATATAGGTGAAGTGTTGTGCAGTCGACGTTCGCACAACACCATCATAGAATCACACAAAAAGATAAACACTAGACAAAATACCACACATGTCATATATAAATCATTGCCAATTCATCCTATGCCCTCAGGAACATACGGGAACTACTCACAACGTGCAAACATGGTGATATTCAGTGGCATAAGTGGTACAACACAATCTGAAAATATAACTTCACCACCAAATAATGACAAGTACTCAATCACAAACATGAATAGTAGCACAAGACAAGTATCTAGGGTATAGCAACTCTCAAACTACGAGGGGACGGAGTGGATCACGGAGATGATGATGGAGATGGTGCTGGTCTTGGTGATGGTGATGATGTAGAGGCCTCCTCCCACGCCAAGGAGGAGAGGTGATGACGATGACGATGATTTCCCCCTTCTCCGGAGCTCCGGAGCAGCAGGATCTGATCCCCCTCGGAGGGAATCAGGAGTTTCGCCGCCGCCGCGACCTCGGATAGTCTCGTAAAAATTAGGGCGTTACTTTTCGGGCGAGACGGAGACCTCGTTAAAAAGCCCCAGGCGAGGAAGTGCCCGAGGCTCAGGATGGTGGGCCCCACGCGGCCAAAGAATCTGGCCGCGTGGGCCCCCTCTTTTGGGCCTCGTGGCTCTCCTCCTTCGATCTTCTTCCCACTGCTGTTCTCCCGATGAAAAACCAGCTGTGCAATTTTCCTTTTTCCATTTGGGTCCCTGTAGCTCCTGAAACATTAAAACAAGAAAAAGGAGGTTTTCTGCCTCCCAGAAATTAAATACCAAAAATAGGGACTTTGTATGAAAGTCCCATAAATCATCTAAAACATGTAAAAACAATGAATAATAATGCAAATAACATCCTAATATGGTGATATAAGTGGTATAGATGATGATATAAAATGCACGTATCAACTCCCCCAAGCTTAAACCCTTACTTGTCCTCAAGTAAGTAAGGACATAGATCATTACATGCATCAATGGACTTATGGTTGATAAATAAATACGAGCATTGTATCATCATCATATTCAATTGCAATGTAAGATTAATGAATTAAAACTCATACACATAAGGGCAGCATAAGTAGAAGCTCTAGCAATCACCCCTTACACTTTGAAAGCAAATAACCATTGTATGTTGGACAATTGAATCACACTATTTTTAACATGCTTTTGCTCTTATGGCTAGCATCATAATGTTTAATACTTTACTGAAGTTTAAAGACAAGATAAACTCTCATTGGATAAAAGTTAAAGAAGACAAATGAAAAGACAGATATAAAATTATTTGCACCCTTGCTTCACTAGTAACTAGTGCAAACTTTAGTCATGGATGTTTCAATCAAGTTCTTATGCTCAAACAACCTTTATCTCACACTTTCCATGGCTAACCGAATCCTCGGGTGCCTTCCTTTCATACACTTTACAAAGCATAAGTATTGACACATCCATGATCATTAATTTGCTCAAAAGATACTAGATTCTAACAAGAGTGTTTCATATCCTTTTCATTAACTATTCCCAACTTTTTATGCTACAAGACTATATCTCAACCTTAAACTTATTAATTCTCAAGTCATAATGACTCACTCTTTTCTTATTTATATTGAGCTAGATTCTACAATTGTCCAACATACTCAAGTTAATTAAATTCAAGGCAAGATGTGACTGAAACCTCTAAAATAAACCACGCTCATTTGCATGAGTGTTACCCATAAATCTCCAAACAAGAGAATCATGGATGACACCATACTTTAATATTCATTGATAAACCATAAGATAGGGATACATGATAATGCTCCATGAGCTCACACAAGCCTAAAAGAGATTGATAACTAAATGATAAAAGCAAAACACACCATGACTAGATAGATATGATAAACTAGTAAAGATAAAGACTAGGTGGAACTCCCCCAAGCTTGACGTTCTGCCAGTGCTTTCTCTGCTGCAGCCTCTTCTTTCTCATATTCTTCCTCCCATTCAGCCCTCTTCCATGGGAAAGGCCTCCCATTGTAGAAGGAGTTAGGTGGATCATTATACCTGAGGGTAGCAGCTGCTGCAATCTTCTTGAAGCGCTCTTCATACTCACAGTTTTGATTTTCCACATCCCACAGTAGAGCTTGATGCTTGTCCAACTCAGATGTGACATGTAGATACCTCTTCTCCAAGTCCTCCAGCCTCTCCTTGTACTCTTCAACCTTCTTCTCCAGCTCCAGGTTCATGAAGTGATGAGCATCAAGGCTGCGTTCAACAACAGTATTATACCTGAAGATCTTCTGTTCCAGGTCCTCCAGCCTCTCCTCCACCGTGCCAATGATCTTGGGAGCCTTCACCTCCTCTATGAGCATCGCGCCCTCCTTGAAGGACAAGGTCTTCATTGGTGCCATCACGGAGTTGAGGTAGCGGTTCACAACACCTCCCTTGGGGAAGCTCTCCCCCTCATGATCGGATCCGGAGCTAGACATGGCTAAAACCTGACAGACAGAAACAGCAAAAGCAAAGAACGCTCGAAAGCTCTCGGTGCGAGATTAGATTGACGAAAGGGGTATATATTGACGGTTTTTAGGTCAAGACGAAGCGTCGGAGTCGAAAACGAGACGGAACGGGACTCCGAGGGGCAAAAGGAGTGGGCCCACGCGGCCAAAGCATCTAACCGCGTGGGACCCCCTCTTTTCCCTCGGGTCTCCGTTCCTTCCAATTTTCTTGTCCCACACGTTAATTTCCATAAAAAATGACTTCCGTAAAATTTACGCAATTCCGAGAAACTTTCCAGAGTAAAAGTTACCTTTTATTGATTTTGGATTTCTGAAACTGCAAACTTCTTTGCAATTACCTCCTCCGGTGTCTGTAAAATGAATTCCTCCACCTTTCCAATGAAGCTTTTTCCTGCAATATAATGTTTAAGGCGTTGTCCATTAACCACATGAGGTTTACCTTTCATATCACCATGAAGACGGATAGCTCCTGAACGGTATACTTCCTGTATCACTAATGGTCCCTGCCACTTTGAAGCTAACTTACCTGCAGAAAACTTGAAACGAGAGTTGTATAATAGCACTTGATCACCTACTTTGAATTCTTTCTTTTTAATTTTCTTGTCATGCCAAATCTTAACTTTTTCTTTAAACATCCTGGCACTTTCATAAGCTTCATTTCTCCATTCATCTAGTAGGTTTAAATCAAGAATTCTCTTCTCTCCAGCAGTTTTAAAATCAAAGTTCAATTGTTTAATAGCCCATCTAGCTTTATGTTCTAATTCAACAGGTAAATGACAAGCTTTTCCATAAACCATTTTATAAGGAGACATTCCCATAGGATTTTTAAAAGCAGTTCTATAAGCCCATAATGCATCGTTAATTTTAAGTGGCCAATCAGACCTAGACTTATTCACTGTCTTTTCCAAAATGAGTTTAATTTCCCTATTACTTAATTCAACTTGTCCACTAGTTTGGGGATGATAAGGTGATGCAATTCTATGGTTAACATCATATTTTGCCAAAGTTTTCCTAAGAATACCATGTAAGAAATGAGAACCACCATCAGTAATTAAAAACCTAGGAACACCAAACCTGGGGAAAATGATGTCCTGAAGCATCTTCATTGCCGTGGCATGATCTGCACTTTTGGTTGGAATTGCTTCCACCCACTTTGTAACATAATCCACTGCAACCAAAATATGAGTATGCTTTGTCTTTGATTCGGGGAAAGGTCCCATAAAGTCAAAACCCCACACATCAAATGGTTCAAGTGGTAAGGAATAGTTCATAGGCATTTCATTTCTCCTACCAATATTTCCTACTCTTTGACATTTATCACAAGATTTAACATATTCAGCACAATCCTTAAATAAAGTAGGCCAATAAAAACCAGACTGTAATACCTTTGCACCTGTACGATCTCCTGCATGATGTCCTCCATAGGGACTGTCATGACAATCTCTTATAATAGCCTGTTGTTCATACTCAGGTACACAACGTCTAATAATACCATCCACACTCTTCTTATAGAGAAAAGGATCATCCCAGAAATAATGTCTAAGATCATAAAAGAATTTCTTTCTTTGTTGAGTAGTGAAGTGTGGAGGTAAAACTTTACCAACAATAAAATTTGCATAATTGGCAAACCATGGAGATGCAACTTTAGCACTAGAAACATTAATGTTTGCAAGTTGTTCATTAGCAAAACTATCATTAATAGGAATAGGATCATCAGGTATATTTTCCATTCTAGAAAGATGATCAGCTACTTGATTATCTTCCCCTTTCCTATCAACAATGTGTAAATCAAATTCTTGCAATAGAAGTACCCATCTTATTAATCTAGGCTTAGCATCTTTCTTATGCATTAAGTATTTAATGGCAGAGTGATCAGTATGCAATGTGACTTTCGAATCAGTAATATAAGGTCTAAACTTGTCACAAGCAAATAGCACTGCTAAAAATTCTTTTTCAGTTGTGGCATAATTCCTTTGAGCAGCATCAAGTGTTCTACTAGCATAATAAATAACATTCAGTTTCTTATCAACACGTTGGCCCAAAACAGCCCCAACTGCATAATCACTAGCATCACACATAATTTCAAAAGGCAATTTCCAATCAGGAGGTTGAATAATAGGAGCACTTATTAAAGCATTCTTCAAAATATTAAAGGACTCAATGCAATCATCATTAAAAGAGAAAGGAACATCCTTTTGCAAAAGATTGGTTAGGGTTTTGATATTTTAGAGAAATCTTTAATAAACCTACGGTAAAAACCTGCATGCCCAAGAAAACTTCTTATACCTTTGAGATCCCTTGGGAATGGGAGCTTTTCAATAGCTTCTATCTTTGCTGGGTCAACTTCTATTCCTTTCCAGAAATCTTATGCCCAAGAACAATACCTTCAGTAACCATGAAGTGACACTTCTCCCAGTTTAAAACTAAGTGTTGGTCTTCACAACGCTGCAAAACTTTGTTAAGGTTGAACAAGCAATTATCGAAGAAGTACCATACACAGAAAAATCATCCATAAAGACTTCCATTATCTTTTCAATATAATCAGCAAATATAGCATTCATGCATCTTTGAAAAGTAGCAGGAGCATTGCACAAACCGAATGGCATTCTCCTATAAGCAAATGTACCAAATGGACATGTAAAAGTGGTTTTCTCTTGATCATCTTTATGAACAGGAATTTGGGAGAAACCTGAATAACCATCTAAATAGCAAAAGTGAGAGTGTTTAGATAACCTTTCTAACATTTGATCAATAAATGGCAATGGGTAATGATCTTTACGAGTTGCTTTGTTTAACTTCCTGAAATCAATACACATTCTATAACCAACAACAGTGCGTTGAGATACAAGTTCATCCTCATCATTTGGAACAACAGTCATTCCACCCTTTTTAGGAACACAATGAACTGGACTAACCCACTTACTATCAGCTATGGGATAAATGATACCAGCTTCAATAAGTCTTATTACCTCTTTCCTTACCACTTCCTTCATTTTTGGATGGAGACGACGTTGATAATCAACAACAGGTTTTGCATCTTCCTCCAAATTAATTTTATGCATGCATAGAGCTGGGCTTATACCTTTAAGATCATCAAGAGAATACCCAATGGCTGATCGGTGAGCTTTTAACACATCAAGTAATTTCTCTTCCTCTTCAGCTGAAAGGTTAGCACTAATAATGACAGGATATATGCTCTTTGTTGGGGATATACCTACTAGGGGTATCACCAGCATGGATCAATCCGGTTAGTCCACGGTGGCCCGCAGTGGTGGTAAAGGCTTTGCCTACCGGGCGGCCCAGATAGCTGACGACCAAGGAAGGCGGATGCCGGCAAGGAGGAGGCCCAAGACTGAAGCCCACGAAGCCACCAAGACCAATGCAGAAGGCGGCAGACTTGCCGGCTAGGTTTAGGACTCTGTATGCTTGCCGGATACGTAATCTCCTTGTAACCCTAGGTCCAGCCGCCTATATAAGCTGGACCCCGGGACGCCTTTAGGGCATCGAAACCAACCAATCAATCTACAACCAACTCATTGTAACCTGTACTTCGGCTATTGTCTTATAGTGAGTTATAGCAGCACGTAGGGCTCCGCCACCGTCGTGGAGCCTGAAGCTGGGTAAACTGCCGTGTACAATCCCGACCTCGACGACGTCCACCTTCTTGCCCTACGTTCACCCTCGGCTAGCAGGACCCCGTCTCCTATCCAAGATGCCGATACGACGACAGTTGGCGCCCACCGTGGGGCCTAAGGCGTCAGGCGTCACGTTCCAGGCGGGAACCCTTGGCGGCATCGGCGAAACAATCGCCGTCGGCCGCGCTGTTCGCTATGGCGACAACCACTACATCAGCTGCGACGAGTCCTACATCCCCGCAGACGACTACATTGTCGGATGCGGAGTTGTGCCGTTTGGCGGCGTCGATGTGTTCATCGGCTACACTTCTGAGGCGTATGGGTTGCCGCGAATTTATTCGCCATCCCACCCGCCCTACAATCAAGACGGATCTGAGTTTGCCTCCCTGAGGAGTCCGCAGATTCAGATCTACACTTTGTCGGCATGACGGGACTGGGATCAGACTCCCAGCCCAACAGTCAAGATCCCGAATCTATTCTTCCTGCGCTCCAGGATGATGCGATGTCGGATGCCGGATCCAGATCTACCGTTCACGTCAACGTAGATTCTGATTCCGAAGAAGATTCTGCCAGCATGTTTGAGCAACGGGTCAAGCAGTGTTTTGTTACACCTGATCCTCCGCCTTCTGAGGCGGCTACGGGCTCCTCCGTCAACATGCAGCAGGTTTTTGTGGCGGATGTCACCGGTGCAGCCTCAGAGCAGGCGGCAACTGACGCCGCCAACCTGGGGACCCCGGCAACCGATCCACTGTTTCCAGAGCCTCCTGGGGCTCCGAAGAAGAGGATTCTAGAAGGCGAGCCCAGCAAGATAGGGAACATGGCGGCCCTGGCGGAAGTTCTGCACACGCCGGTGAACGACAAAACCAACCGGCTGATTTGGAGAAACTTCGAAACACCTTGGTGGAGCAAACTGAGTACCTCAAAAGCAAGCAAGCAGAGGTCCAGAGCCTCCTCGACGAAGCCAAGGAGGAAAACGCCAAGATAACCGCCAAGTTAGACCCCAAGCGCAATCTTTTCACCACCACCCCATTGCCCAAGCCGGCAGGACCTGTGGAGAAGAAAAGCAAGAAAGGCAGGGATCCTGACAATTCAAATCCCTGCCCAAAAGCTTGGTTTCGAGTGGGCTACAGCGCCGCAGCGTAAGGACAAGAACGGGGACGTCATCCTCGCCACCCCTGTCCTCAACACTGCAGCCGCCTTAGACATCCTCAACAATGATGACTACGACAAGGACGAGAAGATTTACTACGCATCGATCCTTGCTCACAAAGCTCTAGAGCAGCAGGCCCGTGCTGATTCTCGCGCCGACATGGCGGACGCAAGGGGAGGAAAGTTGGAATCCAAATCCAACGCTTGCAAAGCTGCGGCCGGTGGCAACCCGAAGATCCGTCCGGCTCCAGTAGCCACGGAAAAGGGAAGGACAAGGACCCGCGCAAGTCACCACCTCCCAAAAGGCAGCGTGACGAGGCGTCCAGAACCGGCAACAGGCGCAAGGCCTCACCCCCTCCGCCTAGGCGGGATGAAGGCGGAAGCAGGGGCAGCAAGCAGCCGCCAAGGAGTGGCGGCAATCGTGACAACGCCCCGCCGCCAAGAAGAAGCAGGGACCACACAGTCCCCACCACCAGTGCCCAGGCACGAAGGCGGAAGCCGGGGACACAACAACGAGCCTAGGCACAGCCGGGCAGCGCAGGACGAGCCTATGCCGATAGATCTGGCAAGCAGCTCAGTCCGCAAGACGAGACATCGTCTCAATGACATCAAGGCTGGAAAGCAGATGCCTATCTAGGACCTGAGTGCTTTGGCCCAGCCATCCGCAACGTTCAAGTACCCGAGACATGACATCAGTGTCAAAAACTCATCAAAGGTACAATGGAGCGGACAAGCCAAACTCATGGTTGTCGGACTACGCGCTGGCAGTTGAAATTGCCGGAGGCAATGGCCTCGTCGCCGCACGCTTCCTTCCCCTCATGTTGAGGGGACAGCCCGAAGCTGGATCGAAAACTTGCCGGAGAAAAGCATTCATAGTTGGCATGACATGGAAAAGGTGTTCACACAGCACTTCCAAGGCACGTACAAGCGACCCAATACATACACAGATTTGGTTCGTTGCGTGCAAAAGCCAGATGAAACAGCTACAAGCTTCTTGGCAAGGTGGATTCAAACAAAGGCAAGCTGCGAGAACGTAGACGACAATCAAGCAATCCATGCCTTCACCACAGGCCTCCTGAAGGGCTCAAGTCTCAGACATAAGCTCGTACGCATGCAAGTCAAGGATCTCGGAGTCATGCTCGAAGTAGCAGCCATGTACGCACAGGCGGATGATGATGCACGCGATGGAGATGGCGCACATGACATGGCGCCAAACAGGCGAGCAAGTCACAAACGCAAGGCTCCCCAGGATGACAAAGCCGGACCGTCAAACGAGGTCGCCGCCGCCTTCGAAGGCAAAGGCGGCAACCGCAAGTGGAAAGGAAAGGGTAAAGATGGCGGCTCCAGCAAGCAACGCCTGACATACGATCAGCGAAAGCCTTGCCCTGCCCAATCCACGCGTCCTTAGGCAAAGTTAACCACACATTAGGGGAATGCCGGTTCATGGAGGACTTCAAGAAGGACCCCGAGGTTGGCTGGAAGTCAAAAAAGAGCAAAAAGGCTGAGAAGACAAAGAAGGAAGATGATGATGGGGCAGTGTCCATGTCCGAGGATGAGGAACCCAAGCTGGTGCGCAAAGAAAGGAAATATCCCAAGGTACATGGCCAATTGGTGTGCTTCTGGGCACTCCTTCGGCAAAGAAGAAAAGGCGGAGATGCGCGAGCTAAACGCCACAGTACCAGACGTTCCCCAGTATCTAGACTGGTCAGAGGAGCCAATAACTTGGGATAGAGATGATCACCCAGATCACGTACCTCACCCCGGCAAATACGCCCTTGTCGTCGACCCAATTGTCGATAACTTCAGGCTCACCAAGGTGTTGATGGATGGCGGCAGCAGCCTCAACATCATCTACGCGGACACACTGAAGCGCATGAACTTGTCGGAAAGCCAGCTTGACTACAGCAAAGTCAAGTTTCATGGCATCGTTCCGGGAAAGCAAGCCAAGTCAATGGGAAGCATCAATTGGAGGTTACTTTTGGAGCCTGAGACAAACTACCGCTCGGAGTATCTCAGGTTCGAAGTAGTCCCCTTCAAAGTGCCTACCACGCCATCTTTGGACGGCCAGCTTTCGCCAAGTTCATGGCTCGCCGTGTTACATCTACAGCAAGTTGAAGATGCCGGGACCCAACGGTACAATCACCGTCAATGGCAACTTCAAGAAAGCAAAGGAGTGCGAGCGTGGCAACGCCGCCTTCGCTGAGGCAGTCCTCCATGCAGAGGAGTTAGCCATGTTGAAAAAGAGCTCGATACGTCACAGTTGCCGGAGCATGTAAAGACCGCTGAACAAAAGAACACTTTCAAGGCGTCCGAAGACACAAAGAAGGCGGATCTGGTCCCAGGTGACAGCTCCAAGCAAGTCACCATAGGGGCAGGCCTGGACGACAAATAGGAAAGCGCGCTCGTCAGGTTCCTCCGTGAGAATCAGGACATCTTTGCATGGTCGTCAGCCGACATGCCAGGTGTCCCGAGGGAACTTGCCGAGCACTCTCTTAACGTCTACGAAGGAGCCAAGCCAGTGAAGCAAGGAATAAGGCGCTACGGTGAGAAGAAGCGGACAGCAATAGGGAAGGAGATCATCAAGTTGCAAGAAGCCAAGTTCATTAGGGAGGTAGTACACACTGATTGGTTGGCAAATCCTGTAATGGTTCCAAAACCTAATAAGGAAATGAGAATGTGCATTGATTATACCGGTTTGAACAAGTGCTGTCCTAAGGACCACTTTGCTTTGCCTCGTATAGATCAGGTCATAGACTCCACAGCCGGCTCCGAGCTGCTGTGCTTTTTGGATGCGTACTCCGGGTACCACCAAATCAAAATGCGAGAATCCGACCAAATCAAAACAGCGTTCACTACGCCCTACGGGACCTTCTGCTACATCACGATGCCCTTCGGTCTAAAAAATGCCGGCGCAACGTATCAGCGGTGTATGCAAAGATGCCTTCACGAGCAAATTGGCCGCAATGTTCACGTCTATGTTGACGACATTGCCGTCATGTCAAGAAAGAAGGCAGATTTGCTTGATGATTTGAGAGAAACCTTTGATAGCCTCCGGGTATATAGGATGAAGCTCAACCCGAAAAAATGCGTCTTCGGGGTTCCTGCCGGCAAATTGCTTGGCTTTATCGTTTCCGAACGAGGGATAGAAGTAAATCCAGAAAAAATCAAAGCGATCCTCAACATATCCAGGCCCAAGGACCTGAAGGACGTGCAGCGACTTGCCGGCTCGGCGGCTGCCGTCAGTCGTTTCATTAGCCGTCTTGGTGAGAAGGCACTGCCTCTCTACCGGCTTCTGAAGAAATCCGACAACTTTGAGTGGACAGACGAAGCAGACGCCGCCTTGCAGCAACTCAAGGACGCGTTAACGTCTGCTCCAATTTGGCAGCTCCTCGTTCGCAGGAACCAATGCTGCTTTACATCGCGGCAACTAACTTGGTTGTTAGCGTGGTCTGGTTGTGGAACGCAAGACGGAAAATTCAGACTTGCCGGAACAACGTCCGGTTTACTTCATCAGTGAAGTATTTTCCGCCTCAAAACAGCGTTATCCGCATTACCAGAAGCTGGTCTACGGTGTTTTCTACGCCGCCAGGAAGTTAAGGCACTATTTCCAGGAACATTCAATAACGGTGTGAGCAAGGCACCTCTGGGGGATATCATCAATAATACAGATGCAACAGGCCGCGTTGCCAAATGGGGCATCGAACTTGCCGCCTTCGACATCATGTATAAACCCAGAACGGCCATTAAGTCTCAAGCCTTAGCAGACTTTGTAGCAGATTGGACGGAGGCCATGGACGAAGTACCTCTCCCTGAAGATGCATATTGGATCATGCACTTTGATGGATCAAAAATGCTTCAGGGCTCGGGGGCTGGCATTGTTTTAAGAAACCCTCAAGGAGACAAGCTTAGTTATGTGTTACAAATTCACTTCAAGGCAACTAATAATGTTGCTGAATACGAAGCTCTCCTTCATGGTTTACACATTGCCAAGGAACTTGGCGTCCAGCGTGTCCTCTGCTACGGAGATTCAGACTTGGTGGCGCAACAGATACGTGGCACTTGGGACACAAAGAGCGAGACAATGGCGGCATATCGAGCTACCGTTGACGAATTCGCCAAGTGTTTTCTAGGCTACGAGGTCCGCCACATCCCAAGAGCTCAAAATGAGGCGGCAGACACACTTGCCAGAATGGGATCTGAACGCAAAAAGGTACTGATGCATGTAAAATGCATACATGAACTTTGCACTTTAATTGCTTATATTCCAATCATATTTGCATCATATAAGGGTTATATCAATGTTTTATAATGATTTTGGGAATATTTCATAGTTTTCCCATTTATTTGGAATTAACCCTGTTTTTCCAGAAAACGTCTTTTTTAGTGTTTCAGACTTTCCGGGAGCTTCGGGACTCCAAAAAGGGCAAGGCCAAAGAGCACGGTTCAGAATTTTCGAGACGAACGCAATGGGCTTAAATTGAAGACCAGAAGCCCAACAGGCTGGAAATGGGAGGGTCCCACGCGGCCTAAAATACCTGGCCGCGTGGGCCCAGCTCGTTTCCACCTCGGAGCTCCGTGGACGTCGATCTTTGCTCCACCGACATAGTCTTGACCTAAAAACGCCTATAAAAAAGGTCCCCTGGCGTTTCGCGAAAGGAGGCGGCGGAGAAACACAAAACCACGAAACAGGAGACAGAAGGCTGCCGCCGGAGAAGATCGGAGGGGGAAACGCCGCCGGAGTCGCCTCCGGAGGGCTCCACCCCCCTCCGGCGTGTTCATCATCAACATCTTCATCGCCGTTGCTGCCTCCCATGATGAGGAGGGAGTAGTTCTTCATCGGGGCTGAGGGCTCTACCGGTAGCTATGTGGTTCATCTCTCTCTCCCATGATGTGATCTTTATGTGATCATGAGCTTTGTAATCTAATTGAATTCATGGATGTTTCTCCTTCATTGTTTGTGCTACTCAAGTGGTTTTATTAATGTAATTTCCGGAGTCACCTTTGTCCCATGGTGTGAAGTTGACAGTGTGCGCACCGTGTGTGACTCTTAGGCTAAAGGTTACAGAAATACTTACCATGAGTTATTCTTTGTGTTGGATGTCACTATAAAATTGTGGTGTTTATTTAGTACTATTTTGGGGCACTCATAGTGACCTTGGGGTTCCCTAGATGTGGAAGACAGACTTTAAGGTGTGTTTATGTAGCCCTACACGATGGTCTTGGTGTTCTATGATATTGTGGTGTTTGTTCACTCAGACTTTAAGGTGTGCTCTTGTAGCCCTACACAGTAGATTGGTATTTCTATCCAACGGGAGAATAGTTCAGAGTAGCAAAGTGAAGAGGAAATATCTATGTATTCAATTGTTGGGAATGTCCACTAGTGAAAGTATGATCCCTAGGCCTTATTTCCAAGCATCCTAGAAAACCTTTGTCTTGTCCTCTTGCATTGAAGAGGATTGGGACACTTCCACATTCTTGCCTTGTTACATCAAACTTCCATCCATTAAATCAACTACCTTGTTCCTTAAACTTGTTTAGTGCATAATCAACTAAAACGTGTGACACTTTAGTTGTAGGGAATAGATAACTTTTCCTTCTTGCTCCTGCGGATCGATACCTTACTTTCACATTGAGAGGTGCTACAGTGATCCCTTGCTCTTGGGGGTTATCAGGTACCAAAAGATGTTTTCCTGGAACACTTATACAAGCCGTCAATAAAAGGAGCAGACCTCCTTGACACAGAATCGGCAGAGCCAGTTGACAATGCTAGCTATGCCGTCTACCTGGTAAAGCCGGATTGGACGACGCCATATTTGGACTTCCTGATCAATCAGGAGTTACCGGATGATGAGGTTTGAAAAGGCAAATCATAAGAAGAGCCAAGGCATTCACAATAATCAAAGGCGAATTGTACAAGCGTAGCACCACTGGTGTTTACCAACGTTGCATTTCGCCCGAAGAAGGCAGAGAACTGTTGGATGAGATACATGCTGGCGTATGTGGACATCACGCTTCCTCACGCGCCCTTGTTTCAAAAGCCTTCCGACAAGGTTTCTACTGGTTGACAGCCAAGCAAGATGCAGAGACATTGTCAAAAGATGCAGGGGCTGCCAACTTTATGCCAGACAATCACACATGCCGGCTCAAGAGCTTAAAACAATACCCATCACATGGCCTTTCGCAGTCTGGGGCTTGGACATGGTTGGTCCGTTTAAAACGGCGCCTGGTGGCTACACACATTTACTTGTGGCTGTAGACAAGTTCACCAAATGGGTTGAAGCTAAGCCTATCAAAAAGCTAGACGGCGCCACAGCCGCAAATTTTCTGTGGGGAATAATCTCTCGGTTCGGGGTGCCTCATAGCATCATCACCGATAACGGCACTAACTTGTCGCAAGGCGAAGTCGAGGAATACTGTTATAAGCATGGCATCCGCCTAGATCTAGCCTCAGTAGCACATCCGCAGGCAAACGGTCAAGTAGAGCGTACAAATGGTTTAGTTCTACAAGGTATCAAACCACGTCTCGAAGTACCATTGCACAGAGCGGCTGGGGCTTGGGTGGATGAATTGCAGTCTGTCCTTTGGAGTTTACGCACAACTCCAAACAGATCAACCAAGTTTACTCCTTTCTTCTTAGTCTATGGCGCAGAAGCAGTGTTGCCGACCGACATGATGTACGATTCTCCCAGAATTCAAGCCTACGTCCAGGAAGACGCAGAAGATGCAAGACAGGATGGCCTTGACCTACTTGATGAAGAACGAGATGTTGCCTTGCACGATCCGCCATCTATCAGCAAAGTTTGAGGCGTTATCACAGCAGAAGGTACGGCAACGAAGTTTTAGAGTTGGTGACCTGGTCCTCCGCCTAATCCAAGACAGGAAGGGCTTGCATAAGTTATCCCCGCCTTGGGAAGGACCTTTTGTGGTCAGTAAGGTGTTGCTCAATGGTTCTTATTACTTGGTAGACGCACGAGACGGATACAAGAAGAAGCGAGGTCGCAAGCGCAAAAGGAAGGTTGACGACAAGTATGAAGAAACCAAGCGACCTTGGAACATTGAGCAGCTACGTCCTTTTTACACTTAGCAATTTCCACATTGTAATAAGTACTATATGATTATGAAATAAAAGTCTGTGGTTTGCTCATTCAGTTTTGGGATCATGCCATCTTTTGTCTTTTCTCGCAATCATATATCTGTTGTCATAAAAGTTACCAAACAAAATAAGTTTTTGCTCCGTGCTAAGGTTCAAACTTTTTGACATTTGCCGTCTGCCGGCTAAAAAAGCAAACAATCTTTGCACCGCCTAATGTGCTTATCTGTCTGTTTGTGTGTGGGTCGCCTAGTAGTATGTCGTTGGCACCAACATGCTGGCTTTGGTCTCTGAGTCTAAATTAGTTGGTATTGCACCTGGTTGGCTCAGCTAAAGTAACTAAGATGAGGTTCCGCCAACATATGAAAAAGCTAAACATGCAAGCGAGATACATATTAAGGCGGGCCACTTAAATAAGCCTACCGCCAAGTGTAGCATAAAAGTTGGCCCAAATATTTACAAACCCAAAATAAAGTTTTATGCGTTAACAGATTAACGCAGTGTTTTGTGCTGCCTTTGCAGGAGGACAGTCAAGGGTTGCCGCCTTGGTGGAGCTGGTGGAGAGATCCTGGGGGCTGACGCCGGCATTCTTGGGGCTGGCTCCGCCATCCTGGGGCTGCGCTCGTCGGCTCCGGCTTCGCCTTCTCCGCCTACGGCAGCTTCAGGATCCGCCAAGGAGGGATCGGCTACGGCAACATGCGGATCCGGGTGTTCCTTGTAGAACTTGCGGATGTCAACCATGTTGGCAACCCGGGTCGCATAGCCGAACAGACCGCAGCACGTCCTGCATCACGATGGCTTGGTTGTTTTCGTCTTCGGTGGGGAAGTACTCGGTGACTTGATGAATATCAGCCTCCGGGTACCACGCCGCCGTCATTGCCAATGCCAACTTGGCGCCGCCTCGTGCTGCTGAGCGTAGCGTGCTGTCGTGTTCGGCTGCCGCCTTCTCCAGCAGGTCCGGCAGAGCATCGAAGATGACGGGATCGCCGTCCTCCCCAGGGTAGAACTTGGCGGCAAACGCTTTGCCTGCGCCGACAATCTGGTTGACGATTTCGCCAACTTTCAAGATTCGGGCAAGGCGCGGCGTCGTAGCCATGTCATCACCCAAGTTAGCCGGCACTGCACAAACACAAAGTTACACACTGCAGCTTCAAGTTTCAAGAGTGCAAGGTGTCAAAGAAAGATGAAGGATTAGAGACATACCCAAGACATGCTCGTGGATGGCGTTGACCTCGTCCAGATGGTTTTCAAGTGTTTCCTGAGCCAGCTGGACTGCCTGTGACAGTTGTTCCTGCTGAGCTTTGGCATTCTTGTTCACCTGGTCGAGGTTGTTGCTCATGGCTTCAAGTTGTCCCGTCAACTTGCTAACCTCGGCGGCATGGGCCAGCTCCCGCTCATCCAGCTCCTTGGCGTGATCCGCCTTCAGTTTTGCCACCAACGCAGCAAGATCTGCAGCTTCGTTCATCAAAGCTTGCATGTCAGTGGAGTTCTTGAGAATATCTTGCGCAGTGTTTAGTAATTCTACAAATAAAAAAGAAAGACGACTAAAATACTTGTCGGAAAAGCAAAAAGAAGTCGGACGAAAAGAAGGCAAAGAAAACTTTGTCACCTTCATCCTTTTTGCGAGCCTCTTCCAAGCTCGCAATTTGGGCGTCCTTCATCTCCACGTCCTGCTGCAGTTGCTGGCATTCCTTGTTTTTCTTCTCTTGAGCACGGAACAGCTCAAGGTTGGAAGCAAGAACGGCCTGCATGCACGAAAACAACATTGCGGTTAGCACTATTTAGTCAACGAGACCACTTTGCCGGCTAAAATTTTTCAGCCGCCAAAGTGCTCGGGGGCTGGGACCATAGGCTACATTACCTCAAGTTGGTTATGCAGGGTCTCGTGGAGATCATCCATGTGCGCGTACCATTTGCGGGTACCTTCACGCATGGTCCTTAGCGTTTGCCGGGGGTCTTGCAACCCTTTGCCAGATTGAGAGCCAGGATGGGAGGACGATCCGCCTTGGTCAGCCGCCATCCTGTCGTCCATCTCTTGCTTCATGGCAATAAATCGAGCGGCATCATTAGCCGAAGCTTCAGCCGTCTTGGAAAAAGTGGGGCCGGCAACTGATTTCTTGCCCGCCATCTTCTCCGTAGCCGCCTCTGCGGTACCAGCAGCTGTGTACGTTCCCTGGCATAGAACCACGGGAACGCCAACTGTGGGCGTTGTTGGCGCAGCGGCTGGAGAAGAGCGGGTGGCTTGCCTCTGCCGGCAGATATTTTCAGATTGGAGCGGAGCTTGGGCATGGCTGGCTTGCCCCTGTAAGCAGAAAAGTGCAAGTTTGTCAGCACAAACTTATATCAAAATGGCTAAGTCAGGGAAAGCAAAAGTTTGCCTACCGCTTGAATGGGACATTCCCCACGGTCTCATCCTCTGCATCAGCGGAGGTGGCCGCTTCTTCCTCTTCTCCAAATCCTTGGTGGAGGTGCTCAACTTGCGCTTCTTCGACTTGCTGGCACCGGTGTCGTACCAGTTTGGAGCCAAGTCTTCCTCCCCAAGGTTTGCAGCTGAAAAGGAAACAAGACAGAATATTAATTCAGTACCAGTGGACAAAGATGTCAATGAAATGACAAAGTAGCTTTGGCTTACCGCTGGGGCTGGGTTGTCATGGGTGAACATGGCGACGCCTTCAGCCGCCTTCACCGACAGAGGCTTGACAAGCTCTCTGAGCCGGTACTCTAGTGCATCTTGGTCAAGGATGCTGTTGCCGGCGTCATCCGCCTTGTACTCGCACATCTTCAGTGGGCGATGGCGGAGTGGCATTATCTTCCTCGACACCCAGCAGATGACGGTGTCAACTCCGTCAAGTTGCGGAGCCATCATCGTCTTCGTCAAGAACTCGATCCGCCTGACGGCAATTCGAAGCTCAGCCGACAAGCTGCTAAGCGGCACCTTTGCCGTCCAACAGGCCTTGTGGGTTGGCGGACCGTTGACAAAAACAGGCATCCCCTGTGTGCTGCCAGGTGTCGGGATGTCCTTGCAGTAGAAGAAAGTGCTGGTCCAGTGCTTCACCGACTCGATGTATGGTATCTTTGGATACCAGTCGGGTTGGCGGCAGTTGAAGGTGACACTACCACAGGTTGCTAGATGGCCGCCTGGTATGGTTTGCCGGCGGCACAAGAAGCAGTACTTGAATAGCTCTATGGACGCAGCTATGCCTAAGTACCCTTCGCACAAAGCCTGGAAGCCGGCTAGCACTAGAATACTATTGGGCGCTATGTTGTGCGGCTGCAGCCCGTAGAAACTAAGTACCGCCAAAAGAAGGCGGAAAGCGGCAAGGACATACCGCGGAGGCTGTGCGACGCCAATATGACGCGCTCGCCGTCTTGTGGGTCAGGGACTGCCTCGTCGCCTGGAACCCTCCAGGAGCATTCAGTCTTTGGCGGAATGTAGCCGCCTTCCTCCAGCTCCTTCAGATAGACGCTGACGGCAGCCAGTACCTGGAGCCAAGGTCTCCAGTCTCCTCCTCTTCCTCGGCGTCGTCGTCGTCGTCGGCGGCAGATTCCGCCGCAGCCTCAGAGCTGGTCGCCGCAAGAGATGGGAGCGGGAACGTCGGAGCAGCTGCTGCAGGTGCCGCCGGAGTTGGGGAAGAAGTGGGAACCTCACCTGCAGCTACGGTGGCAACGGGAGAGGTCATCGGCGTGCTCGCGGGCACCGCCGCCGCCGCTGGCGCAGATCCAGATCCAGCAGGGGTCGCCGAGGCCGCAGCCAGCGCCGCTGCCGCCGCCGCATCTTGCTGAGTGCTCGCCATTTGCAGTGGAAGCTTTGCTTGTGCTCGCCGGAGTGAGTACGGGGAGAGGAAGAGCTCGGGAAGATGAGGAGGCCGCGGTGGGTGCGAATGGGGAAGAAGACCTGCCTCGGTGTGCCCTTTGGGGTATTTATCTCCACGCGCCAAGATCGTGCCCGAGATTGGGGGATGCACGATTTCCGTCACGTGCCCACGATTTGCACGTCGTGGCAACGGTGTCTGCGGCCCTCGCTCCGATTTTGTGCGTAGTGGGGAAACAATCATGACACATGCCCAAGTCCAAACTGTCGTGGACTGCATGACGTCATCCGTCAACATTTGACGAGACCAGTCAATGGACAAGACTGGTGCCGGGAAGATTCCTGACAACGGTCAGGCCGTCTTTCCCATGATGGCGGCAAATCATCCGACTATATTAGGCGGACCGCCGCTTACTTTCAACTTTGGAATGCTTCAAGCTCTTCAGACGCTTACAAAGACAAGACGGACGTTGCCGACAAGAAGAAGACGGCGCCTGAAGAACTCGAACCCTTCCAGGGGCTAATGTTGGGGATATACCTACTAGGGGTATCACCAGCATGGATCAATCCGGTTAGTCCAGGGTGGCCCGCAGTGGTGGTAAAGGCTTTGCCTGCCGGGCGGCCCAGATAGCTGACGACCAAGGAAGGCGGATGCCGGCAAGGAGGAGGCCCAAGACTGAAGCCCACGAAGCCACCAAGACCAATGCGGAAGGCGACAGACTTGCCGGCTAGGTTTAGGACTCTGTATGCTTGCCGGATACGTAATCTCCTTGTAACCCTAGGTCCAGCCGCCTATATAAGCTGGACCCCGGGACGCCTTTAGGGCATCGAAACCAACCAATCAATCTACAACCAACTCATTGTAACCTGTACTTCGGCTATTGTCTTATAGTGAGTTATAGCAGCACGTAGGGCTCCGCCACCGTCGTGGAGCCTGAAGCTGGGTAAACTGCCGTGTACAATCCCGACCTCGACGACGTCCACCTTCTTGCCCTACGTTCACCCTCGGCTAGCAGGACCCCGTCTCCTATCCAAGATGCCGATACGACGACACTCTTCTCATCCAAATATGCATATTTCAGATTTGTAGGCAAAGGTTTTAATTCAAAGCTAGGATCCCCTTTAGGTGGTGGTAGCACTCCTAAATTATCAGGTGGGATATGCAATTGTAATTGTGGTGGCTGTTGTGAAAGTATTTGTTCTAAAGCATCTTTTTCTTCTTCATTAAATGGTTCATCATGATTAAGCATGTATCTTTCCACCACGTCTGTTGAAGCTACAGCTACATGAGCAAGAGTTTCAATTACATCTTCAGAAAATGGCTCTTTCTTTGAATGCTTATCAGAAAATTTAGAAAAGTTGAATGCAAGTTTTTCTCCATCACAATTAATAAACACTTTCTCTTTAAGCAAATCAATTTCAGCACCAACAGTATGTAAGAAAGGTCTACCGAAAATGATAGGACAAAATGAATCTTGAGGGCAACCAAGCACAATAAAATCAGCAGGATATTTAATTTTACCTACCAATACTTCAACATCTCTAACAATTCCAAGTGGATTAATATAATCTTTATTAGCAAGTTGAATTGTCATACCTGTCTCTTCCATACTGATAGGATCAATATCAGGCTTGATTTCAAGATACAGAGAATATGGAATGACACTAATGCTTGCTCCAATATCACATAAGCCATGATAACTAGAAGTCCCAATAGTGCATGATATAACAGGCTTACCAACCTTGGCCGAATTGCCTTTAACAACTTTAGTAGCATCTTCACATAGATAAACATCAACATGATCTTCTTCATTTAATTGTTTGATAATAGAGATTTGACTGTTGACTTCCATCTGTTCATAAGGCTGAGATCTTCTTCTTTTACTCTTGTTAGAAACAGCAATAAGTAAATTTTCCTTGACTTGGTTTGGATATGGTGGTGCCTCAACATACTCCTCAATTGTCAAGGATGACACTGGTTCTACCTGTTTAATAACTTTGGGTACAACAATAGATTGTTTAACAGGTTCAACATAAACTTCAAACCCAGTTTTAGGAATACCAATATGATTAGCAAAAGATTTAGCTACCTCAATTATAACATAAGGATCAAGATTAAAAGTATCACTCAGATTTTTAAACAAGGTAGAAGTAGAGAAATTCTCTACACATGAATACTCATAGTCCAGATAGGGCTCATTACCTTTATCAAGATCCCAATCACCAGTATTCTCAGAAATAGTCTCCAATAAATTCCATGCTTCTTCTTCAGTATTATTTGTAAAACTTCCACTAGATGAATTATCCAGAAATTCCTTTTGTTGCCTTGGTAGCCTCACATAAAAGTTTATCAGAATAATTTTCCTTGTAAGATCATGACAAGGATTCTTGCGGAGGAGTTCCTTTAACCTCCCCCAAGCTTGAGTAATACTTTCTCCCAGATGTGGCCAGAAATTAAATATATAGCAGCGGTTCTCATAAGCTTCTCTAGGAGTAAAATACTTAAGAAAGAAAACCTTCCTCAAAATACTCCAGTCCATAGTGACTTCTTCATCTAAAGACCTGAACCAAATACGAGCATTACCAGATAAAGACAAATATAACAGCTTCCTTTTTACCTGATCTTCAGAAATACCAGGAAGTCTAAATAAACCACATATAGCCTCAATTGTTTCTATGTGTTCACGTGCAGATTTAGTTCCATCCCCTGTAAATGGATTTTTCATAACTCTTTTAACATGACCAACGGGAATTTTATATCCCACTTTAGGTATCTCAGGCACAGTAATTTCAACAGTTTTAGGAGCATAAGCACTTTCATATAGAGCAAGATGCAGCGAGGCACGATTCATATGAGATAAAACAGTAAATAAAATTCACCTTTCAAGTTTCCTTACCAAACTTCTTACCAATAGCGCTACGCTCCCCGGCAACGGCGCCAGAAAAGTATCTTGATGACTCCCAAGTGCAGGAGATCAATTGTAGTACCTTTCGAATAGAAAAGGTTGTCGAACCCACGAGGAGCTGAAGGTATTGGTTATTAGAAATGATAAATAGACAATAAAAGATGCAAGTGTTTTTGGTATTTTCGATTGTATAATTGCAAGACAGTGACAATGCAGCAAATAAATGGTAACAAGTAAAAGCTCTCAAAGAGAGAGAAAGCCCAATCCTCTATGTGTAAGAGGACAAGCTCAAGTGATGTGTAACTTATATGTGGAAAACGTTCCCGAGGGCGGCATGGATATTGCTAGGCATATAGATTTATTAAACAACACGTTGAATATCTTGTCTAGTTTTAATCTTCTTCGGACGGAGCTATTATTAGGTACAGCTAAATAAATAGACTAAACCCCTTATGATGGATCATGTGGCCAATTAAATGACAGCACAAGAATTATTAAGATATAAAATCCCACCATAGCATTACGCTCTAGGTCCCCGATACTAATACCCCGTAAAGTAACTTAATGATTTGGTCTCAGGCTTTCGTGTCCTCCCAAGTCTCCCTCACGCCATTACACTACGGTGTTCTCCTATGAGCCCATATAGGTGAAGTGTTGTGCAGTCGACGTTCGCACAACACCATCATAGAATCACACAAAAAGATAAACACTAGACAAAATACCAACACATGTCATATATAAATCATTGCCAATTCATCCTATGCCCTCAGGAACATACGGGAACTACTCACAACGTGCAAACATGGTGATATTCAGTGGCATAAGTGGTACAACACAATCTGAAAATATAACTTCACCACCAAATAATGACAAGTACTCAATCACAAACATGAATAGTAGCACAAGACAAGTATCTAGGGTATAGCAACTCTCAAACTACGAGGGGACGGAGTGGATCACGGAGATGATGATGGAGATGGTGCTGGTCTTGGTGATGGTGATGATGTTGAGGCCTCCTCCCATGCCAAGGAGGAGAGGTGATGACGATGACGATGATTTCCCCCTTCTTCGGAGCTCCGGAGCAGCAGGATCTGATCCCCCCTCGGAGGGAATCAGGAGTTTCGTCGCCGCCGCGACCTCGGATAGTCTCGTAAAAAATAGGGCGTTACTTTTCGGCGAGACGGAGACCTCGTTAAAAAGCCCCAGGCGAGGAAGTGCCCGAGGCTCAGGATGGTGGGCCCCACGCGGCCAAAAATCTGGCCGCGTGGGCCCCCTCTTTTGGGCCTCGTGGCTCTCCTCCCTTCGATCTTCTTCCCACTGCTGTTCTCCCGATGAAAAACCAGTTGTGCAATTTTCCTTTTTTCCATTTGGGTCCCTGTAGCTCCTGAAACATTAAACACAAGAAAAAGGAGGTTTTCTGCCTCCCGGAAATTAAATACCAAAAATAGGGACTTTGTATGAAAGTCCCATAAATCATCTAAAACATGTAAAAACAATGACATAATAATGCAAATAACATCCTAATATGGTGATATAAGTGGTATAGATGATGATATAAAATGCACGTATCAATAGTCGAATCCACTAAGCACGCCCAAGGGGCTAGTGTTCTGTAAAAGGGTGTAAGAATCGTCGCCAAGGAATAAAAGATAAGTATTTTAATTCCGTGAGCCTGAGTTCTTGTCGTGAAGTGTGTTATCCGTAACAACCCCCAAGCAGGGGGCTGACATGGTGCTGGTGGCTGACGGGTCGAGCGCAGTAGCCTATCGGTAGGCACTGCCACCCGATCGTGCCGTACTGCCGCGGAAAGAAGGGCTCAGGCAGTGCTATGTTTTAAAGAACATAAACACAGAAATGCACATTCAACTTTGCTTGCAGGTTGCTTCGGATGAAACACTTTCACGACATGAAGGGAGGGTCCATTCTTTTCCTACTGAAAGTTTGCTGTGTGCAGCGTCTTCCCGGGATAGGAACGGACGATGGAAAACGGCTAAGGAGCTGGACACCCGGGAAGGACATGGCAGATCAAGGGCGCGGCGAAAATCAGCTAAGTCTTTGCATTCACATCCTGCACTTAGGCATGACATCTTGCTCGGAGTCAATATACCATCAACCTGCGCATGCTTGACAGTCTATGAGAGCCTTTGCGGGGGTAATGCATCCTCCCCGGCGAACGGTCTGTTTCCCTCTGACCTAGTACCCGCGGCAGTGGAGTGGACTCCCGGAAGGTATAGTGCTCTTAGGGGTACTGCTACTGCGGCAGACAGTCAGAGTACTTGGCACCTAAGAGATCTCCTCAGAAAACTTGACAGCGCGTTAGTGCAAAGGAAGATGTGGGAAATGACCCCGGGAGTTGAGCCATAGGATTGCATTCATCTGAATTTAAATTCTGAATTGCAATTTTGAACTACATTCAGTTATGCAACTTCCTAAGTACATATCTAGCATGTGCTACTAAGACCAGCTCAGGATTCCTAGCTGCGCAGACTTGTCTTTTATTTTGCCTGCCGGGTAAACTCTTGATTCCCGGGGACGCCTGGGAGAAGGAGGGCACTCGCGCAGAATCTTCAGGGATCCCACGGGCCAGGGAACTTCCTGGCCATCCCTGGGACGTGCTGGTTGCAGAGGGAGTACACGTGGTCCATGAACTTGTCCATGATGCTTCTTCGTCCTAAGTGGGAGGGGAAAAAGCGAGTCACGAGACAAATTTCTTTTCAAGATAAACTTGCCAAGACCCAGGAGGCCTTACCTTGAAGACATCATCAAGGTCGCAGAGGAGGCGGAGCAATCTCGGGTTGCCCGCGGCCTCTCTCCACAGGTCCATCTTGATGATATCCTTCCGAGTCGCCAACGCCACCGACGCCTCCATGGCGGCAGAGCCGGCGATGTTCCCCACTGCGGGAAAAACCAAGGAGACTCGAGGTCGAGGAGCGACCTCTCCACCTTCCTCAGCGGCTCGGGCCCCAGCTTCCCTGGGTGCCTCCGCCGCGCCTCGGAAGGCCGACTCCGCCGTCGACACGTCGAAGAAGGACATCTCTGCCTCACCAGACATCGTTTTGCGATCTATGGAGGGGCAGAGAAAGAAGCAGAAGGGAGCGAGACGAGAAGGTGTGTCAAGAAAGCTGGGGGCTGAGGGGCTTTTATAGGCCTCTCACTCTCCACCTACCCCTCGACGGTACGACTGCCGTAGTAATGGGAGCGCGTTTTGCAAAAAACCCGTTCTCATTCACACAAGTACAACCCGGAAGCCAAGACATGGAGAAAGGCGAATCCTTTATTGCATTTCAAGATGTACAAGGAGGAGCTTTTTTACAAGAAAAGGTTTGCCCCTTACGGGCAAGGCACGCCGGCGTACACTGGAAGGCGCTACTTCCAGAAGTACATGGGCAAGGCCGCGGAGCAGGAGGTCGAGGAGATCTGCGTGACCGGTGGACCTGGACCTCCTCACTCGGACGAAGGCGAAGGCTCCTCCACCTTGACGCCAGAGGAGCTTTCCTCATCTTCATCCTCATCGCAGAAGCTGGCGCAGCTGCTGCTCTCGCTCTCCAAGCAGCACTCCACACGTCCACCGGCAACACGGAGCCTCACACGTAGCCGTCGGGCTCGCCTCGTTTAGAAATTAACAAATCCACAATTGTTACTTTTCGATTATATGGTTTATGCTGCAGTGCTAGACCAATACGTACAATATTTATTTGAAAAGGCTATGGATTTGTACCTGATCTTGCATAATCTACTAATTTTTAGTCGCACCAACATGTCATATACTCCAATTAGATATGTGGATGTAATTAACGTGGCTAGATTCATTGATCACCACAATAATATCCTCGGGCGCATGTACCTCCACCTCCAGCAGCTCCTTGTTGGGTATGTTTGTCAGCGACTGTTGGAGAGCACGAGGAGGCGCTTCCCCAGGAACTTTAATGCTCGGCGTACTTTCGGTAAATTCATTTTTGTTATTGCCCCACAGAGGGCGCCCATTTCGCATTTCTTCCTCGCTCGCACCTTGCATCCCACACTCGTCCCCCACCTTCACCAAATCATCACCGCCCCCGCTCCCCCACTTCCGCCACGTTATCTTCCTCGGCGTTTCCGCCGCGCTCGTGGAGGAATTTGGGAATCGCGGGGATCCCCTGTGGTGTGGAGTCGTTGCAGAGGACGACGTGGACGCGTTTTTTTTTATTGGGGGCAATGGAGGTGGAGGAGTCCTCGCCGTCATCGGCTTTTTCCTCGCCGTCGTCATCTCCTTCGTCCGACTCCATCGACCTCAACTTCCTGCCGTTCCTGAAGAGGGAGCCAAAGTCGGAGGCGGTTTCCCCGGAGCATGACTCTTTGCCGGCACCGGCACCGCCGCCGCCGCAGGCCGCTTCTGCGGTTGCTGCGGGGTACGTTGCCCCTACACCGGCAACGCCTGACCTGTATTCGGCGGCGGTAATGACGCCTCTGCAGTCGCTGCCGCCAAACCCTGACGAGGACGCCCTATTCACGGAGTACTGCCGGCTTGCGAGCCTCTACCTCCTATCTGCGGGGTCCGGGGCGATCGTGCCAGCGCCTACGCCGGAGGCTGCGGCTCCGGCGGTTGTGCATCCCGGGTCGGGGTCTGCGGTGAAGAAGCGGCGGCCGCGCTCGTCAGAGCTGGTGCGGGTGTCCTCACTGAGCGTGCGGGATCAGATCTATTTCCGTGACGTGGTGCGCCGGGCGCGCATCACCTTCGAGTCGCTTCGAGGCCTGCTGCTCAAGGACGACGAGCGCGCGGAGGCGCTCGGCCTTGCGGGCGCCATCGGGCTTGCCTCGGTGGACCGGCGTCGTGTGCGCGCCGACATGCGGGCCGCCGCACTCATGGCCGACCGAGATCTGTGGCTCAACCGGGACCGCCGAATCGTGGGGCCGATACCTGGGATTTCTGTAGGCGATGCATTCTTCTTCCGCATGGAGCTGTGTGTGCTAGGCCTCCATGGCCAGGTGCAGGCTGGGATCGACTACCTCTCAGCAGGGCGCTCTGCCTCCGGCGAACCTATTGCCACATCTGTTATTGTGTCTGGTGGGTATGAAGATGATGATGACCGTGGTGATGTACTGGTGTACACCGGCCATGGTGGTCGAGACCCCAACCTGCACAAGCATTGCATCGATCAGAAGCTAGAGGGTGGTAATCTTGCCCTGGAGCGCAGCATGGCCTATGGTATTGAGATTCGCGTAATCCGTGCAGTCAAGTCTAAGCGCAGCCCTGTTGGGAAGGTCTACTTCTATGATGGCCTCTACAAGGTTGTTGACTACTGGCTCGATCGTGGGAAAGCTGGCTTCGGTGTTTACAAGTACAAAATGATTCGCATTGAGGGGCAGGAGCCCATGGGATCCATGAATTATCGTGCAGCTGAACATCTTAAGGTGGATGCACTATCTATGCGACCAACTGGGTACCTGAGCTTTGATATATCCATGGGTCGAGAGATCATGCCAGTTGCCTTATATAACGATGTCGATGATGATAGGGACCCACTCTTATTTGAGTACCTGGTGCGGCCAATATTCCCATCTTCTGCAGTCCAAGGGAAGTTTGCCGAGGGTGCTGGTGGGTGTGACTGCATAGAGAATTGCTCGATTGGATGTTATTGTGCAGAAAGGAATGGGGGTGAGTTTGCGTATGATAAAGCTTGTGCTCTTTTACGAGGCAAACCACTTGTCTATGAGTGTGGTCCGTATTGCCGATGCCCACCTAGCTGCCCCAACAGGGTTAGTCAGAAGGGCCTTAAGAATAGGCTTGAGGTGTTCCGGTCAAGGGAGACTGGGTGGGGTGTTCGGTCTTTGGATCTCATTAAGGCCGGCACGTTCATTTGTGAGTTTAGTGGGATTGTGCTTACTCATCAGCAGTCAGAGATAATGGCAGCAAATGGTGATTGCTTGGTGCATCCAAACAGGTTCCCTTCAAGGTGGTTAGATTGGGGTGATATCTCTGATGTGTATCCTGAGTATGTGGCGCCGAACCATCCTGCCATTGCAAACTTGAACTTTTCAATCGATGTGTCGAGGGCAAGGAATGTGGCTTGTTATTTCAGCCATAGTTGCAGTCCAAATGTTTTTATCCAGTTTGTGCTGTTTGACCACTACAACATGTCGTATCCCCACCTCATGATCTTTGCCCTGGAGAACATTCCGCCATTGAGGGAGCTAAGCATTGACTATGGAATGATTGATGAATGGGTTGGAAAGTTAACTATGTAGTCGGGGTATCCATTAGAAGGCAGTACCTTCTTTACTTTACCATTTGTGTGACATTGTCGTAATGCTTCTCTTGGGGATCATCGAGGAGATTGCTGCTAGAAGTTACTCTGCTGGTAATATTCTCAATCCTTGCTGCAATTCTGTTCTCTCGAACTCTGTAGGAGTGTATTTGGAAATTGGATCATTTAATGGTCTTTATAACAACAATATGTGTCTTATGCCTGTGTGAACTGTTTGGGTTTCTCTGTTTTCAACTTACCTTGCATGTCACTCCTACCAAGGATCATAAATCTACGTGGTTGGTGTTGACAACTAGATGGCATGAGGCACTTGTGGAACTGTCTAATTTGTATAAGATCTATTTTCTTGTGAGCATTTGTTTTTGAAGTAGTTGCTCCTTTGTGCACATGCATGTGCATTCCTTGCCTTTCAAATAGCAGGCTGATCCCTTTGCCTGATTTGTCCCAGTTTGTTGATGATATTTAGAACAGCTACTATGTATACCTAGTAACCTTGAATTATGTCCCCACTACTTGCATTGTTTCTAGAATCACGAGGTGTCAATCTGGCTTATACTTATGCATGATCTAAAATATTTTAGTTGTTCAACTAAAAATGGCCCAGCAAGCTAGCAATCTTTCATAAACAGCACATGTCAATGGTATCATTACCAGACATAGCTGAGATGTGATAGAGAAAGTTCATGTATTTCTGTTGCTGACTTCCTGTTGCAAAAATATGTTAAGAGACTCAGTTGCCATGGTTTCTCGAGCAAGATTCCCATTAATTCCCATTGATTATTCTAGACCCATTCAAGTTATTTGGGTTGGGACACCTGAATTAACCAATATATCTTTCTATTTTGGTGATGGTAGGAGGATATACAGCATAAAATGCTATTAGTTTGTAAAATTCATTCTTGATAGGATATACAGTAGTTCTAGTCTGTAAGATGCTTGGTCAGATAAATGAAAGAATTTGTGTGTAGCACTAGTGTACTATGGCACTTATCTCTTACATATACTAGTACCATACTCCCTCTCTTTTCTTAATCAGTTGCATGGGACCACTTGAAACTGTATGTTTTATTTCTTGAGTGTCGCCATCGCCGTGTTATTCTCCACATAAATCACCACATGACATAACTGCCGTTGGGGGTTATTTGCTATGGTTCTAGAGAATTAGGGATGAGACTGCTCGATTTGCTTCAGGGCGTTAAGTACACACACCATAGATATGGGCTTTTCCTATCAAGAACGAAAATGTCTATTGTGCTTCCATGCCAGTAACTAGGATACCCGCAGCAACACTAGGGGTTTACAAAAAAATGTATTGGATGGTGAACTAATTGATACTAGTAAGTATCTCTAGGCACTTCGTAGAAGTTATTTCAACAAAAATACTACAATAAGATTGTCAGTGGTCTACTTTCTAGTTTCTACTACTCCCTCCGTTCCTATTACTCCCTCCATCTCAGTTTATAAGGCACAATTAGCAATTCTCTGGGACCTAGGCGTTTAGTGATAGGGCCAACAAGATACAATAGGAAGCGCATGCATTGGCCTAATTAATGGAGCATTGGCTAAACTGCATGCAGATTGGGCAGAAGAAGTGGTTGGGAGGATCATTAATGCTAATTGCGTCCTATTCTTGAGATTATCTGATTTTGGAGATGTGGCTTATAAACCGAGATGGAAGGAGTATAAGATGTTTTGGATATTTCAATGTGGACTAGTTATGGACTGAAGTGAGTGAACAAACACACTGAAACACGTCTATATACATGCGAATTAGAAAAAGCTAAAACATCTTATAATTTGGTGGAAGGCGTATTTTTACTTGATTGTATTAAAGTTTCCTAAACTAAATAGCGACACTTCTGATGGTGAAGATAGATCACACAGTGAAAATGGAAGAAACTTATACACTGAATGGCCTATCACGGTGTACATATGATTGTTTCACAGTTACAGTAATATCTGTGTTACAGAGACTGAGTGGAGCTCTGCGTGTTATAGGGGATAAATGATCCAAGTAGAAAATGGTGTGGCATGCTCTGAGGCTCTAACCCAGGTTGTATACGGATCCCTTAATATGTATATGCACTTGCTTCTTTGAACCAGCCTAAGCAAATTAACACAGGCAGTTCCAAGGGTTCCTTTTGCTCCAGGTGATTGGGCTATAGAAAATCACATAATATGTTTGGTTTCTGTACCGAAACCTGCATTTAGTCACCACCAGATTTGTTTCATGACCAAAAATCTCGGCCACTCACCTTAGGGGAATTGACCTGGCAAAGTTTTAGCCGTAAAAGCAGAGTCATTATTGGCTACAAAAGATGTGTCCATATTCCTTTAGCATATCACATTCTCGTTGTCATTGTTTCATGACCGAAATCCTTTTGCTGCCTGTGGTCAGTATAGCTAACGTCCATCGTCCCATTCTGACATAATTTTAATACTTTCTTATCTGATGATGTGGAACATCTCTGGCAAACCAAACAAACCCATTTTTTCAATTGCAAGATTTCCGAATTTGACTAAACATTAACCTACCTTTTTTTTGTTTGGGTAGGTAATACTAGTACCTTGTAAGAGTGGATATTATTCAGAATCCTTATGTGTGTCGTTCAATGTTTTGTAATTGAGTTGCTTAGATTTTACTGTTTGTAATTTCGTTGGTTTTTGAACCTTGCGTGTATCTTCTGTTGATTCGTACTTTGTAACATGAGCATGCACTGAATTCTCACTGTGAATATTATATGAAACTATTAGGGAGTAAGAATTGTGTTTCGAACAATAGTTTTGTGCTTCCATGTCTGCGCATTACTATACTGTTAGTTTGTTTTTGCCAAGTCATTTGATCAACAGCATATTGTAGTGGTTTTTGTGTTCCAGATGTGCAACTTTGAGGTTGTTCTTTGCTAGTTGATGCACGGAATTAGTTCAACTGATATTGGATGTTTTCTTGTTGTTCTTTTACATTTATGGCACAATGAGCTTGATAAGAGTTTGTTGTGCATTCTACTTATCAATAGTAATATTTTAGCCAAGTTTCAAACCATATTTGTCGCCTTGCTGCAATTATTTTTCCTTTATTCAATCTCAATAAACTTAGCATACCTTTCTTCTTTCAGTCTAATAATGAAGGATTCCACAGACCGATGTTTCGAGGATGGTGACTTGCCCTCCCACGCTAGTCACATCTCAGCTGTTATCATTGACAGGAAGTCGGCCATTTGCTGTATAATTCGCATGGCAACCGTGGCTACACCCTTGAAGCTTGATTTTCGCTGCTGTATGAAGCTTTGCCGCGCTGGCCTTCAAGCTTTAGCCTTTCTTTTTACCTCCTATTGCCGCGGAACTCTATATGTACATATATCTGTTAATTATCTAGCGTCCAGGTGTAATGTACCCTCTTGTGTTGCTAAATGCTTGTGCCTCCATGAGTTACCGGTGTTGAAAGAAACAATAGATCGTAGGTTTGTAGATCTTGGTATTTTAGGTTGTATAGGCAAATTGCTTGCACTTGCAGGTGTACTGTGCATTTTGGCTGTCATGCAGAGTGAACTCACAGCCTCACAGGTCACATGTCTTGCGCTGGACCCATGGAAAAAGGTATTGCATCCTGATGACCAATGCTGGTTAGTCTGTTATTTTAGCTTCTAACAGTATGTTTATGATATTATGCATATGTCAGATGTAATGTACTCCCTCCGTTCACTATTACAAAGACTTTTTAGCTTTTAAAAAAAAATATGTATTTAGACGTATTTTAGTGTATAGATCCACTCATTTTGGTCTGTATCCCATTTTAAATATAATGGTGAATGGAGTCGGAGGGAGTATCATTAGCGGTAACGATGCCTTGCCATGGATTTTCTTTTCTTTTTCAAACAAGTTAAAATCTTTGTTCGTTCATTAACTAAGAAGTTTTAGGTACAACCACTTAAGTAAAACAAGGTCGTGAGACCAACAAAAGCCTGCTCTCCTGCTATTAGGTTACTCAGTTGTGCAAACTTAAGAGTGCCGCACGATTTGGGTCATATGGGTGGCCTCCAACGTGATTTGGGTCGGGTCAGTGGAGCCGATACGGTTGACCCGCTTGGTCAGCCGGGTCGGCCCACCTTAGTCTCATATCTCATACTCTGTTTTAGGTGTGTATATGTTGTCTAGATGTACACTAAAAATGAGTGAACATATACACTAAAATATGTCTAAATGCATTTGTATACATGTGAATGTGGATAAAGTCTAAAACATCTTATATTTACTCCCTCCGTTCCAAATTACTTGACTTGGGTTTGTCCAGATACGGATGTATCTATACTTGTTTAGTGTCTAGATACATCTGTATTTAGATAAATCCAAGTCAAGTAATTTGGAATGGGAGGAGTAAAACGGAGGGAGTAGTAGCTATAATCTCCGCTGCGTCGGCGTTGCTGCCTCCCGTTTGTGTCTAGCTCGTCAACAATTTCTTTATATGGACAAAGTACATTGTAGATTACATCCAGATAACACATGCTCTCCATCCGACATTTTTTTTTTGGTTATCCAGATAACACATACACACAAGTCACAACTACGCACATCAGGAGATTAGACAAGATGTGTCAAGCCCTATCTTCAGTTGTATACATTCAACTCATAGGAACATCATTGTCCAGTTTACTCAACTCTGCATTCTCTTCATTTTCAGGGCATTGTAATACATGATGTACGCTGTCTATGAGTATGAATGAAATTTTGGTGTCCCCGGCGCCCCTTCACTTGTTAAAAAAAAAATCTCTTTCTATGGCTCGTCCTGCTTGCAAATCTTGCGATATACTCCCTCCGTCTAAAAATAAGTATCTCAAGTTTGTCAAAAAATGAATGTATCTATACATGAAACATGTCTAGATACATCCACTTTTGAGCAAACTTGAGACATTTATTTTGGTACGGAGGGAGTAGTCCGGAGTATACTATCCGGCAAAACGCTCACCGTATAACAACTAGCAAAGTTGACTCGATTTGTTTCGATAAGGACACGCTTTGGTAGGTAGCATTAGCTTTTGAGGCCCATGAAGGCAGGCCAGCCAGGGGCTAGTCTGAAAAGCCACTCTCAAAATCATGTTGTGCATGTCGTTTGGTAGCCTGCAATTTCTCTAGCCAGGTCCAGCGCTGCACACCTAACCAAACAACCTCTTTGTAGTGATGATTACTCTCACCTCTTTCCATGTAGGTAAACTTACATTATACTACCACACTTGGAACATGTGTATGTGACATACCCATGACGAGCGGCGAGCGAGATGACGGCGCGGCGGCGCGGCGGCGGCGGAGGTCGCCGGCGAACTTTGCGGTGGTTGCCTATGGCGGCGATGAAGTGCAGACCATGGACATGTTGAAAGAGGTTAGCTGTCACACCATGAGCATGTTCAGTAACCAGCACACCGCACCGACGACAGAGTTTACGACGGCTGCGAATGGCGGTGATGGAGCGCAACCCACAGAGAGATAGGTGAGACCGTGAGACACAAACACATCATGAGCGGCAGTGGAGCGAAGGTTGAATAAGACACGTACACTAAGCGCAATCTAAATACACACCCATGCAGTACAAGATCTATTCGTGTACGACCACCAAAACGAAAAACTTACAAGAAATGGTGAGGTGAGCTACTCAAAGGAAATTTCACACGTCGACCGTGTGCGATCAATTTGACGAAATTTGTCAAAAAAAAGTTTCAAACATGAACAGGAAATTAAATGTTAACGGTTAACGAAAGTCGGAACCGATTGCCGGAATGGACCATATGGTCAATGTGCATCATTTTCGTGTAGAGTTTATTTTGAATCAAACATTTAGCATTATTTAGAAGAAAGAAGATGAAGTAAGAGTAAGGAGAGTTATGAGAAGCAAATATGACGCCTCTGACACGAAAGCACGTTCCCTAGGCTCATAGCTGCTCGGGGTGGCCCCAAAACAAATGCCGGTTTGAGCGTGCCCACAGAGTTTGGCCCGAAGATGTTTTAATGAGCACGCTGGTCTAAAATATACTAGTTGAATTTTGGCGCGCCTCTGGTGCAAAATTTCCAAATTACAATTGGAAATTTGTTATAAATGACTTTTAAAATTAATGTTGGGAATTATGTTTAAAAATTTGTGTCGGAAGTGCCTATGTGGTCGACAAATTTTTAAAACTTGTAGCGCACAAATTGCAGTCACTATATTGAAATATGTTTAAAATTCGTGTCGAAAATATGAGCGCGGGGAAGAAATGTTAGTTTTAAATTTAACAAATATCATACCTTTTTATGTAATTATTATTAAAGTCCTGACAATTGGGACTTTTACAAAAAAATTGAAGGAACATATCTGAAAATAACTAAAAGGGTACTCATATTTTATAGCTAATAATACTCCATCGTATATGAAATCTAAATATTAGGATTGCACGATGCAGATAAAACATATTGTTAAAAATAAAGAAAGGAAAACATGATTATGTTGCTTAGGGAAAATATACACGAATGTTTGATACATATTGATATGTTCGAGATTCAATACAATTAACTCAATATAAAAAAGTCTACGTAATTTTGTTGCCTAAAATTTGATTTATTTTTCAGATTGGCTGGAATTTCGCGCATCGTCACGACGCGTCTTTGTTAGTTTTTAAATTTTTGTTGGCGATATGTTGTTGTAATATTTCGCGAACAATGCTTTATTAAAGTATTGGAGATGTGTAAAGCGTATTGAAGGAATGATTTAGAGTTGAGTAGATTAAGTACCAAAATCACTTAGATGGGGAAAAAATTCTTATTTTCTCTTCATATTCATATTAAAATGTGCATTATTGTAAACAAACAGCATTCGTTTAATTAATTTAATTCCATAAATTTAAATGGTGAAGTATCTTTGTAATTTGTCGTAAATATCGAAATTCAATTCCCCTAATTATAGAATAAAATTTTCAAAAAATTGCTCACATAATATATTCCCTCTGATTAAGTTGTTAAATAAAAAATTATGACAACATGGAACCATATTTCATCAATTCAATTTGTTTAACATATTTAAAGATAACAAAACTTAACTCTCTCTAACTATGTAGCTAAGTTTTAAAATACTTTATTACATGCATATTTGGAGGGAATACAAATTAATTTCCTCTAATTATGAATTGAACTTAAATTTAATCTAATAAATGCTCACAAAGTGTATTTCCTCCGATTATAGAGTTAAATTCGTTATAACGGAGAAAAAATCTTGAACACACATAAAATTACGGAAATGGGAAGATAATATTAAAAGATTATTCACAGAAGTTTGTTCGGCCATTTCAGTCCCACCTAATTAACCAACTAACGGTTCTCATATAGTCCGAAGGTAAGTGCAAGATAACTTGACTAAGTAAAAAATGCAAATATGTAATTCGTAATGAAAAGAAAGTTTTCAAAATACAAATTCCCTTTTTTACAAATAAATATTTGACATCAAGATCAAGGCTTCGACATCAAGATCAAGGCCTATGCGTATCAAATTCATTTCACATGCGTTCATTATGAAGTGAGAACATATCAAACTTCTTACAAACAAAAAGAAGTTAAAATACTCTGTGTACATATGGTTGTATTTGTCGAAATATTTGTTTGAGTTTCATAATTGGAAGATGTAGACTGTATGAGCATTTGTTTAAGTCAATATATAATCAGAGGAACTTCATTTGGAATTTGTACTGATGTTCTTCAAATTAGGATAGTGAATGCCATAAATATTTATTTGAACTTCATATTTAGGGAGAATGCAATATATGAGATTATATGTGAGATATATATATTTTGGAGTGTATTTTTTGTTTTAGCAAATACAATTTTTTCAAATGTGTGCTATGTATTTTTTGTGAGAATTATGATATATTTTGGAGTAGAAGAAGCAATTTGTCATATCGACTGTTTTCAAATATTTAGAAAATTGAAATGTGTGGATATGTTTGAAGCATACTATAAATATTTGTTTCAGCTCCATAATTAGGGAGAATGCAATTTGTGAGATATATTTTAGAATGTCTACAATTTTCTAGCAAATTGAAATGTTCAAATGTGTTGCATTTTTTTAACATTTATTTGAAATGTGGTATTTTTTTACAGGAAAATAATTTGAAATAGGTAGTACTATTTTTTTGGTTAGTGTCTTCATATATTGTAGAGCAACGTCAAATGTTTAGTAAATTGAAATGTGAGCATGTTGATATATTTTTTTTTGTTGTAAAAAAAAACATGGTGGAACATCCAAATAGTTTTTATTTTCTTTGTGTTTTTTTTGTGAGCTTTTTGAAATATTGTATCGTGGTTGCAAAATATTTACGAAAATGAAATGTGAGCATGTTGATATATTTCTTCGAGTTTTTCAAATAAAAATGTTAAGCATATTGAAAAGTTCAATTTTGTCCTTTTTTTTCCTCGGGCGTTTTGATGTATTTCATAGCATTTCGAAATATTTAGGAAGTTGGAATGTTCAAATTAGTTTGTTTTTGAAGCTTTTGATTGTAAAATATTTTGTGGAATTTGTTTAGAAGTGGTGGTCCCACATGGCAGCAGTGCAAAGTTTTCTGAAAATATTGCTAGAAAGGAAAAAAAAAGCTGACAAACTGGGCCCATTGCTGCGTCATGCTGACATCAGCAGTGGCTGCCGCGCCCGTGACTTCGACGCCGGCGGCGCATCGGCGCGTTTCGGAGCGCGTGGATGAGCGAGTGGAACGCGCGCGGAGGCGGGCTACCCGCAGATGGCGGCGCTGGTGCGGTTTGGTTGGCAGAGTCGCCGGCGGCGAGCATTTGGACGCTGCGGACGGCGTGAACGGCGAGGACGATTCCGGCGGCCCTACGACATTCCGGCAGGCAGCGTTCGCCGAGGCAGTGGAGGTGACGGCGGCGAAGCTCGCTGGGGGTGTAGATCTAAGCGGGGTGGACTGGAGCGAGGGAACGCCGCGTCGGCGGCGGTGGCGATTTCCGCCGTCGCGCAGGAGAGGGAAGGGAAGAGGGGAGATGTGCGGCCGTTTTTTGCGAAAAGGGTGTCGATGTTTGCGGAAATTGCACTCTAGTCCTTCATGCTGCAAAATTGTGGGTTGCGGAGTTATTTCGCGACATGTGAGGGACATTTTTGCAAAAGCTTCACGGAGTGTCTGCGCGGATCGTTGGATCAACAACGGACGGCGCGGATCGGTACTGTTCAACACTGTAGCAGTGAACAGTGCGTACTGTTGCTAAGCACAGTGCACGAGCGCGGAGAGGCGCCGAAATCGGCCAGCTTTCATATAGGTAGTAATATGGTCCATTCCAGCAAGGTGCTTTGATGAACGCGCTTGTCTGATCAGGACCAAACACCAGGCTTTTACAGCTGACGAGACTGGTCTCTCAATCTACTGGCTACCAAACGTGCCATGAGATGCGCTTACAGAACCACAAGCAGGCTGCTTGATTGTATCAGTTGCAGGAACACACGATTTCTTTTGGCGACTTGTTGGCTAGCTGAAATACCCGCATGCGTAGACTTTGTTGATTGGCACTATAAGACAGAGAGATGGGGTGTGACTTAACACATGATTACATATATATACTACCTATATGAAAGACAGGCGATTTCTCGCGCTGGGAGCGATCGAAGCACTGTTCATTGCTACAGTGCTGAACAGTGCCACGGTGGGTCCCACCTGTCAGCCTCCCGTCGCGATCCACACCGTCGCTCCTTGATCCGACGGTCCCCGTGTCTGTTTTGCAAGAAAGTCCCCGCATTTCCTGCAATTTACGAATCAGTCCTTTACTATAAAATGCGAAGCCGTAACCCTAGATCAAATCATCCTCATTTTTCTCCACCCCGGTGTCTCCCCGACACGGCCGCCTCCGCCCCGACGGCGCCGTCGCCGCCCAGCCCGCCTGCAGGACGCTCGCGACCGAGGTCGACGCGGCGCTCGCGAGGCCGGCCGACGGCAGCGGCCACGACCTCGAGCGAGGCCAGGCGTGGGCGACAGGCTGTTCCTCGCGCCGCCGCCAGAGCCGCCTGCCGCTGCACTCTCCGCCGATTCCTCCGCCCCCCACCGGCCGATGCCGTCGCCACCTCGGGTCGCCACGCCGCTGCCGGCCGCGCCTCCCCCTCGCGCCGTCTTCGCGCCGTCCGTCGCCCCGCCGCTCCGTCGACCCGGAGCCGCCCGAGCCCCATCGCCTTCCTCTCCTCCGGCCGCCGTCCTTGCGCGACCACGACCGGCCGCATCCTCCTCTCCTCGACCCGCGCCGCGCCTGACCGCGCCTCCGACGCCGTGGCCGCCCCTGCCCCGCCTCCTTCCCGCGCCCGAACGCCGTCCGTGGCCCCTCCTGCTCCAGCGCCGTCCCGAGGTCGAGATGTGCTTCTAGGTACACAAAACAGCAATGAGAATCTGCTCTCCATAACTTGAATAAATCCGGGATGACGGAAGCATGAGTTTATTTGTAGATCATTGATGAATTTGATTTATAGATCACTTTTGGGTTGTACTAAGTGTAGGAAATATTGAATTAAGAATTTACTAGATGCTCTTCGGTGATGGAGGCCTGTGTCGCCATGCTTAAGGTGAGCAGACTACGGAGGATGCAGATCGATGTGCTGACGACCGGCTTCTCTCCTTTTCCTAGATTTTTTTATCTATATTGTACAAAAGGCTATCTTTTGATTGTTTAAGTTCCACATCCGGTCTCGAATATGCAAGTTACTGTTGCTTAAAAATTATCACCGTTTGCTATTTTGCTTGCTCAACTGTTCTTTGCATTTTTTTATCCTAAGAATATAAAAACAGTAATTTACCGTCATGCATCCAAAATTTCTGAGGTAAAGACCCTTTGTTCAACAGCGCACATAAATTACTAACCATAATATAATTTCCATGCATTTTGTTTGCTGGCAATTGTTCTAACAATTTTGTTATCGAAGAATATTTCTGAAATATAAGCTTCATGCATTTTGTTTGCTACCAATTGTTCTAACAATTTTGTTATCGAAGGCCAAGCTGGATGGGATAACAACATCTGCTTCAAGCCTTCATTTCTTTCCTGAAGCAATGAGCAATTAGGAAAGGATGACATAAATGAAATAAGGGTGCTGAAGTCTCGCATAGTTGATCTTTATGGACAGTTAGTGTTAGCTACTGAAATCTGAAGCTGTTTCTTCTAGCTCATGACGAAGTATGGATAATTACTGCTAGCTACTGAAATCTGAAGCTGTTTCTTCTAGCTCATGACAAAGCAATCCATGTTCAACACATCAGTGTTAGAATTTAAGTATTTTAAATAGATAGATATGTAACCCACAACATTTTAAATTGATACATAGTGAAGCTCAGCTGCATTTCACTTTGTTTAACCTTGACAGTCTTTAAATCTCTTGAGTGCTATAATATCAATATTTAGATTGAACGATGCTGTTTTTATGTAAAGTACAATTCTGCAATGCATGCTAGAGAAACATTCCTTCAGTGTTAATTTTAGCCAGTCACTTCAGAATATATGTTGTCAATAGCTTCATTCTTCGGTGCCATTGATCTCATTTCCTTGAAATTTTGCACACTGAAGATGGTGATGTGTTTCTTTGTAAAGGTTTTCCACACAGCAAGGACATAAGAAACCAACGACGAATAGCTCGCTTCTTGAGGTGATGCTCTCATACATATATTTTTACTGTTTTGTTTCAGAATAGCATATCTTGTGTGCGTTTTCTGGTAATTCTAACAAGACATACTGCATTCTTCCTCTTCACCATGATCTGTGAGTTAATATGATTCCTCTTTTGTGCGTCTTTTGCTTTTCATTTCCACACATGCTTCTCCCTTATCCAAATTTACTTCAAGATTGATTTCTTGGTACCTTCAGAATCAGGTGGGGAGTTTATTGCTGGGCTCTACCTACACAAACTCTTACAACTATTTGTGTTTGATTATTTACTTTAATTAGCAAATTGCTTCAATATTTAACATCTGCAACTTCTGCAATTAAACTTCTTCCGAGTGTGTGATATATCTTTATGAGCTCATTAATTTCCTATGATCATTTGCCACTCTTTTTCAGGTGGAGGGCAATTGGCAGTACCCATAGTAGTTGTGCTGGCGATGTTGAGCTTCTTCCGAGTGAGGGCCACCCAGACTGGCATTGCTCTCTTGCTCCCAGCTTATGTGAGTGCACAAATATGTTCTTTCTATACACTCTAGCCAAGGTGCAAATATATTTCTTCAGTGGATTTCTTTCTAAGAAAATAATAACATTTTGAGAGGTCGAAGGTATCATTTATGCAGATAAACTAATAATTATAGTTCTAGCCATGTGCAACGATATTTCTTCTAGAGTTTCTATGATGGTTATGAAAATGAATTTCAATGGTTATCTTACTCCTGTGGTGGGTTATTATTTGAGCGCCAGTTATAGCCATTCTACAGATAAAGTGCTTCTACTTAAATATATTTCTTAAGTGGATTTATTTGTGACAAAATAATAGCATTTCGAAAAATAGTAAATATGGAATAATTTATTGGAAACATAAATAGCAATTTTTTATTCGACTAAAATACAGATTTAACCTTTCCATTATACTGCTTTAAATTGTCAGTATGTATAACAGTATTATGCGATATTAAAGGATGAGTGGTCATGCAGACCAGTACAATGGCTGCCTACTTTATTTCTTCAAATGGTACTTATATTCAATTCTTCTTGCACGACATTTATTTGCTGCATATATTTGCTGCCTCTATTGGTGCCTTTGTGCTCTCTGTCTTACACACGGTTCTGCTATATAATTTGACAATCTAAGAAATATGAACACTCATTGGAACGGTTTCCCTGCTTTTATTCTATTCTTTTCAAAGCGGGTGGGCCGAAGGAGAAGATGTGTGGGGACGTTGATGTGGCCTTGGAGCTCAGGGAATGAGTCACTTTGCTTCTCTCTGCTTCTTAGAAGTAAAAAATTTAAATAATATTTCATAATATAGCAATATAGTGTTTCAGAAATGGTGACCCAAAGCTCTTTTCTTTTTATCTTACATGTATCTCTATTGAAAGTTGTCTAAAAGTACTGCATTGAAAAACAAAATGCAACGACATCGATGGCCTCTTGCCTGCTGGTCGAGGATATGTGCTGCTGATTTCAAGTGCACTGCCTTTTAGAGATGGCACGGAAGAGCACAATAACATAAGCATTGGTGTTGCGACATCAATTGTTCAAGTGGTCAACAATAGTAAGCAATGGTGAGTCCATTCCCTTCAGCTCCAGTGTACCTTAAAGGTACTGCACATACATGGTTTGAGGCTTCCATATTTGTAAATAGAGTGAGGATCTTACATTAATTTCCTATTAGAATGATTACTGTGATGAGATACACATTAATCATATTTCAAATCATCTGCACATAGATTAAAATGTTGTTTACCTGGACGTTGTTTCCCTTGCTGCGCTAAAGATAATGTAGTTACAAATACCAAATGTTGAGTATTCATTTGGATTGAAACCTGTGCCTTTTCAATTTTGAATAGTGATTGAAATTCAATTAAGGTTGTGCCTTTATTTCACCTGTCCTTTTTGAAAATATAATTTGTGTCAAGTTATGCTTTACTGCTTTGTATGGCCATGTCGCCCCACTTTGTGAAGAAGTGGAGTACAAGAACGACATGGACGACACAGACGACTAATCGTCTTCATTCCATCCAGCAACAACCATGCCATCTGTAAGTACTACCATATACCCTTTCAGTTTCATCAAATCATTCCCAGCACAAAATTTTCTTGATCCTAATTCAATTTATTGCAATATATTTCAGGCTTTAACCCTTATCAGTGGACAATGGATGCTAGATGTTTTGTTATCTTCATGTGGCCACCATGTTGATCCGGCCATTACTAGAAAATTATTTACCTTTTATTAGTCCAGTATAAATATCTTACTATCTCTTATAATATCAGCTTATCTTTTTACTATGAGGCAGTGTTTCGTACATATATTACATGAAGCAATGTAATCGTATTCTCCAACTAATTTGCCGTCTGTATAAATAAACATCGTGTCAGCAAATGTAAGTATGTAACTATGTATATATACTGCTATGCACCATCTTCTTACAGCACCAAAAAAATAATTAAAAGTAAAATGTTCTAAAATTATCCAACAAATAAATATTTTGTTCTAAACCAACACAACGATTTTTCACCAAGGGCGCGGCGTGCCGCCGCGCTGAATTCACCTAGTTGATCATCAAGTGAGGTAGTTATACAGGTACATGAGTGCACGATCAGACTGTTAACTGAAATCTAGAAGCTAGCCAACAGCCTGCAAACAAGGCAGAGAAGTGGCGAGAGCCTAGGTAAAGCCTCACATATTGACTAGGTGCGGACCCAAACGAGTGAATATGCACACTAAAATATGTATAAATACATGAAGACACGTGTGAATGTGGATAAAACATAAAACATCTTATATTTAAAAACGGAGGGAGTAGCTAACGCGCACAAAGACTAAGTCTATACATGAGTAACTGAGTTTGTACACTATCTGATGTGATGTGGAACATATGAGACACGAACTTGACCAACAAAAACCTTCTCGCAAACGAAGTGGGCATCGAGCTCTGTGTTTAGTTCGCTTGTGTTGAACTGGATTGGCCGCAAGATAGATTGCAGAAAAATTGTCCCAGAAGACAACTGTAGCTATCTGGATGTCGCGCTGGAGTTCACCGAGAAGCTGTCGCAGCCAATGGCTCGACACTTGAATGAGACACCATCGCTTGATGCTTGGAGGACTCGGAGACGAACGCGAGGGTTGACGCGGGGCGAGGGAGGAGCTTCGTCTCTTCTAGGAGAAAGGGGTTTGTTTCTTGGTTGGTTAGGGCGCTATGATTTCCTTATGATTGGACTCCCAGATGATTTTTGGAGCAGACTTGAGGGGCATCGACTCCGTTGCTCCATATGGGGTCGTTAGACCTTGCGAGCCGTGTCTCATGGCCCAGGTGGGAGGTTTGAGCCCCCGGACCGAGCGGGGGTGAAGCACGTTTGGGGAGTCAAAGATGAGGTGGGTTCGTCGGCGGAATGCCGACGCTTCTTTTCCCGTCGATTCCCCGGGATGAAGGGTGGCGATGTTGGCCCTGCTTTCTTCCTCCTGGTTGGGAACCCACCCACCGATGTGAAGAAAGTCAGACTTCGCGACTCGCAGCTCTAGGCTTCTGAAATGGTACGCTGGACCCCTTATGGCTGCGTTGTTAGGAGTTTTGCGTTTTGTTGTGCTCTCTTTGCTGGGCGAGCAACCGGCTCGGGAGCGACTCATTGGCGACGGCGAGCCCTAGAGATTTCCTGACCATCATCGCTGCTTTTCTTGGCATGTGACGTCCTCTCGATACTTGGCGGGGCGTTTGTGGTTCATGCCGGCGTGTGGCTCCGGCTTCTCGCAACTTTCCTCTTCTTCTTGCTTGAACCTAAGTCCCGGCATCTGCCCCTTGAGGTCGGATAGGAAGATCAGGGGTGTCGAGCGAGGGCCTCGCTATCCGATGGCTTGAAGGTGGCCTCAGAGCCTTAACGACTTTTTTCGAATTCAGCGGCTAAGCATCGTCCCACGGGTCCTATGAAGCGAAATTTTGGCCGTGCTTGCAAATTCTCTACCTCCCATCATTGGCGAGCTTTGTTGCTTCTTCGTGCATCTCCCGGAAAGTTTTGGCTGGAAGGCCCTGCTTTATAGGGATGCCGATAGGGAGCCTGCCATCCTGCGAAGCGGGGCGGAGGATAGTTACCGGGGTGGAGGCCATCGATGGTGAAGGTGAACTAAGTGGAGCCCATATCGATGCTCCTAAGTTGGCGCACAAGCCCTACCTAGCGCGCCAACTGTTGCTAGTGAATTTTTATGTAGATAACGACCAGTGACCATTATAGGATGGTCTAACAGCGTCAAGCACACAAGAATGTATATAGATTCGGGCCCCGGGATCGACTCCGGTAACAGACCTACTGGATCGATATATTCCGGCGTGTGAGGGGCTCAAAGTACAGGACATGGCCGACTGGTGGTTCAGCCGGCTGGGTGGTTCCTCTCGGTGAAGAGGATGAGTGGAAATATGTTTACGTGTGTGGAATGATCCACCCCATCCCGCTCATTGTGCTGAAATATACTACATAATATATGGTGTAGTAGTGCAAATCTAGACCGTTGGATCACGAAAATAAATGGCCCATATTTGCCTGAGGAAACGTAAAATGTCTCCATTTCTGAGCCTAAAGCTCACACAATTGCTTGTGCAATCCAATCTCCTAGATCTCATAATGTGCAACTTTCTTATTTAGTCGCCTCATGAGTAGCAAAAAGGGGTCTTATTTTTCAACTAAATCGACACTCTCACCTAGGCCATTTTGCACATGCATCTCCACTCACTGGTTGGTGTTTAAACGGACAATCCCTATCTTCCCGAAATATCTCGTTGTACTTTCTCTGATCCATATTAATGTCGCTGAATTAGATTTACCTAACACTAAAACATGTTTAGATATATCAGATCCAACGACAATTAATATGAATCGGAGGGAGTGCCATACTTGCTAGTTGCTATTTTTTTAAACTGCTAGCTGCTAATTTTGAAACAACGTCAAAATGTCATTGTGCGGACAAATAGACAAATCAGAAAGGAGTCAGGACACTGATGCCACAACGATGTATAGCTCAAAATAAACTGGTCATATTGCAACCCGTGCAGATGTGGGCGAGCGAATCCATCGCATGGATGGGAGGTTATCCACATGGGAGGATAAGATATGCCATGTGGCGGCACCGCAGTGGGGGAAATCGCCCACTTGGCTGGAGATAATCCGTTTACGCCCTATTTCGCCTTACACCTCACCCTCGCCATCTACTTACGTCCGTTTGCTGGCCGGAAACACACGACCACAAAGGAGCTAGCTAGCACCGACAAACAACACAGCAGCTGGCCTGAGCTCGCCGTCGCGATGGCAACAACCAACATGGCGTCGGCCACCTCAAGATTCATGCTGGCCGCGGGCATGCCCACCAGCGGCAGCAGCAGCAACCGCGTCAGCTTCGTCTCGTCCAACCGGCTCGGCAGGAGGCTCGTGGTCCGCGCAGAGGAGGAGCCGGCGGCTCCACCCGCACCCACACCGGCGGCGGGGATAAGGCGGAAGGCGCCGTTGCCACCAAGGAGCCCGCCAAGGTCAAACCGCCGCCGATTGGACCCAAGAGGGGAACCAAGGTACTAGCTCGCCTGTTAACTTTGAACATGTCGCGTGCGTGCGCGCGCAGCTAGGTTCTTTGTCGAACTTCGACATTCGTGGCTCAACTTCTTGCCTCCTACTTCTGTATATGATCAGGTTAAGATTCTGAGGAGGGAGTCCTACTGGTACAACGGGACTGGATCAGTTGTCACGGTTGATCAGGTAATTAGGGATTGTCCCAACTCTTCTTGCAATTGAATGGTGCTGAACTGGCCACCGATTAATGAAGGTATGTATGGTGTGCAGGACCCCAACACCCGTTACCCGGTGGTGGTGCGGTTCGCCAAGGTAAACTACGCCGGCGTGTCGACGAACAACTACGCGCTGGACGAGATCAAAGAGGTTGTTTAAACGAGGCTGACGCGCAACCTGCTGCCATGCGCTCCATCCTGCATGTTTGCCTTGGTAGCTCGTCTTGTCAAGTGACGATGTGAAATGTTAGCCCCACAAATCTTGTGCGTAATAGTGTAACCTCTACGATTATATGTATTTGCCTGCTTCCATATGGACCTAATTATCTCCTCTTGCTTAAAATGATTGTATTCTTTTTCACCTTTGTACATGCTCATCCATTGCCTCTGCTTGATTTATTTGGTGTTCCTAGGATTTGCCGTTTGTCCTACCCAGAGCACACATAACAATATATATACACCATGCATAGAACAAAAAGGTCCTCAAATATATATATATATATATGGTAGGTATATTCTACAACTGGTTGTATTTTAAGTGCGCTACAACCATCCACCCGTATAAGAGGCGAACCCAATGGACAAAGGAAAAAAAACAGCCCGACCAAGATGTCGGTCAACGATCCAATCCCACATTGTCCCCACGACCAAACCCCTCCCCACCTTCTTCCCCGAGCTCGCCGGCAACCCACCGGCGGCCACGTGCACGCCGCGCCGCCGCCGCCGGAAGGCCGCGAACCTCCTGCTCGCCGCACCGCCGCCGGGAGGCCACGCCACTGAACTCCTCCTTCCCCGCTGACCATAACCCTGCCGCCTCGCACCTCCTTCAGCGCCGCCGCCTACTGGCCGCTGCCGCCGCACGCCTCCTCCCACGCCACCGCGTGCACCCGCTGCTGCCGCCCCTACGCAGCTTCACGCCTCATCCCGCGCCGCCGGGTGCACCGGCCGCCGCCGCCCTTGCACAGCTCCACGACGCCTCACATGGACGCCAAGCCTTCCGTCGCCATCCCCACGCTCGAAGCGGCGCTGCTCCTATCTGCGTTCGCCGCCGTGAGCAGCTCCCACGACGCCCACTACCTTCTCCGCGGCCGCGCTCGCTCTCCATCTCCAGGCCCCACCGCAAGCCAACGCCGGCAAGCTCCCGCGCCGGAGATCCTATCTGGTCGCCGGCACCACCTGTTGGCATCGAGCCCCACCGGAGCGCGGGATTGAAAAATCAGAGGCGATGCTCCTCCCGGCCTGGCTCGCAGCCACGGTTCCGCTCCCTGACCGACACGGTTGCGCTCCGGTCGCCATGGATGAGCTTGGAAGGAGCTCCTGTGTCGGCTAATTTTCCCCTGCCTCCCCGATTCCCCTGTGGGCTGTGGTCGGAGCACGATGACAGTACTGCGAGTCTCCTCTGACAATCAGAGCCGCGTTGTCCATTTGTGCTATGTGCTTTCGATTCGAGAAGTACAATGATTTTGATTTCCGAAGCACGGAGAGAACGGAGGGAAGAGATAGACGCATATGCGTTAGCTGAAGCTGAAAAAAGAAAAGAATGAAAAGGATAAGAGGAACATGTGGTCGTGGTCATTTCTGTCAACATCATGCTGGGCCAACGTAGTACAAAATAATAACACGAAGGGTCATTTTATTTCAGTGTGCTGAGCAGTTTCTTTATATGTACGGCCAGGAACTTAGATTAGATAATATAATGTGGTGGAAGTACGGAGTACAAGACGTGCAAAAAGAGCAAAAGAAAAATGTGCGCACTGGCTAAAAAATCCAATTTTTTATTAAAGATTTATTTTACTTTGGGAATTAAAAACCCCGTCAGGAAGTACACATAATAATGTCAGGAAGTACATATGCTAGGATTCAGAAGTACGAGAAATAAATCCAATTTCGTAAGTGCAGATCCTGTCGGGAAGTACAAACAATAGCAGCAGGCAGTACAAAATCTCCATTTGAGAAGTACACAAATAACTGGAAATTTAAATAGCAGTACAGTGTCTAACAGCAAGCAGTACAACCTTGGAACGTTAGAAGAACAGATATGCAATACGAGCAGTACAAATATATACGTCACTGCAAACGTCATACGCGGAGCGATTTTGATCGATACAACAAAAATTCGGATAACACGCAAGATCTAAACGACAAATAACAAACGAAGTTATCAAATAATTTTTTTATTACATCTGATCGAACATGAATGCAACAAACGAAGTAAACAAGTCAAACTGGTGAAGTTCACATGAAGAACCTAAATAAAAAATAACTAAGACTTATTGATGGATAGAAAATAATACAATTGAAATGAAGATCAACAAGCTAAAACAATATAACGGGCTCGGCTGAGTCGACGTCGACGCTTCGCGTCGATGGCGACTCAGTCTCGATAAAACCAATTCTAAAACTATATTAGATCTAAGGCCCCACCCCTAACCATAAGTCACAATGAATACACATTACAGGATTTTGTTGATCCAACGGCTCGGCTTCGTCGCCCGTCGCCGCTTCCGCGGCGTACGGGCGGACTCAGCCTCGGTGCGCGTTGACGGGCGATGAACCCTCCAAACCCTAACGCCATAGCTAACGCGTCATGCATTAGATATCTCTCACTTAAATTGGTGAAAAGTTTAATATGTACGTTCAAATAGCTTCAAAAAATATAGTAATATAACTTAATCAAAGTGATAAACTACAGATAGAACATGGGAAGTTCATTTATGCAAGAAAGTTCACATGTGTATCAATATATGTTTACAAGTCGCATAGGTGGGGGTGCTAATTTCATTGGTACATTAAAGAAATATAAAGGAAGTACACATTAAAGAGGGGAAATTTCGAGTGCAAGTTATAAGGCAGTACAAAATGGAACAAACAATGAATTTGAGAAGTACAAAGGTTAAATGTTGGAACTGAAAAGTCCCCGTAAAATGCAAAAAATGATAATAAAAATCATCTGTAAAATATAAGAAGTACACATGGTGACTCTAAGAAGTTCAAAGCTCGGTTTCAGAAGTACAGTCACACTGAAGTATAAAAAGATAATTTAAAAATATAGTAAATACACGTAGTGACTCTGGGAAGTACAGAGGACCAATTTCAGAAGTGCACTGTCCCCCGAAGAGAAGTACACATGGTAGCACCGGGAAGTACACATATTCGAATTGTGAAGTTCATATCCTTCACCAATTTTTTTTGGAAATCCCAGTTAGAAGTACAAATATACAATCTGAGAAGTACAATCCTCACTTTCGGGAAGTACAAATATGATATGAACATGTTTTAGTGAATAATACTCGCAACTCTACTACAAATATACCAATTTCCAAAATCGTGGAAGTGCAGGATCTCCCTAGGAAATACACATGGTTGCATCAGGAAGTACACAATTTGGGTTTGTGAAGTTCACATCACACTACGAAGTTAAAAAAAAGATTAAAAATTCGTCTAGAAGTACAAATACATAAGATGGGCATACACACTTTAATAACAGGCAGTGCACACCCAAACGGAACTTGTTTGTCTTAGTTAATACTAATCACGAAAAAACCTGACGGCAGTACACTCGTGTGTCGAGGGAAGTGCAGTATCTCCTCCCCGGAAGTACACATGGTTGCAGAAGGAAGCACACATGTTTTCTAAATTTCTCGTACATAGATCATGACTCCATCTTTCTAACACAAAAATAATCACTCGATTCAGAGGCCGGATGGGTTGTCAAATATTTTTTAAAGGGGCAAAATAGGTTTGACCGAACTTTGACCGAGAGAAAAACACACTTAGCAATCGATTTTTGATATTTTTATTACCGGTTTCACCGGTAACTTTAATAGATGTGACTTTTCAATCCGAGCATTATGAGTGGTCATTCACCTAGAACACACGCCGTATGAGAAAGTTATCGTTATTTTACTGAACACTAATCACGGAAATTCCGTTGGCAGTACACACGCAAATACCGGGAAGTTCAACCGTGTGTTGAAGGAAGTACAGTATTCTGTTTTTCCGCGACGGAAATAAATCATACTAATCTTGACTATTTGAGCTATAGATGCATCAAACGTTGGTACAAGTAGCTCCATATGGTGTAACATGAGTGTAGTTTCATTAGATAGTGCATTCCACGACGAATCAAATTGCCTAACTAGTCAATTTGATCTCACCACCTCCGTGAAACACCGGTATTCCGTTTTTAGAACTTTTAAAATTACTCTTAAACCGTAAAGCATTTGCGAAATCAACGTGAACGAAAAAGTTGAGTATAGTCGGTATCTTTCCAATGTCATATCATTTGCATCATTCCGATAAGTAGTTCGAAAACAGCGGACGAAATACCGTCCGCCCATATATGCCTCATTACAGCATGTAGTATTTTTAAAATTAATTTTAATAGGTTACGAATTTGGAAAAACCGTAAAAACAAAAAAGTTGCGGAATTTCAGCAGCTTTCCAACGGCATATCATTTGCATCATTCCAATAAGCGGTTGAGAAAATATTGACAAAATACGTTTCTGTGATATTTTTGGATTTCGGTATTTTTAAAATTGGTTTAAAACCGTAATGCATTTGAAAAAATGATCTGAAAGGAAAAGATGCGGAATTTCATTAGCTTTTCAACGGCATATCATTTGCAAATTTCCGTTAAACGATTGAGAAATTATTTTGAAAATACGTTCTCTGTGATTTTTTCACAGATTCGAGTTTTTTCAAAATTGTTTTAAAATCGTAACGAATTTGCAAAAACTGTATGACACAAAAAAGATGCGGAATTTCATTAGCTTTTCAACGGTATATAGTTTGCTCAATTTGGATAAATGGTTCAAAAACTACGGTAGAAATACCGAAGAAAACAGCTAGTGAACTTCGCAAATAAGTAGAGAAGTACATAGAAAGCACGCAGGAAGTACAGAAGTGGTTGTAGGGCACTATTCTACAACCGGTTGTAGAATAGCTCATAGCTATATATATAGGAAAATGGTTCTGTACCCCTGGGTGTACATACTCCCGCGTTAAATATACCACATAGATGAATATATATATATATACATATATATATATATATATACAATTCACTACTAATCTCGTATACTACGTATATATTAGGTCTATAACTTTACCAAGATGCACTAGTACAGATCAGTCAATTGCACACGATTGATCTCGCCCATCTCACACATGATTACTGGCTCTGTCGCTATTGGTGGGTGTGCGGTGGGATAGTCAATCGCACACGGTTCCATCCTTGCGGACGGAAATTTGAGCATAATCGTGTGCGGTGACCTACCAATCACAATTCTATCTGTGTGCATAATCACACACGACTAGTTTTTGCTCATAGACGGACCTTTTTGCGGGGTCACTGTCTTCATTATTAGGAATATTCGATTGTTTTCCTTATGGTTGCTTTGGTTAAGTATCGTTCCAGCCATGTCCAAGATAATGTTTGAATTCAACAGTGTGTTTAAAAACCATTGTACATTTTATATTTACAGAATCATGCATGTACAATTTGCACAAGTTGCAAAGCATGCATATATCAAGAACACGCATCATTCAGTAGAAAATCTCAGTTATATTTCAACAATGCCACACTTAATACAACAACTATTTATACAATGTGACAAAAGTATCAGCTGCTAGTTATATTAATGTGAAAGGTGCACAAAATAAGAAAGAATAGCATTTGTTGGTTACTTCTTTGTATTTGGAACAAAAGCTTTTTTCTGAGGGTTTATATAAAGAATGTGGACATATCTCTACCCCTTTTGTCACCATAGTCGTGCACCACGATTCACAAGATGTTTCTTCAGCACCAACTTGCAGATGTTATCACGTATGCAATATCAGCCTACTCTTTTAAGGGTAGACGCCAAAAGCGTCACCACAGTGAAGCTAGAACACTTCAAAATACTTGCGAACATTGCTCAAAGGGCCTGCATTTTTACAAAATATCCATCAATGTGAGAACGTACAAACAGAAAAAACAATACAAATTTAAATGACTAGTCACTTTTCCAGCAAGTATGGATTGGCCTAGAGAGGCAAACTCTTCAACTAGTCGGCGCACACCCTTCTGAGTGTAACAGATGCGGCTACTAGTACGGCATGCTATACTCTGAATAAAGGGAAAATATAAATACAAAGCGTGTTTATCAATCTGAAAATGTATAAACAGAAAAATCAATGCAAATTAAAATGATTAGTCACTTACCATGACGTGGCACACCTTCCTTCTCTTGTTTTTATTGTATAGTGTCATGAAAAATAAAACCCCTAATTGGACAAGCATAAAATGACATGTTCTATCAATCCTTCCGGTCAAAAATTAGAATAGTGACAAGATCTAACACTACCACGATAATAAAAAAGATCTATCACAACCAAGGTAATAAACAAGATCTAACAGAACCACGGCAATAAACGAGATCTAATAGTTCACAGTAATAAACAAGATTTAACAGAACAATAGTGATAACATGAATATATGATTGCATTGCAATAATTAACTAACTTCAGAAGGTCGAGGAGAAGCCGGCCCGGGTCATCGGTCGGCTGGTCGGCCAGTAGGAGTGGGGGTAGGGGGCTCTGTTGTAGCGCCTCGCCCACCAAGTGAGATTTTCTGACACATGTGCGTAATGTCAGAGAGGGGAGATGGCTAGAGAGTGGAGACTCGAGTGTGAACGAGTAGAGCTCGGTTGGTACTTATTTGTAAGGTATGATTCACTTATTGGGCCCTTAAGGGCTAGGAAGTATCGCACATGATTTACGTAGAATAAACCATGTCCGAATTAGGCTAAAACCATCACAACATCAGTCAACATCACACACGTTTATGGTATAGCAAACCGTGGGCGACAGCTTCCCACTTGCCTTTGTTATAAAAGTTAATATCGCGCTTTTTTTTTTGTGTGTGTGCAGACCCACGAGTGAAACTCTTCTTTTTGCTGATTTTAACAAATTTTGTACAAAAGCATCCAAACGTGTAATCTTAAAAGCATTCAGACATAGATTGCTCACAAAAACTTAACAACCATTAATAATACTTCGTTAATAGTATCTGGTACCGCAAGCTCCATTAATTCAAATATGAATGGTTACACTTTCTGTTACAAAAAAGACCAGATTCCAATTTCACATGACCCTGCAGGGTTTGTAGGCCGGTGAATGCAGTGTTTGGACCGAACTATCTTAGAGGACCAAATGCAGCAGACACAGCTCGGCTCATGGCACAAGGTGCAAAGAGAGTATTTCTTGGGATGCTTGAGAGCATCGATTGTATGCATTGGAGATGGAATAATTGTCCATTCGCTTGACAGGAGATATATATAAAAAGAGGACATATTGGAGCGTGCAATGTTGTACTTGAAGTTGTGTCAAATTATGATTTTGTGGATTTTTGGCATGAATTGTTTGGTATGGCCGGTTCACACAATGACATCAACGTGCTGCAACTCTCTTTGCTGTTTGCGAGACTCGCTGAAGGCCAATCTTCGGAGTGCAACTATGTGATCAATGATCAGGACTACAACATCTATCAAATTCGTGATGAAGCACCTCTTAATCAACTGCAGAATGATCTGGTCGCACACTTGTGGGCACACCGAGCACATGAGCGTATTGTCCTCTGAAACTTGCCGAATTCGCATTTGAATTTGAACTGTTGTAATAACTATATTGTTCCTATGTTTACTGCAATCATTTTTCCTATGTTTAGATAGAAATACGAATATATTGAGAAAAATGGGCACAAAGTGCATAGGGCCGACCGTTTGGGGTGTCGCTGTGGCAGCATCCCGGATTGTACCGTACATGTGTCCGCCACCCTCAAAGTGGACAGAATTTGTAAGGTGGCGGAAAAAATTTGGGGGGTGCCGGTGGAGATACTCTTACGATCGTAAGAGGAGACATATAGAGAGAGGATTTTGCAGCACCCCGGCACGAGTACTACCAGATTTTGGAAAGTTCAAAATTGTAATTTGGAGTTCTGGAAAATTAGGAAAAATAATTTCACAGATGACTACACATATATTGTATATTTCTGGGAAGTTTCAGTTATAAAAGTGTTTTATTTTGGCTATATAAAAAAAATTGTGGCTCTATTTAGAAAAAAATCTTATTTGTGGCCGAAGTTTATCTTTTTCCTGTAGCCTAAAGTACAACGTAATTTTATACGAAAATTGTAATAGTGATTGTGCATGCCTATCTATATATTTTTTCCTTGACTTTTTTAGAGAACCCTTTTTGCGACTTCTTTTAGAGAATTACAAATATAGCTTTTAATTCGTTTTGAGAAAACGGGAGCACTCATGTGGGACGAACACTTTTTCGGAGATAGAGGACGTGTTTGATTAGCTGCATGCACCATAGGCAGGCTCGCTGGATGCAAAATTTGCTTGTTTGATTAACTTGACCGTTCCATGATCCTGCATCCCACGAATCTTAAAACAGTGTTTAGCCAAACTTTGGAGGAACGCCCGATTTTGTTGTTTTCCCAATGCCAAGATCTGGACATGCGAGCAGCAAAACTGGGTTCCCTGTTAGAGTTGTCAGATAGGTTGCTTTATGTTCCTCTCACCTCTCTTATACTATTTCATCTAATCCCATTTTAATCTATACAATATACTCTGATTCAAAATATTTTATATATGAAACATGTGCGCGTCGACGAGTAGGTTCATTTCTGTCCTTGGTTTTGAATTTTGTAGCTTCTCAATTTCGGACCGATCTTTGCGTTTTTTGGACAAATTTCGTCAAATTCGTTGCACTCAGTCGACCGTTTAAAATTTCCTTCGACAGGTAGATTCATCTCGCTATATCCTACAACTTTCATGTTATAACTTTTCTGTTTCGGGAGACATATATATGTCTAACCTCCGCCGCTCGCCGTGAACTCTGACGTGTTCATGGTCTAACCTCCATCACTCGCCGCTCCTTTTGCGACGCTGCTCCTTTTGGGACGCTATCAATGCGGAGGATCCAAGGCGACGGAACAACGTGACGATACAGACGTTTTCTGTTCGTTACCAGTTGTTTCGGAGCGTCTAGACGGCAGCGTGGTCATTTAATTGCCGACCATCCGTGGGCCATGTGTCTGGTTTTACCTTAGTAGAAAGTTTTGAAGAGAACCATGTACACGAATCTTGACGAGAGTTCACGTACAGTATACAGGGAGCATCTGAGCTCGGGCTCCAAAGTGGATTTTCGGTTGTGAGGTAAGTTCACTAAATAGGTAAGAGTTGAGAATAAGTGGACACTCGTTTGTAACCAAAAACCAATTTCTACGTTTCTCTAAACCCATGCAAAACTCAAAGCAGACAACAAAATGAAGTGAACAACGTTGATCAAGTCACCCTTTTTTAGGGCATCTCCAGCCGTCACCCAAGAGCTCCTCAGGACACTTTTTAGCGTCCTGGGAATCCTAAGAGAAAGTTATGATGTGGCGTAGCAGCAATTTTTTCTTAATTACAAAAGCAAGGTTATCCGTCCAGTAGGACTTGGAGAAGGCTTCGGCAAGTGTCAATGGCAATGGCGCCGAAAAGAGCTGTTGACGTGGAACTGCGCACACACAAACACACTTCTTTGCCCCAACGAAACAGAGAGGTTGTCAATCCCTCCGGCTTGCTGAACACAAATAATTAAACATATATGTGTAAAATAATATGAGAGCAAAAAATGACCAGCGAGCAAATGACTAGGAAAAGCTATGAAAACGGTTATAAGCAATATAGGACCGGAATCCACAGTTCACTAGTAGTGTCTCTCCGAACGATAAACATTTTGGGTAAACAAATTACAGCAGGACAATTGACAAAGTATGGACGCATAACAATACTATCATGACACAAAGTTCACCGTTTCATTTAATATGGGCATTACGTCAAAATACATAGACCGTTATCCAACTGCATTTATGACTAATAATCCACCCAGGATCGCTATCCAGCATTTCACCCGAAATTATTAAGTTGCAACCAACAGTTAATTGCAATAAGCATGTTGCGTAAACAAAATCTCAAATTAGAGCCGGCCTACAGAGTCATCTCAGACGGATTTTATGTCCGTCTCTAGGCGTGGGTCTCTAATATACACTCCATTAGAGACGGTCTCCTGAGAAGGTTAGGAGGGTGGTTATACCTTAACCAGCTCTAATGAGCTATCCCTGAGACGGTCCCTTAACCAGCTCTAATGAGCTATCCCTGAGACGGTCCCTTAAGATATTAAAGTATCATAGACGGCTGCTCTAAACAACCGGCTCACACCACGCAGTCGGTCACTTTAGACAACCGACTCTAATGGTAATAGAAAATTAAAAAATGCAGCTCTACATGACGAGCAGGGGATTCTACTAATAAATTAAAAAACGCAGCATTACAACACAGCAGGGGAACCAATCAAGATTGTACGAACATGTCATTTATGAGATTCAACACTTGCACATATCATAACCTTACAAACCCAGAATACACATCATATGTTTTACAATGGAATATTTGCATTCTATGTGCAAACTAGGATACCTCAAACAGTTCCATTCTAGGTACAAACTCCCTAACCTCCAAAACTTGAGCATTTGTCTACTCCCGTGATAGCTAGAATCATACCTGAAAGCATTGAAGTAACACGCATCAACCGATTCAGAAAGGGAAAAATGAAAAGGTAACAGATTATAGAACTCCATAATAGGCAAGCCAAACACTTCTGCTATTTTCCAAGCTTTATGAACACCAGCTGCAGTTTAGAGAGCACAATTCATATTTACTTTAATCAGGACCAGAAGCAAAAACAGGAACCTCTAAGGCATGGACCAAGTCCTGGTCCAACGGTCACGGCCACGACAAAAGAATCTACCAGCAAGTCTAAATAAGTTCTTTAGAAAATAGTAAGATAGTCAACAACTTGTAATCAACATGGAATTTAAACCATGTCTGGTTGATTAGTGCGAGTACCTGAAATGCTGGTTCGGCAGGAAGTAAAGGCCTAGATTGGCCACATATATCCAAATCATAAGTTTACAATGTGGTCTGCACAAGAACAATATAAGAAACTATTTGCAACCCTGAAATGCTGGTTTGGCAAGAGACTAGGACTGCATTCATTAATGCTTAAAGGCAAACATAAGAACATCTTATTTGCAACTTGCAACTTATTTGCACGTGTTCAATCCTATACCTTCTGTAGTTTAAAGCATTTTGTGAATATTCCGGTGGGCTTGAGCTAGGTGAGACAACACATGTTCAATTCGATAGTGTCAGTAGTTTACAGCAACATGTGGATAATCCAGAACGCTCACTAGAGAAAGTTAAAGTGGTATTTATTAGGTTCTTCAAAGGTATCAGCTGATTCTAATCTAAGATGAACACTCACTAGAGAAAGTTAAAGAGCTTTTGTTGCAAAACATCTATCTGCACTTTGATTGGATCTGCATACCTTTAACATGCTTGACAAATCCCCATAAATCTGCTCAAATTGAGCAAACCGTTTCCATACCTACAAGAGAATAACAACATATATTCAGACAACTAACAGACAAACATATGAATCTATATCTATTTGCGTGTTTTGCCTTTATAACAAATATCCGAAAACATGAGCTGCTGAGGCTATGCGGTACAATACAAAAAAGGTGGATGCTCTATATTATCGCTATTGCTACTGCTGACAGACATTAATGCCAATAAAGATATTTCTGAAACTGCACAATAATACTGAAAGGCCACCTTCTCATAATATAGAAATTTTGAGTAACAAAAGTAAGCAAATTCTGCTAATGGGGGGGGATAGAGAAATTATATGGTAATGGAGTACACCTTCATACTTTTGTATTGTCTCAGTTTGCAGTGTACACGTTTTCTGCTCTCAAGAAATACTTCGATCCAGCTCCTCGTACACGTTTTCTGCTTTCCGGCTGGAGCGATTGGCGTTCGGCGCTGCTCCGCTCCTGACGTGCGATGGAAGCCCAAATTAATTAATGTTTAGCTACTCACAAATCAATCTAGTACGGCACTAGCTGCTCACATATGCTGCAAGATTGCTCACCTCTAGGCTGGCCGGAGATGGGGATGGTGGCGGCGGGTCAGCCTCGATCTGGTGGCGGACGCAGCTCGGGTGGGGGGCGATGCGGATGGCGTCTGAGGCTGCTGCGGAGGGTGGCGAGGTCGCTGCCTGAGTCGAGGGCGGCGGCGGCGGGTCAGCCTCCCGTGGCGGCGGCGGCAAAGTCAAGACGACGCCCTGAATAAGCACTACATGCTATGATTTTTCGAGAAATACTATTTTCCTAGATGCATAGCGATTTAGTCTAATCAAATCAGGAGGAGAGGAGGGATTGGGAAGGCCTAAAGGGGATTATCTTGCTGTCGACGGACACTGATTCATGCGGTCGAGGCCTTGCTCGAGGAAGATGCGGGAGCACAGGAGACCACGCCGGGGCCTCGTCGTCGTCGCCTCGTCGAGGGCCGCGTAGCTCCGTCCGGTGCCGTCTCCACCGCGCAGCGTAGAGGTTAGGGCGGCGGAAGGAAAGCACGATCTAGATCGGGACGAGATGGGGAGAGAAAGAAAAGAACAGGAGAGGAGATGGGGAAGGCCGAAGGGATAAAGATAGAGAAAATTTTACCCGCCGAGATTTTCGCAACGCGCGATTTCGCCCGCGCAGATTTTTCGGGAACGAGTGAAAAATTTGGATGGGCGGCAACTAGTTCAGAGTCGGTCAATTTTCATAACCGTCTGAGATAGCTATATATTACAGTAGGTTGGAATTAAAATCCGACTCTGATATTATTAGAGACGGATGCAAAATTTTAGCCGGCTGAGATGTTTATGCCAAATCGGCCGTTCTTTTTTTTTTTGATCGCTCTAGGTCCCGTCTCCTATATAAGATTTTGTACAACCTATAACAATAAACACCGTTGTTTTATTTCTATTAACAACAGCATATGTCAAGACTTAATCGTTTCTGTCAACTCGAGCTCAGACAAGAGAGGCATGAATCAACTATTTAGCATAAATACTCCCTCTAAAAACACAAGTAATTATTTTAGCCAAAGCATACACAAACATCGGAGAGCATGCAACATCATAAATAAAACATATCATAGATAAACTGAACAATAATGTCATGACTCAATAATTCATCGGATCCCCGCAAACACAACATGTAGCATTACAAATAGATGATCTTGATCATGTTAGGCAGCTCACAAGATCTAAACAATGGATTACAAGGAGAAGACACAATCATCTAGCTACCGCCATGGACCCGTAGTCCCGTGGTGGACTACTCACGCATCACTCCGGAGGCAGGCATGGTGGTGTAGATGCCTCCGGTGACGATCTCCCCCTACGGCAGGGTGCCGGGAGGAGCAGCAGAACCCTCCCGATCTAGGGTTGGCGACGGCGGCGGCCTCGGACGTTTTCTGGAAATATGATGTGGCCCCGAGGGTTTTCGGGATGAATAGAATTTATAGGCGAAAGGGCGGCGTCGGAAGCTTCTCGAGGGCGTCAGTTGGGGCCCAGGCGCGGTCCACCCTTGACCGCTCCTGGGTGGCGCCTAGGGGCCGTGGGGCCCCCCTGCAGGCGCCCTCCTGGCTTCGTCTTTGTTTCTTCGTAAAAATAATTCCCGTAAATTATGAGCTGATTCTGAGAAAGTTACCCGACTAGCTTTTCTGAAACAAAAAGACAACAGAAACAGGAACTGGCACTGGGCATCTTGTTAATAGGTTAGTTCCATAAAATGTGACAAAATGATATAAAAACATTATAAAAACGTGTGGCAATGATATATAACATGCATTGAACAACCAAAAATTATAGATATGTTTGAGACGTATCATCTGCGCAAAGGAAAATCTTCCAGTCGCCCGCCCCCCCAAGCCTCGTTTAGCTCCGGTTTGCGCCTTTTTTTGTGTCGGCGTTAAGCCGAACCCAGCGCGATGGGGTTCGCCTAGGGGCGCCAGCTGAAGCGAAAAGGCGACGTGGGCCAGCACCGTCGGCGAGACATGGCGACTTTCTCTCCATTTTTCGCCTTTTCCCTCCATTTTCGCACCACATATCCCCTCCCCGCCCGCAGCTTCCGCCATTTCCCCCTAGATCTGGTCGTCATGCCACTGAAAAAATTCACCGATCCCCGCACTACTGCCGCCGCCATCGAGAAGGTGAAGAAGCTGAGGAAGCCCAGGACGCCGATGAAGAGGCCGTCGGGCTGGAGCAACGCCAAGTGGGCTGCAGACGTGCTGCGCCGGAATACCGAGAACGCTAGCCGCCGAGCGAGGGAGAAGGTGTTGAGGGCGAAGCGCCTGGCTGAGGGCGGCGAGGTGGAGGAGGAGGAGGAGGAGGAAGAGGACGAGATGGGATGGAGATAGAGGCAAGCTTGGCGGCGCCGGTCGTGGAGAGGAGCTTGCCAGCGGCGAAGATAAGGGTCGGCCTCCCGCCTCACCCTGCCCAGTTCGCCGGATGGGGCAGCCAAGCTAGCGTCGCTTCGCCGACTGGCTACTCGCCGTCGCCCTCGCTGCGATGAAGCAGGCACTTCTCGCCTGAGTATGCCGACGGAGGCTTCAACCCCAACATCGCGTTCCCGCACTGCCCTCCCCCGCTTCCGCCGTATGCAGGCCCACCGAGCCTCTCAAGCTCGCCGTCGCTGCGCCGCGCGCTCCCTTTCGCCTCAAGCCTCGACGGCCGCAGCGTGTTCGGCGGAATGCACGACGAGGCCTACAAGTACGAGATCATGACCACCGGCTCCATGGCTTCGGCGGCCATCCCTGGGTTCTTCACCCAAAGCGGCGGTATGGAAGCGCAGCAGACCGGCGGCGTGGGTGGCGGGATTGGGACGCAGCAGACCGAGGAGGGTGTCAACGCTGAGGAAGGCGAGGTCAAAGCCGAGCCGGAGGAGGCAGGCATCAGCGAAGAAGGAGCACCACCCAAAGGCAAGAGGAAGAAAAGGGTGCCAAAGGGACCCAAGCCTCCCGCCGAGCCTCGCATCAAGTGGAGCACCAAGGAATATGAGCTCCTCGCCGAAGCATGGAAAACGGTGAGCATGGACTCAATCACCAGCGCCAATCAAAACATGGATCACTATTGGAAGAGGGTGAAGACTTCATACGATGAGCGCTGGATCGTTGATCCGGGGTTGGCCATGATCAACACCGAGCGCCGCTGTCGGAGACTAGTCCCAGGAACTAGGGGTGTGTCTCACTGTAGCCAGGAACGACAGGGGGCTGAACACGCAATCAAACAACCCTCAACTACCTCGGCGACGGTGCTCGTCGAGCTCGGTGAGGGACATCACTGCAGAGAGTAAACACGAGCCGCTACCCAGGTTCGGGCCACCGTGAGGTGTAAGACCCTACTCCTGCTTGGTTGTATTGCACTGCTTGTGGAGGTTACAGTACAAAGAGCTCGCAGAGGTGCAAGCTTTGCTACGGTGGAACTATGGTGGAAAGAGCTTGGTCTTCTCGATCTGGGGTCGAATGTCCGAATCCCCTCCCTTGGTCGTACACTGCCTCCATATATAGGTGCCTCGGGCCTCTTTCCCCCATTCATTAGGCGGGAAGGGCTACCACATGGCGACGAAGGGAGGACAGTGCACGGCGACGGAGCTGTCCATGGACTCGGTCCATGGCAAGAGATTGCTGCTCCTTGGCAGGAAAAGCCACCGTCCATCCAGGACGATGGGCTGGCGCTGGAGAGGCCCGTGGGGTGCCCCACGGTGACGTTGGCTTGGAGCGTAGCGGCCAACGGTCCCCTTATCACCGGAATGGCAATTCTTGTAGTCCGCTTTGCTTGGTGCAGCTTTGTTGACCACCTTTTATCACCAAAGAGGCAACTGCGACGTGGTCGTCACTGCGCGCAGGCGTGCGCGTCACTCTGCGGCGGGCGCAGAGGCCATGTGTGCTGTATCACGAAGACAGAGCTTGCTTCCACTCGAAGGAACCTCGCGAGGGCAGGATTGCCTCGCCGAGGTCTTTGTACTTGACGCCTCACGAGGGTGGCCTCGCGAGGGTGGCGCAGATGTGCGCCAGGACTTAGCGACATTCCCTCGATGAGAGAGGCCCTCGCGAGGGGAAGGTCCCTCGCGAGGCACACCAGGCTGAGACGCCTGGTCTTTAGCAGAATCTTCAGCAGAGTGTTGAGGGCTGTGGCAGGCCGGCCCGTGGTACCCTGGTTTCCACCGGGCCGACAGTAGCCCCCGGGCCCACGATGAGCACGCTGGAGTCTTGTGGACGCATGCGAAGCGTCGTGGGCCCAAAGAAGCCTGCCTGGCCCGAGACACGTTGTAACACCCCGAAAATTGAAACCTAATTTTAGTGGTGTTTTATGACACCTGAAAAAAATTTCTCTTTTCCTAAATATTTCTTCAAATCTTTGAGGATGAATTGACTTGGGAATTGCTCCCTCAAGAATTTCCCAGTGATCCACGAACCACTCCATCACCCGTGATAATTTTGATGCTTAGGTTTTCCCTCGAAAACCCTAGCCCTAATTATCGAACCTTTTAAACCCTTTTCTCCACCTACCAAAGGAAAGCCTATTTCCATAGCTAGAAAAATTCCACTAAAAATACCAGAGGACTCCCCTATTCGTATAAAGACAATCCATGCAAAAATATTGCATGCTTCAATGCAATATTTCCAAGTTGGGCTCGATTTTCCAAAATGCCATTTCTGATCCAGAGATGTTTGAGTCAATCTATGCATCTCCAAAAATTCTCATAAATTCAGGGGAGGAATAATTTTCCATTCCCAACACTTCTCCTTTTGGGACCAAAATTATTTCGTCAACCTATCTACCACTTCCTTTGTAAGGCCCTTTTCATGCCTATTTGAGATCTTCAAGCAAACCTATACCTAGACAAATCCTATGACCATGAGACTTGGCCACATTGACCACATGGTCCCTAGACACCAATATCCAGAAGATCACCCCAAGGTGAAGTGTGAGAAATCACTTTGCCATGACCATGCCAATATGCCAATTTTTGGACATCTTGCCAAAACCCAATTTACCCATGTCCAATTGAGCTCAAACTCCATAGACACTCTCCTAGTACCAAATAAACCCTGTGGTAATTTTTGGGGATTTTTCTGAGTAGTGCAAGACCCCTGTCTTTTCATCGAGCACCTTCTGTGCATTAGGTTTTCTGGAAAATCTAGTCTGCAAAGTGTTGAGCTCTGGAGTGTGGCCAGTTTGGTTCTGTTGGTCTTGTCCTTGTGAACCCAGTGGTGCGATCCGTTTTCCATTTGGTGCTCCGGGTTGTCGGGAACGCGACGATGCCGCCCGTGGCGCACTCCGGACGCCAGAGCGCGCATGACGGTGTCCTGCGCGTTCCTGTTCCTCCGGTTCCCCTGTTGTTCCCGCGTCCCAGCCCGACCCCCGCAGCGACCAAGCCCTGTCCTGCTCCCCTGGCTCAGACCGGAGTCACCCCTATCCAGCCCGAGCCTATCCCCTGCCATTTAATCGTGGAGCAAGTTTGGTGCACCGGTGGCCGTCGGTGCCATCAAATCCCCCTCCTCTCCCTCTATATAAGAGCACCCCAGAGCAGCTCGAGCAAAGGTTAGCCACTCCTCCCTTTTTCCCTCTCCCCTGCTCTTCCATTCGGTGCAAGAACGAGAGAGGAAAGCCACAATAAAATCCTCCACAAAACTCCTCCATAGCCACCATGGCCGGAGCTCGAAGGAGCTTGGGAAAGGCCACCCGCCGCCGGCCCCTCCTCCCACGACCGCGGCGAGCCGCCTCCGGTCCGTCCCCGCCGCCGGCCGGTCCCTAGGCGCGCTCCTCGGCCGTCCCCGGCCGATCCGTGATGTTCCAGTACATCAGCGGAGGAGGAAGACGACCGGGTCGGTCGATCCAGTTGTTTTTTTCTCTTCCAGGCAGCCCAGTAGCAGCACCAGCCCAGCACAGCCCAGCTGGCCAGAAGGCAGCAGCGCAGCAGCCAGCGGCCCACCGGTGGCCCGCCCAGGCGCTGGCGCAGCGCGCGCGCAGGCGCGCGACGGCCCATCCGCGGCCCAGCCGCACGGCCAGAGCGGCCCGTGCAGTTTTTTTTCCCGCCGTTCTGTTTTTTTTCGGGTGAGCAGCAGATAACTATCCGTCGCACGCCCATAACTTTTGAACCGTAGCTCCGTTTTAGTTGATTCAAATTCCTAAATTCATATCTCGTCGAGATCTAGCCAGTGGTACTAGTTTTGTTATCTTTGGAGCTATTTAGTTTCATAGCCTTTATTTAATACACCGTTTGTCGTTTCGTGGTTTAGGCGTTCTTCGGGATTCCGACCCGCGGCGAGTCCGAAACTTTCCAAACCATTTGGAATCCTTCTCCGGAGGCAAGCCAACCCCTTGCTATGAGCAGTCCCGCAATGTTGTTTGTTTATTTGTTTATTGCCATGCCGAGTGTTTATATTTGTCTGCGTTCGGTATATATTATGTCGGTCTGTATTGTTTGTGTTCAATATGTTACTTGGAGTATTGCTCCTGCCATGTTACATACTTACATATCATGTTGCATGTTTATTTATCGCACTTGCTTGCGTTACCAAACACACATCATTCTTGAGACAATGGACTGGGGGAACCGCCGCCGTCGATAGAATGGTGGAGTGATGTACCTCACTAAAACATTAACGTTGATCTGTGAAGGCGCTGGTCGGAGGTAGCTCCGCCACAGTCATCCGGTTGACGTTTCTTTTCTAGTCAAACGAGAAGGCGCTGGTCGGAGGTAGCTCCACCACAGTCATCCGGTTGACGTTTCTTTTCTAGTCAAACGAGAAGGCGCTGGTCGGAGGTAGCTCCGCCACAGTCATCCAGTTGACGTTTCTTTTCTATTCAAACGAGAAGGCCTGGTCGGAGGTAGCTCCGCCACAGTCATCCTATTGACGCTTTTTGGACAGTGATACGTGGTGGCGCCTTAGTCACCCGGTCAATACAAACTATTTTTGCTTGAAATATTATGTTGCTAATGTCTTGTCATTTGATGACATATCATTATGATAATGTGGTTGTTGTGCTGGACTAATCCTCGGTTGTTTGGACTTGTGAATGATAAAACCTGATTAAATGAAACACCCCTACAAGCAACGATAGGGTCAGTCCATGGTGCCACTAATCTGAACTTTGAAAGCAGGACCATCGTCGTCTCATGGAGGACCGTGACCTAGTAGGTTGTTAAGCCCCTTTTGTGCCATCCATTGGGCGCAGTCGTTCGGTTGTGCTGTCCGAGGGTAGTGGTCGACAGACACGGGTTCGACTGTGCTAAGGAGCCCGGAGCTAGGCATACCCGGTCGCGCCGGGGGATGTGCCGGATTCACTTGCCCGTTGTACCATGCGTATAGGGTGGTGCAGGAGAGTGTCTTAGCAGGTGGACGGTCATGTGAGTTTTATTTTGCTTAGTACGACTTTGGCGTGACAACCTGAAGTGCCGGCTGAGTAAGGTGCATTCTGGTAGTTGGGAACGCAACCTCTCGAGAGTGTCAACCTAGCAAGCTAGCCCCGTTCCTGGGATATGGAACAACAGTTCAGTGTAGGTCACACTGTGTGTCTTTGTCGTGTCAGGAGGTTAAACTTAAGATCTGTTTGAAAGAATTAATGAACGACCTGATCTCACTAAATAAACAAATAAGATGATGCAGGGAATGTTGCCTTGAGATGTTGATGGTTACCCATGATATAGGATGGCGGGGTGATCGTTGGGAGCCTAGAGTTAGGCCTGAGCCAACATCAACCGTGCATGCCCAGAGTGGAAAGATGAGTCCAGTGGGCCTAGCAGTGATCACAGGTGCTGTTGTGTATTATTTGGTACCAACTGGTACACTCGTTTACTCGTCACAGGTAATCTCTTTGTATGATTGCCGGTGCACGATCCAACCCCACCTGGCTTGGACTCTGTACTGGTGATACCCCCGTTGCTTGCTTATGTCATGTTTGGTTGTCAATGCCATGCTACTTTTATGTCATAAATCTAGAGTACACCTTGCCATGTTGTAGGAGTTTATTTCCATTATATATCTTGATGCATGATTGTTGGATTGTTTGTAATGAGTGGAGATTCTTGCTGAGTGCATACAAATGTACTCACGGGCCTTGTGATTGTGGCCAGATATTGGCGAGGATTCATCTTCCACCTTAGCGAGGAGATGGAGCAGGAGCGTGCTAGGATCAGTAGCCCAGCCAGATGCCTGTGGAGTGGAGCCGCTCCAAGCCGTTGCCTTAGTCGTCTTCCGCTGCCAGTTAAACTCTGTCCTGAGCCATGCTTGGCTTGATATTTGGTCATGCCTTGATGGCCTTGTAAACCATTTGTAGCACTTCTTGTGCCTGATTGTGTAATGATTTCTATTATGTTGCACTATCGTGACGTGCGGCCAGATATCTTGGGCTGGCGCACGGGGCGACCGCCTCTCTGGTGTTATGTGCCAGGGAGGGGTGTCACACACGTGGTGAGCTACGGTCGCCCACGAAACCACGATCTCTTCGGCAGTAATGGGCGTAGTGGCGGGACCCACCACGCCTCGGTAACGGCTCGCTGAGGCGATAAAGCCTGAGAGCCCGGCGCAGGCGCTCATTACTCCGCGCATCCCCTTTTGCCTCCTTCCTCCCAGAGCACGCGTCTTCTCCGAGCTTCCCTTCCTCCGCACTTCAGCCGCAATGGCGCCAGGAAGGACAAGGCGGTGATGCAGGCGAGCGAGCCTGCCGCGATGAGGCAGGACGGGAGCCTCAAGCCGGCGCTGGTGGGGTACCGTGTCGGCACGGAGGCGCATCTGGACAAGGTGCGGCACATGGCGGCCTCCAAGACCAACAAGCGGGGTGCCACAGTGCTCAAGCCGACGGGCGCCCTCGGCGACCTCGACGCCCCCTTCTACCCCATCTTCCTTCGCACCCTCTTCGCTGGGCTCGTGCCTCCTTTCTCTGACTTCTTCCTGACGGTTCTGGAGTTCTACCAGATCCAGATTCCCCATCTTCATCCCAACTCCATTCTCATCCTCTCCATCTTCGCCTACCTCTGCGAGGCATACATTGGAGTTCCGCCCTCGGTGGCCCTCTTCCGCAGCTTCTACGCGCTCCGGTTCACGGCGAACAACGAGCGGACAGGGTGCGTCTCCTTCCGCATCACCGATGGCATGGGCGGCGTCTACATTCCCATCACGTGGGCCGGCGAGGTTGTTGTCTCCAATGTGTCGAAAAAGGTGGAGGACTTCCGCAAGCGGTGGTTCTTCGTGGACGCCGGGAGAGCGAGTCCCTTCTTGGAGGTGCCTGACGCGCCCCCGACGAAGAGGAGATGCTGGGCGAGCGAGGCTCTCGAGGGCCCAACACTTGGTGGCCTGGTCCAGCGTCTGGCGGAGCTTCGCGAGGCTGGCCTCACTGGCCAGATGGTGGCCAAGGACTTCGTGATGCGCCGCATGGCTCCGCTCCAGGCGCACTCGGAGCCGATGTGGATGTACTCAGGCCCGACGGACGGCATGCGCCTGAACTTTGCCAACTTCCAGAAGGCGGAGCTGGACGGCATCATGGAGGTCCTCTTCACTTCTCCGTCCATCCCCAAGCCGGCGTCTCACTTTGCAGAGCCGCTCCACAGGTTCGAGATCGAATCTCGACTTGAATTTGTGGAGGCGATGCCTAAGTTCGACCAGTGGGTCCTGGTGCCTGAGGGGCATGTAGGGCCCCGCGACAACCCAGAGTCGGTGTCGCAGGCGGTGCCGGCCGATTGTGAAGAGGAGACGGCGGAGACGCCCGCGATGTCGGACGTGGACGTTGATGGCGCCTCGGGGGGCCCAATCCCTCGGCGGGGGGTGTGAGCTCCTCGAGGAACGCGCAGCCTGAAGGTGAGATCCACGAGGTCTCCTCAGGCAGCGGTGACCCGTACCTCGTCGTCCCCTCGCGACGCATCGAGGAGGAGGAGAGCAACGACAAGGAGGCCTCGTTAGGCCGCTGCGAGCCCCGCACCGAGGCGAGCCACGACAGGCCCGCCGGAGGTCCGAAGGGTGCTCCTCGCGAGGAGGGAGCGGATGCGCCACAGAAGGGAGTGGAGGCAAGCGCCTCGCAGCCGCGGCGGACGGCGAAGAGGTGGATAGACACCGCCGAGTAAGTCTCGCATTTCTGCTCACTTTTATGATGTGTTCTCGAGTGCCCCTCTTGAGGAATTTCTGCTTTTCTCGTTAGGCTCCCCGCAGGGACGAAGCGACGCAGACTCCGGAAGGTCGGAGAGAGCTCTGGTGCCGCAGCGGCGTCTGCAGTGCCTGCAGTTGGGGGCCGCATCATGAGGCTGCGGCTTCCCCCCCCCCCCCCTGTGGATGAACGCCGCGAGGAGGAGGAAACTGAGGTGACGGTGCTGTCGCCAGCACGGCCCGACACTTCCCCTGCGCATCAGGAGAAGGCGACGGAAGAAACGGCGGCGGAGGCCGCGATGTCGGCAGAGGAGTGCGTCGACGCTGAGACGGAGGAGGCCACCGCGCAGCCACCTCCACCAAGCGTGGGCCCTGAGGCGGCAGCGGCGGACTCCGAGGCCGCGGCGGGAGCGGCCACGGCGGGGCAGGCCGATCCTACCCCTGGCGATCAGCAGGACATACTCCACGGGCAGAAGGGCGCCGAGGCCCACGGCGAAGATACCTCAGGCCCCCGAGAGGCCCCCGACGCGGAAGAGGGAGGAGGCTCTCGCTGGAGCCCCCAGGCGCGACTTGAGTCCGCCCCGCGCCCTGAGCACCGTGCTTCGGGGCCTTCGGCGGATATCGAAACCTCCGGGCCTCTTGGGGACGCGTGGACCCTGGTTCTGCGGGGCCGACGCCAGAGCGCAACTCGCCGCGACTCCGTCTTTCACTTGGCGACGGAGGCGCTCAACGGGCTTGAGGCCCTTCACGCCGAGGAGGAGCTCGCCGTGGCGGAGGAGCGTGCTGACCTTTCGCGGGCCTGGACTTACCTTCGCGAGACTGTAGAGCGCTGCCGTCAGGAGGACGCGGCGGCCCAGACGCGGCGTGAGGATGCGAAGCGCTTTGCTGAGGAGGTTCGTGCCAGCGTGGTCCGCGAGGCCGAGGAGACCCTTGGGCAGATGAAGGCTGAGCGCAAAGCTGTCGCAGCTGGACGCGAGGCTCTCGAGGCGGAGATTGCCGCCAAGCACCAGGAGTTCGTGGCCCGCGAGAAGAAGATCATTGCGGACTCCGAGTCCGTGAGGTTAAGCCTGGAGAAGTTCCGCGAGGACCTGAATACCCGCGACCAGCTGCTGGCGCAGCGCGGGGAAGACCTCTCCTTCCGTGAAGCTGAGCTGCGGAAGCGCGAGGAGCAGGTTGATCAGGTCGAAATGGACCAATCTGCGCAGCGGGAGAGCCTGGAGGCCCGCGAGAGCAAGATGGCCCGGGACAAGGCCAGCTACAAGGATCGCCTCGACAAGGCCAACACCATACTCCGCTTGAAGGAGGAGAAGAAGGCGGAGGAGGCCGAGACCAAGGCGAAGCTCTTCCGCGACCGCTGCTCCCTGGAGTTCTCGAAGAAAGCTCAGCGCCAGGAGGAGCGCTTCAAGGCGAAACGCGACGAGCTCAACGCCCGCATCGTGGAGCTTGAGAAGGATAAGAAGCGGTTGGCTTCCCATCTTGAGAGTGCCAAGGATGCCCAGGCCCGTGCGGAGCAGGACCTTGCTTCCCTGACGGCGGACCTGAACGACATTCAACAGCAGGTGGCGCCCACTGTGCGGCTTGTCGAGGAGGCTCGGGACAGCGCGCAAACTGCGCGGCTCTTGGGCGCCAGCGCGAGCGTATGTTCCGATCCCTGGAAGTCCATGCGCGGGCTGTCGCAGACCGCTTGGGGGCCGAGGCCCCGCGCTCTCTGCCGAGGGGAACTCCGATGTCGCTGCGTACCTCGACTTCTTCAAGCGGCTCGTCACCAACTTTGAAGGGGCCGTGATGAGCCTCGACGACCTAGTCGATACGGAGAGCCTCAAGCTCCTTGGCGTCGTGGTTGGTCACATCTTCGCCAACCTCGCTCGCCTCCAGCCTGGCTTCGACTTCAAGACCGTGACGGAGCCCGTCGAGCAGAGGCGTGCCGCGGAGCTGAACGCCGTGGTATGGCAGGACGTGGAGGGGTTCGTCCAGCGCTTCAAGAGGGTTGAGGTCGAGCAAGACCAGACCCCGGAAGATGATGGCGAGGAAGGCGCTGAGGAGGAGGACGACGAGGCTGTCGACGGCGAAGACAACGGCAGCCTTGCTGCTTGAGCTGCTCCTGTGGCAAGACGTGCTTGGAGCACAATTTATCTTAGGAGTTGCTATTTCGTTTGTAATGACTTGTTAAGACTGTTTTGTATGCAAGTGTGAGCGCCCCTCAGGAGGCCTTTTATCTCTTTTCCATGTCTTTTCACTCTACGTCGTAAGGACCCTGCTTCCAGCGCTATGGCACCGCCGCTCGGTATGTCAGAGTCAGGTCTCGACAAGGTCGGAGGGTGCATGAGGCTTGGAGAGGTAAGGGCTCTCGAGGCACGATGCTCGGGAGCCCCCTTTGACTTGCAAGCAGCCCATGGGGCGTAAGAGAGAAAAGGGCTCGAGAGGAGCAAAACTAGCGAAGGGAAACTCAACAAGTTCTAGACTTAGCTTTTGCGAGACGTTTGCCTTGTAGAGGGCATCATGTTCCCTGACGAGGCGCTTTTGCTCTCGAGGTTGCCTGGGGCTAACCTTGGGGTCTCGCAGTCTTGTTTCCTGCGCTGGACAAGCAAGCATACCCACAAGCAATGCACGGTTGTATAACTCATGCGCGCTCATAGGTTTTCTCATGTGTGTCTCGCGAGGAGAGTAAGTACCAAGGTCCTTGGTGAGGTGACTTGCATGGGAGCAGGCCCATGAGTCAGAGCTCGGATCCTTTGGGTTTGACCAAGGTCCTTGGTGAGGTGACGTGCATAGGAGCATGCCCATGAGTCAGAGCTCGGATCCTTTGGGTTTGGCGATGCTGCTGGGATGCTCCCGAGGCACAGGCACCGTGCTCAGCCCCCGCTCGTGAGATATGCATGAGGGTAAGTATGAGCGTGAATGATTGCAGGAAAACAGCTGCTTACCGCGGCAATATTACATAACGGCGCTAAGGCCCATAGGTTCGTGCTGAAATGAAATTGTTCATTACACTTGGCGTGGCCAAATAAATTCCGCCATGTCTGAGCATGGGGTTCCACACGGAGTGGCTGAGGCTTCTCGCGGCCCGTGGCGACGCGTTGTAGAGAGAGCTCTGATGATGTGGCCCTCGTGGAGGGAAGGCTTTGTCAAGCTGAGGATGTGATGGCGCATGCCTCCCTCTTGAGACAAAAAATGCCTGCCGCGACTGATCACGGGTAGAACTTGCGTAGATGCTCGATGTTCCACGGGTTTTTGACTGGAATGCCGTCCTCCGTCTCGAGCCGTGCTGCGTCGGGCCTGGAGACGTGTGTGACCCTGAAGGGCCCTTCCCACATGGGTGAGAGCTTGTGGAGGCCTTCTCTGGAGAGTATCCTCCTCAGGACGAGGTCGCCTGTCTCGAGGGTGCGCGGGCGTATGTGGCGGCTGTGGTAGCGGCGGAGGTCTTGCTGGTACCTGGCCGCCCGGAGGGCGGCATTGCAGCGGATTCCCTCGAGCAGCAGCAGGTCATCATTGCGGAGGTCATCCTGATTGGCCTCGTTGAAGGCGAGGACTCACGGGGACCGTGCTTGAGCTCGTTGGGGAGGACTGCTTCAGCTCCGTAGACGAGGGAGAACGGCGTCTCACCAGTGGGCTTTGTAGCTGTTGTGCGGATGGAACAGAGCACGGATGGGAGCTCCTCGATCCAGTTCTTGCCGCTGGCCTTGAGGTGGTTGAAGCTTCTTGTCTTGAGGCCCTTGAGCACTTCAGCATTTGCTCGCTCGGCTTGCCTGTTGCTTTGTGGGTGAGCCACCGAGGCATAGCAGATTTGGGTGCCGAGGCTGCCGCAGTAGGACTTTAAGATGCCGCTGGTGAACTGCGTGCCGTTGTCGGTGATGATGCGATTTGGTACGCCGAAGCGGCAGACCAGGCTCTTGATGAATTTCACCGCCGACCTTGTCGGGATGGTGCGCACTGCTTCAACCTCCGCCCATTTGGTGAACTTGTCGATGGCGACGTAGAGGTAGCGGTAGCCCCCGAGCGCTCGTGGGAAAGGTCCCAGGATGTCCAGCCCCCAGACCGCGAAGGGCCAGGAAAGCGGGATGGTTTGAAGTCCCGGCGCAGGCTGGTGGATCTGCTTAGCATGGAATTGGCATGCCTCACAAGACTGGACGATGGCGGTGGCGTCCTGAAGCACTGTAGGCCAGTAGAAGCCACTTCTGAAAACCTTCCCCGCGAGGGTGCGCGAGGATGAGTGATGACCACATTCTCCACTGTGTATGTCCCTGATCAGCTCACAACCTTCTTCTGAGGGGACGCATCGCAACGCGATCCCATTGGGGCGCTTGCGGTACAGATCTCCCTCGTGGGGCAGTATGACTTGGCCTGACGAGCGATTCTTTCTGCTTCTGCATCTTCTTCAGGGAGGACTCCATCCTGCAGGTACTCCTTGATCTCGACGATCCAATCCACCGCTTGACGCACCAAGGTCAGCAGCAGGCGGACTCCTGAGGGCGGACCGCAGTCTGGTGCTCCAGTTGTTGGCGCTTGTGGGAGCTCCTCGTCGATGTCCATGTCAGCTGCTTCTTTCGGCTGTTTGACTGATGCCTTGGGAAGCCTCTCCTCGAACACGCCTGGTCGCTGGGCCTCCCTTCTTGATGCTCGCTTCGCGATGTCATCCGCCTCCTGGTTCTCTCCTCGAGGAATATGCATGAGTTCCATTCCCCTGAAGTGCTTCTCGAGCCTGCGGACCTCCTCGAGGTAAGCGGCCATGTGGCCATCTTTAGGCTTGTAGCTCTTGTTGGAGAAGTTGACAAGGAGCTGGGAGTCACCCTTGATGAGTATGCGTTTGACACCGAGGGCGATTGCAGCTCTGAGCCCGGCGAGGAGGCCTTCGTACTCGGCGATGTTGTTGGAGACCTTGTCGTCGTGCGTGAAGCATAGCTGGACGGCGTAGAAGAGCTTGTCGCCTGTTGGTGAAGTCAGGACGGCGCCAACCCCTGCGCTTTGGCGTGCGAATGCCCCATCGAAGTGCATGGTCCAGTAGTTGGGCGCTGTCCCTCCTGATGATGTGGCTTCTTCCTCCTGAGGCTCTTCCTGATGCGTGTCCGTCCACTCGGTCGTGATGTCTGCCAGCGCAATGCCCTTGATGACCCTGGTGGTGTCAAACTGCAGCTCGAAAGGTTGCATCTCGATGCCCCATCCGCGACGCGATCTGTGGCGTTTGGGTTGCGCAGGACCTGCTCCAGGGGGTACGATGTGACCACCTTGATGGGGTGGCCCTGGAAATAGTGGCGTAGCTTCCTGGAGGCGATGAGGAGCGCGAAGAGGAGCTTTTGCTGCATGGTGTACCGCTCGCGAGCATCCCGCAGCACTGTGCTGACGAAGTAGACGGGGTGCTCGACAAGCGTCGTCGGTGGTGCTTCAGCGCTGGGCTCTTCACGGTACTCTTCAGGGGCCTTGTCGAGGTTTTCTTGCGGCAAGTCCTCGGCGAGGATGTTTGTTGGTCGCGCGGGCTCGACTTGAGGCTCGGGCTTGGAGAGGCTGCTTCCTTGTCGAGGGGCTCTGGGCTTGGCGGGCAGTGTCTTCTTGGCGAGGACCGGCTCTTCCCTTTCTGCCACCAGGACTGCGCTTGCCGTCTGAGGAGTGGCTGCTAAGTACAGCTTCAAAGGCTCGCGAGGTCGTGGGGCGACCATGATTGGTGGGCTGGCCAGGTACTTCTTCAGGTCTTCGAATGCCTTGGCTGCTTCTGGCATCCACTTGAATGTGCCAGACCTCTTCATGATCTTGAAAAACGGCAGCGCCCTCTCGCCGAACTTGGAGATGAAACGGCCTAGGTTGGCCATGCATCCCGCCAGCGCTGCATGTCCTTGAGGCGACGAGGTGGCTGCATTTCTTCTATGGCCTTGATCTTGTCGGGATTTGCTTCGATGCCACGGTGAGACACTAGGAACCCGAGGAGTTTGCCTGATGGTACCCCGAAGACGCACTTGGCGGGGTTCAGCTTGATGTTCACCTTGCGCAGGTTGGCAAAGGTCTCCTCGAGGTCCTTCAGGAGTGTGTGCTCTTCGCTAGTCTTGACCACGATGTCGTCGACGTAGGCTTCTGCGTTTCTCCCCATCTGAGCCCCCAAGGCGGTCCTCATGAGCCTCTGGAACGTGGCGCCGGCATTCTTCAGGCCGAAGGGCATGCAGACGAGCAGAACACACCACAAGGGGTGAGAAATGCTGTCTTCTCCTCATCCTCCTGCGCCATCTTGATCTGGTGGTAGCCTGAGAATGCATCTAGAAAGCAGAGGAGGTCGCAGCCGGCGGTTGAGTCCACGATCTGGTCTATCCTTGGCAGTGGGTATGGTCCTTGGGACAGGCCTTGTTGAGGTCGGTGTAGTCGATGCAGAGACGACCTCCACCGGTGTGCTTGGGGATGACCACCGTGTTGGAGAACCAAGTGGGGTGTGCCACTTCTCGAATTATGTGTGCTTCTTTTAACTTTTCAACTTCCTTGATGATGAATTCTTGCTTCTCTGGCGCTTGGCGCCGTGCTTTCTGCTTCACTGGGCGTGTGTTTGGACACACGGCTAAGTGGTGCTCGATCACCTCCCTCGTACTCCGGACATATCTGACGGTGTCCATGCGAACATGTCAGAGTTTGCCCTCAGGAAGGTGACGAGCGCGCTTTCCTATTTGGTAGGCAAGCCAGCGCCTATGGTGACGCTAGCCCCCGAGCCGCTGGCGTCCAGGGCACCTTCTTCGTGGCTGTCCTTTCCTGAGAGAACAGCTGCTTCTTCTTCGCCGGCCTAGCGGGGGGCTCTTCTGCGTCCTTGTCAGCGGGAAATGCCACCGCAGCGGCCTTGTAGGCATGCTCGATAGAGCACACGGCGTCCTTGACCTGGCCACGGATGGTGATGGTGCCGCTGCAGCCTGGAAGCTTGACGATGTTGTAGGCGTGGTGAGTGACAGCCATGAACTTCGCGAGGGCGGGGTAGCGAGGATGGCATTGTAGGGCAGGCCGATGTGCGCGACGTCGAAGTCGATGAACTCGGTGCGGTAGTTCTCTTGCGTTCCGAAGGTGACTAGAAGCCTCACTTGCCCCAGCGGGGTGGTGGTCCCTTCTGTCACCCCCGAGAAGGGCCTGGTGGGCATCAGCCGCCCATATGGCACTTGAAGCTTCTCGAAGGTCTCGACGGAGATGACGTTCAGGCCTGCACCCCATCTATGAGCGTCTTGGTGACGGCGATGTTGTTGATGGTGGGAGTGCACACCAGATGGATGGTGCCCACGGTCTTGGTGGACTTTGGGTGGTCGCTGGAGTCGAAGGCGATGGGGTATTGCGACCACTTGAGGGGCTGGGATGCCTCAACTCCAGGAAGCGCGGCGTTGACCTCGCGAGTGAGCTGCTTGAAGTGGCGGTTGGACTTGGGAGCCTGAGCCCCGCCGAGGATGCATGCTGCCCCGCGAGGGACCTGGTAGCCCCCAGGGTCCTCGTCAGGGAGATTGTCGTTTTGCCCGGCGGGGTTCTGCTGGAAGGCGTTTGCCTGAGGGTTCCGCTGGTAGTTGTCGTAGTTGTTGTTCCAGCGTCCGCCCCGCGGCCGCCGCGGCCACCGCCACGGCCGCCGCGACTACGGCGCTGTTCGCGGCTGTCGCGGATCTTCTTGAGCTCCCAGCAGTCTTCAGTCGCGTGGTTGTGCTTGTTGTGGTAGATGCAGAATGGGCGATCATCTGTCTTGTTGGCGTCCTCTGCTGGAGCGTCCGCACGCTTTTGCTTGGCGTCAGGCTCTGCCGCGAGGACAGCGGTGGGCTTGCGCTTCTCGCTAGCCTTCTTGGGCTTGGACCCCTCAGGAGGCTCTGCCTCTGACTCTTGCTTGATGAAGAGGCGACCCTCTTCAGCCTTGGCGCACTTGTCCGCCAAGTCGAAAAGCTTCACCAGGGAGGTGAGGTTGTCGTGGATGCCGAGCTTCTCACGCATCCTGACGTCCGTGACGCCCGTTCCGAAGGCAGAAATGACGTGCGTGTCGGAGATGTTCGGGATCTTGTTGCGGATTTGGCTGAAGCGTTGGATGTATCTGCGGAGGGTCTCGCCAGGCGTCTGGCGCACGGCGTGGAGGTCGTTGTAGGTGAGGGCACGCTCGTACGTGCCCTTGAAGTTCGCCACGAAGCACTTGCAGAGCTCCTCCCATGTGTCGATGGTGTTCTCGGGGAGGTTCAAGAGCCATGAGAGTGCTGCGTCCTTGAGGGCCATGACGAACCAGTTGGCCATCACCTTGTCGTCGCCGCCTGCGGCCTGGATGTACATGGTGTAGAGCTGCAGAAACTCTAGGGGGTTGGTCTTGTCATCGTAGCACGGAGAAGGTCTGGCTTGAACTTGATCGGCCAGACGGCACGACGCAGGCTGCGGGTGAATGCGGTGCAGCCTGTGGCGTACGCCGCGACACCGCCGGCGAGCGCGTGGCGGTTCTAGCGCCCTGCGGCCGCAACGTCCTGGACGGCGCGGTTCTGGCGGTTCCGCTGGCGCTCGATTTCCACACGCGCGTCCTCTGGCGACCGCTGCATGATTAGGCAGTCATGCGGTGAAGAAGCGTGCGACACGACGCGGTTGTTCCCAGCCGGTGCTCCGGCTGGAGGAGGTGGCGGACACGGAGGAGGAGCGCCGTGTGCTACGTTCCCTGCGCGCCCGGAGTGGTGCACCAGCGAGCGAGAGGGCGCTGGAGTGGGTATGTGTTGCCCCATGTAATTAATGACAATCCTTATGGACTAATATTTGCATTGAGATATTCTTGTAGATCTTGTCCATAGGAAAAGATTGGAGTTCATGTGTTGGACTCTAGAAGATTACATGATGACCAAGGTTCTATCCAAGGGATTATATGAAGAATGGTCATGTGAAGAGTTGAGCTTATTGCAAGCATGGCTTGGAAAAGAAGATTGAGTAAACATTCATGTTATCTCCAAGCCATCATATATATCAAGATAAGAAGATGAAGTTCAAGTGGATTCATGAAGACGGAGCTTAGCAAGGCTCTCCCATCCCATCATGGTGTATGGGGGAGTATTTGGAGAAGTCTTCATCAAGCATGTGCTAGCAAGCACAATCAAGAAAGGTGTTCCAACTTGAGAGAGTCAAAATTGTCTTCATCGAGCTCAAGTGGAAAGCGCAAGGCAAAGGTATGATCTTGATAGGTTTTCTATTTTACCGGTCTCATGGTGTTAGTGGGAGACCAGGCTATAGGATAGACGGCTTACTATCAAGAGGGGCTCTCAAATGAGTAACTTGATCGCATCTTTGTGGAGAGCTCAAACCTTTGCATACTTGGCATTTCATCTTTCTTGGTTCTTATTTGGCTTTTATCCATTTGAGGACTTGGAGCTTGTGTTCATCTCCATACCAAGCTCTAATGCATCAAAAACGGATTTCATATGTATATCTCATTGCGTTTTTTGATGTTCGAGGTTTTACCGGTTTGTCTTTTCTAAGAGAGGTCAAACTCTCTACTTATGGTTTCTTCCTCACATGACGGACTATGATGTGTATATGCATAATATTGTTGAGTTTGTGAGTATCTTCTAACAACCCCAAGATCATAGAAAACGGAGTCCGGATGAGAAACATATTACGGTTTTGGTTTGGAGGTTTTATCGGTTGTTCTTTTATCGAGAGGTCTAAACTTTCCCCATTTGGTTTTATCCTCCATTGTTGGACTATGATGTTTCTCTGCATGATCTTGTAAAGCTCTTCGTTGCGATTCCAACGAGCCCAAGAACATCGAAAACGGAGTCCGGATGATCAAGATATGATCGTTTTCGTGTCGGGTGTGTTTGTAGTTTGGCCAGCCTAGGCCGGGTCCCAGGCCGGCCGGCTCTGCTGGTAGGCCGGCCTACAGGCCAGCCAGGCCGGCTCCCAGGTCGGGCTCGCGTTTTCTGAGCATAACGGTTGGTTTCGGGGAACCTATTTAAGGGGCCTTCTTCCCCAATGGTTCCCTCACTTTTTGAGCTTGTTTTTCCCCTCTTTCTCCTCCATTGTTGACCTTTGGAAAAGCTTGCCCCCTCTCAATCCCTCCCATGATTCTTGCATATCTTTGAGGGAAAGTGAGAGGAGATCAAGATCTACATTTCCACCAATCCATTCCTCCTCTAAGTGAGAGGAACCTAGTAGATCGTGATCTTGGAGTTCTTGTGTGGTTCTCCTCTTTATCCTTCCTCTCTTCTCCCCATAAGCATTAGTTGTTTTTTGTGGGATTTGAGAGTGAAGGATTTGAGCACTTGTGCTCTTGCCATTGCTTCGTTGCATCGGTTTGTGCTCTCCACGAGGATTCGTGGAAGTTGAAAGCTTGTGAACTTGTTACTCTTGGGTCTTTGGACCCTAGATGCCCGTGTGGTGGTTGAGACATTTTGTGGTCACTTGTAGCTGTTCAGTAGCCCCCAATTCGGTTGTGGTTGTGTGCCCCGGATCGTTGTTGTAAAGGCTCCGGTTTCCGCCTATAAGGATTCCGATAGTTGAATGTGAACCAATCCTTTGTGGTGCGGTTCATCGGAGAATAGGGTGAGCCTTTGTGGCGTTGAGATCGACCTTTGTGGTGCCTCACACCTCTCCAACGAGATGTACTCCCCTAAAAAGGAGGAACTCGGTAATACATCCTCGTCTCCGCATGCCTTGGTTATTTCTATACCCGAGCTCTTTACTTATGCACTTTACATTGTGATAGCCTTCGTGCTTGAAGTATTCTATCTCGCTATCACCTTGTTGCTTGTCTTGCTTGGCATAAGTTGTTGGTGCACATATGTGAGCCTAGTTTATTTAGGTTGTTGGCTTGTTATTTTAAACACCTATTTTTATTCCGCAATTATCAAGCCTAAACCGGAAAAGTTTTAATCGCCTATTCACCCCCCTCTAGGCGGCATCCTTGTCCTTTCAATTGGTATCAGATCCAAGGCTCTCTTTTTGGGCTTTACCGCCTAGAGAGTAAAAGATGTCGTTTAGAGAATTTGTGCACGATCCCACTTTCATATTCGATGGCACAAATTATGATGTTTGGAAAATTCGCATGCTTAATCTTTTTAGGGCCATGGGTCCAAATTATGTTAAGAGGATTGTAGATGCGGGTTTTTCTCCTCCAAAGGATTCCCAAGAATTATCTTTAGAGGATAAGGAAAACTCTCATCTCGAAACTCTTGTTTCTAATGGTCTTATATGTGTTTTGAGCGATGTAGTTCTTGCATCAATCATGCCTTTTCGGAACGCTCATGAGCTTTGGACCAAGCTTCAAGATATATATGAAGTGTCGAACATTATTGAGGATGATTGTTCTCCTTCCACCTCCGGCCGTGATGAGTTCACAACTTCTTCCACTTCACCAACATTGCAATGTTCTATCTTTGGACTTAAACTCTTCTAGCACTCCAAATGTCATACATGCTAGAGTTGATAGTCCTTGCATATCATGTAGCTGCTTAACTAAATCTCATGATGATATGCTCTCTATGTCTTGTTGTCATGAAAATAATGCTTCCATATCCTCTAGTACTTGCATGACTAATAATGTAGAGGAATCCCAACATTTGTTGGAACAAGACATGGACCTCAATGGTGCTTCAAGTAATTCTTCATCATCTTTGTCCACTACTCACTTTTGCCTTATGGCTAAGGATTTCGAGGTATCTCCTACCTCGAATCCAAATTGTGATGATGTGGATGAGGATTCGAATGAAGAACATTTTGATGTTGAATCCTTAACAAAGAAGGGAGAGATGGTTTTTAGTGCTCTCCCCAAAGGTAGCAAAGTTATCCCTCCTCTATGTGAAATCATTGCTTATGTTATTAAGAGTAGGGAAATCATTGAGGATTTGGAAACTCAATTTGATGAGAAATGTAAAATGGAGAGAGAAGATGCTACGGAAAAGCATCCTTAGAGAATGCCCTTGACGAAGAGCAAGAGCTTCGAGTGTCTCTTGAGGAGAAACTTGAATCTCTTGATGAAACAAATGATCTTATTATTGCTAAAATCATTAAGGAAACAGATCATGCTCTTGCTAAATATAAAGTGCTTAAAAAGGAAAATGTTAAATTTGGTGTTGGCAATGCAAGACTAAGTGAGGACATAGAGAGACTTGACAAAGCTCACAAGGCTTTAGAAAGTGAACACTCTCTCCTTATCAAGTCTCATGATCAACTTCAAACTCAACTATCTAAAAATGATGAGCTTGCCAAGTTGTCTTCTTCCATTGCTAATGATAATGATGCTTGTGCTACTAACTCCACTTCTCGTAAAGCATCTATTTTGAAGGAGAATGTTGAGCTAAGGGCTCAACTTGAGTTGCTAACTAGCAAGTATGGGAAATTAGAAGAAAGTCATGAAAAGCTTTCTAGCTCTAATGAGGATCTTCTAGCATCCCATGCAAGGCTAAAGTGAGCTCATGAGCCTATCACTACAAAGGTAACATCTTGTGAGCCTCATGTGTACAATGGCACAACTTCTACTAGAAATGCTATATTGCCATGTGCTAGTCCTAGTGATTCATCCTCTCATGCCATTGCTAAATCTTGTGATGAATTACTTTCATTGCCTTGTTGCTCTAACAATGAAGCCTCTACTTCCTCTAGTGTTTGCGTTGATACTAACCATGTAGAGGAATTAAATGAGCTCAAGGCCCAAGTCACTTCTTTGAAGAAAGACTTGGAAAAGCGTCATGTTGGGGATTCTACACTTGACAATATGTTGAGTGTTCAAAGATTCGGCCAAGATTATTTGCTTCAAGTGCAAAGTTGAAGGGCACCATATTAGATCTTGCCCTTTGAAGAAGAAGTCTCTTAGTGAGAAGCAACAAGGGAAGAGGCCTCAAGCTCAAACTCAAGTTCCTCAAGTTGAAGAACGGCCACTTCCCAAGAAGAATCATGCTACCCCTCCTCAAGTTGAGATTTCAACTAAGAAGAAAGGAAAAACTCAATGTTGCTACTTATGCCGAGAGAAGGGCCACTTTGCTTCTTCTTGCACTAATGGTACCTCATCCAACCCTATTATAATTGATGATGTTTATTCTCTTCGGAAGGATAAGGTTGGCAATGTGTTTGCCAAATATGTTGGTACTCAAAGTGGTGTCAAGAAAACAACCATTTGGGTTGCCAAGCCTATTGTGACTAACCTCTTAGGACCCAACTTGGTTGGGGACCAACAAGCAAAAACATGATCAATAGGTGTTGTTGGAGGGCATTGGAGACTTGGCTACATCATGAAGAATTAAGGGATCTTCATCAATTATATTATCTCAAGCCAAGTCATTTGGATTATATTGTTCTATCTCATATCCAATGTTCCTCCTTGCGGTAACTTTTATTTAAATTATATATACATTGAAAGTTGCTTGCACCCTTGCATGTGTTAGGTTTTGTACCTTGCTAGTGTTGGTATGTGTTGTGCTCTCTTCTTACTTATCTTGAGTAATCAAGAATGTGTATGTTGGTTTGCACACCATGTATTTGTGTTGAGCCTTATTGCTTTTATTTGATATCTTATCTTGTTGGCTCTCTTTTTGAGAGATTAATGGACTATCCTATTTTGGGAGAGTGATATGCTTCGTGCACTTCACAATCCTAAAATTGTGTATACATGAGGAGTACCACTTAGTGTTGATATATTTATATTATCTACTCTCTATGTGTTATATCGTTCTCATGAGAAATGTCCATTAATTATCTCTTGTTGGTTTGCTTGCCTCTTGTTAAGAAATTTTGGATTATCATATTATGGGGGAGTAATAAGCTTTGTGCATATTACAAACCTAGAAAATGTGAACATGTGAGGTATTGCCACCTAGAATTGATATTCTTCATTATCTTATTCCTATGTGGCATGTTTCTCAAAACAGTTCCCATTTGCTTAAATGCTTTTTGCCTCTCACCGTTGGATCTTGTTTGTGATGGAATTTCTTGATATGGCTTTCCCTAAATATGTTCTCATATATCTTTTTGGGAAACCAATTGCTTCAAGCTACTCCTTGGAGTTGCTTTGCATTATCGCGTGAATATTTGAAGCTATCAAGAATATCTATTTATCTAAGCATGGCTTTCAAATCTTATTCTTTGCCATATGCTTATTGTTTGTGAAGTTGATCTTGTGTTTCATTCCTATACCACCGAGAAATATCTCTATATACTCCTTGTCCATGACAAGTGTCGTGTCTCGATGCACGGACACCGGGAGTATAGGATACCCCCTTTTAGGTTCGGCACGGGGCGCGAAGGAGGCTGAGAATCGTCTTCTCGGGCGGAGTCTAGATCAAGCTCTCCTCTCCACGATCAAAGCATGCAACCAAAGGGACACAAGGAGCTACCCAGGTTCAGGCCGCCCGGAGGCTAAAAGCCCTACTCCTGCATGTCTGGATTGATGGGTTCTTCATAGTGTGGCTTACAATGGAACCTCCTGGATGGGGTACCCGGAAGGGTTTTGGCTGGAGGTAGAAGAAGGACAGATCCTGACCCGAGGAGATCACCTTCTCCTCTACCTTCGCATCCCTAGTCTAGTCTTGCTCTGGATGGACTTGTGCCTTGGTCCTCCTTTTATAGGCTAAGGGGTTGCCACAGGGTCACGTGAGGGGCACGAGGGACCTTCGGGGTGAAGGACCCTCCTCATCTAGTTTAGGGGGAGACGTGGCCTCTCCTCAGCCTAGCGTCTCCTTTGGGTTAGGTGGGAGCGTCCGCCTTGGGGTGGACAGGAGCTGACACCACCACGGGATGTGTTTCCCGCCCGCGTTGCCTTCGCCTTGCTTCCCAAGTCTTCTGAGGTCTTCCAGCGTGAGGTGGAGAGCTTATCCACAAGGACGTGGGGAAGTACCCGAGAGGGAGCCTGGCCTCCTGCCGGGAACTCGGGCTCTCGGGTCCTTCCTGGCCTTCTTGCTTGATTCGGGGACCCGGCAGGCCCCCAGGACCGGAGCCCTTTGTCGACGTAGGCCTTGCGTGTCCTGACGGTGAACCCGCCAGTTTGATTTGAGTCTTGGTCTTGTCCATCTTCATCTTGGGCCCACATGGGGTGGACCCACTTTGGCAGCACTAGGGGAACCCCATGTTCCACTGCTGCGACAACAAGTGATACTCATAATTATGGTGGAATTTATAGATCATCTTCATATTGGTTCTTGCTTTGAATTGCCTTATTTTATTGCCAAGGATTTGTTTCGATCTAACTCTCGTTTTGTCTTCCTTGCATCTTTTGGATCCTTTGTTGCTCTACTTGAAATTTGTTTTGTGCTTTCTTGAGTTGGGAAAAGCAATGATCCAATTCTTATGCATTGACATTCAAAAGTCATACTTCTTGATAATGCACGGGAAGCTATCCTACTTTGAGTAGAACACCGTTCTTTAAATTGGTATTGCAATTTCTTGCCTTTCTTGAACATGACTAGTGTTTGAATAATATATATATATATATATATATATATATATATATATATATGGAGAGTGATGATCTCATTTATGTGCATTTTGTATTCAAATGCAAGATCATAAATAATGCACACATCTTGGGGGAGCAATCCTATATGCTTTTTGAACATTAGTTGTCTTCGTTTGGTATTTGATCCCGATGACGTGTCTCTTTGGAAGACAAACATTTTTCGTCCTGGTACTTTGTGCCATCATGGAAAGTGTAGAGGGTTTGGTTTATTCCTTGATGCTAGTTTCTTCAATTGGTATCTTGCTTTCTTTTTGTATCTTCAATCATGTGTTGATTTGAGTCTTTTGATATAATTTGGGCAATTCGGTTTCTTGTCACACTTGTATGTGCTTTCTTGGTTTAATTGGTGTTTTGTCCAAATTGTATCTCATTTGGTTCTTGAAAGTCTTATGCATGCATATTTATTATATGAATATCTTATGGCATGTGTACTTTTGTTGATCCAATATATAGGATAAACTCCATCAAATCCTAAATGGTTAAGATGTGCATGAAATTCAATTTCATATCAATATGCACATATTTATGTGGAGTTTGTCGTATGTATTGTAGTTGCTCTAACTACTTGGGCCCAATAAGTTTGGGAACCCCAAGATGTTGTGTATATGCATAATGTTGTTGAGCTTGTGAGTATCTTCTAATAACCCCAAGATCATAGAAAACGGAGTCCGGATGAGAAACATATTGCGGTTTTGGTTTGGAGGTTTTATCGGTTGTTCTTTTATCGAGAGGTTTAAACTTTCCCATTTGGTTTTATCCTCCATTGTTGGACTATGATGTTTCTCTGCATGATCTTGTAAAGCTCTTCGTTGCGATTCCAACGAGCCCAAGAACATCGAAAACGAAGTCCGGATGATCAAGATATGATCGTTTTCGTGTCGGGTGTGTTTGCAGTTTGGCCAGCCCCCAGGCCAGCCTAGGCCGGGTCCCAGGCCGGCCGGCTCTGCTGGTAGGCCGGCCTACAGGCCAGCCAGGCCGGCTCCCAGGCCGGGCTCGCGTTTTCTGAGCATAACGGTTGGTTTCGGGGAACCTATTTAAGGGGCCTTCTTCCCCAATGGTTCCCTAACTTTTTGGGCTTGTTTTTCCCCTCTTTCTCCTCCATTGTTGACCTTTGGAAAAGTTTGCCCCCTCTTAATCCCTCCCATGATTCTTGCATATCTTTGAGGGAAAGTGAGAGGAGATCAAGATCTACATTTCCACCAATCCATTCCTCCTCTAAGTGAGGGGAACCTAGTTGATCGTGATCTTGGAGTTCTTGTGTGGTTGTCCTCTTTATCCTGCCTCTCTTCTCCCCCATAAGCATTAGTTGTTTTGGTGGGATTTGAGAGTGAAGGATTTGAGCACTTGTGCTCTTGCCATTGCTTTGTTGCATCGGTTTGTGCTCTCCACGAGGATTCGTGGAAGTTGAAAGCTTGTGAACTTGTTACTCTTGGGTCTTTGGACACTAGACGCTCGTGTGGTGGTTGAGATCTTTTGTGGTCACTTGTAGCTGTTCGGGAGCCCCCAATTCGGTTGTGGGTGTGTGCCCCGGATCGTTGTTGTAAAGGCTCCGGTTTCCGCCTAGAAGGATTCCGATAGTGGAAGGTGAACTAATCCTTTGTGGTGCGGTTCATCGGAGAATAGGGTGAGCCTTTGTGGCGTTGAGATCGACCTTTGTGGTGCCTCACACCTCTCCAACGAGACGTACTCCCCTAAAAAGGAGGAACTCGGGAATACATCCTCGTCTCCGCATGCCTCGGTTATTTCTATACCCGAGCTCTTTACTTATGCACTTTACATTGTGATAGCCTTCGTGCTTGAAGTATTCTATCTCGCTATCACCTTGTTGCTTGTCTTGCTTAGCATAAGTTGTTGGTGCACATAGGTGAGCCTAGTTTATTTAGTTTGTTGGCTTGTTATTTTAAACACATAGTTTTATTCCGCAATTATCAAGCCTAAACCGGAAAAGTTTTAATCGCCTATTCACCCCCCTCTAGGCGACATCCTTGTCCTTTCAGCGTTGACGAGCTCGGTGATGCGGTCGAGCCAGCCGTCGTAGCCCGCCTGCGCGGGGCGGTAGCGCAGCAACTCCTGCGCCATGAGCAGCGCAGCGCTTGGGGTGGGCGCCACCCGGCTCTGCGAAGAGGCGCCCTGGTCCCTGGACGGGTGCAGGGAGGAAGCTTCCTCGTCGTCGGCGCCGTCCTTGTTCACTAATAAATCTATTAATTAAACTCATGTTTCTATAATCAATTCGATCCCCTGGGCCAATCCGAGGACGCCTACGAAAAGGTTGTTTAGATTTACGAAAAGGTTGTTTGAATTTACGAAAAGTTTGCTTGGATTTACGAAAGGTTTGCTTGGATTTATTAAAAGTTTGCTTGGATTTACGAAAGGGTTGCTTAGATTTAAGAAAAGGTTGTTTAGATGTATACATTATTTATTCCTTATTTAAAATTGAAAAAAAAATCATTTCTTTATTTTATTAATTTAGGATCCAGTAGTCTTTCTTTGATCCATATCTTATTTAATTCATATTATAGTATATGAATCGACGCGGGGCTCAGGGTCGGCACTGCGCCCTGGAGCGTTGGTGGCGCACGGGCGGCCACGCGGGTTGCGGTTGACGACGGGCTCGGTGTTGACCCTGCTGGTCGTCCGGCGAGCGAGACGCTCAGCACGTGTCTCGGCCATGGCGGAGGAGAGGTTGAAGACGCGCCTCAGCCCCCTACCTGGCACGCCAAATGTCGGAGACTAGTCCCAGGAACTAGGGGTGTGTCTCACTGTAGCCAGGAACGACATGGGGCTGAACACGCAATCAAACAACCCTCAACTACCTCGGTGACGGTGCTCGTCGAGCTCGGTGAGGGACATCACTGCAGAGAGTAAACACGAGCCGCAAACCAGGTTCGGGCCACCGTGAGGTGTAAGACCCTACTCCTGCTTGGTTGTATTGCACTGCTTGTGGAGGTTACAGTACAAAGAGCTCGCAGAGGTGCAAGCTTTGCTACGGTGGAACTATGGTGGAAAGAGCTTGGTCTTCTCGATCTGGGGTCGAATGTCCGAATCCCCTCCCTTGGTCGTACACTGCCTCCATATATAGGTGCCTCGGGCCTCTTTCCCCCATTCATTAGGCGGGAAGGGCTACCACATGGCGACGAAGGAGGAGGACAGTGCACGGCGACGGAGCTGTCCATGGACTCGGTCCATGGCAGGAAAAGCCACCGTCCATCCAGGACGATGGGCTGGCGCTGGAGAGACCCGTGGGGTGCCCCACGGTGATGTTGGCTTGGAGCGTAGCGGCCAACGGTCCCCTTATCACCGGAATGGCAATTCTTGTAGTCCGCTTTGCTTGGTGCAGCTTTGTTGACCACCTTTTATCACCAAAGAGGCACGCGTCACTGCGCGCAGGCGTGCGCGTCACTCTGCGGCGGGCGCAGAGGCCATGTGTGCTCTATCGCGGAGACAGAGCTTGCTTCCACTCGAAGGAACCTCGCGAGGGCAGGATTGCCTCGCCGAGGTCTTTGTACTTGACGCCTCGCGAGGGTGGCCTCGCGAGGGTGGCGCAGATGTGCGCCAGGACTTAGCGACATTCCCTCGATGAGAGAGGCCCTCGCGAGGGGAAGGTCCCTCGCGAGGCACACCAGGCTGAGACGCCTGGTCTTTAGCAGAATCTTCAGCAGAGTGTTGAGGGCTGTGGCAGTCCGGCCCGTGGTACCCTGGTTTCCACTGGGCCGACAGCCGCGAGAAGGCCATGTCCAACCATTGGGCGATCATCCAACATGCTTGCAACAAGTGGCATGGGATTCAAGAGGAGGTCCAAAATCGGCCACATAGTGGCTCCAACTACGAGATGGTGGTGAGTTTCTTTTCACCTTTGTTTCCCTATTCTTCACCGGTTTGCTTATTTCGGCCCCGGTTTGCTCATGTAGATGGTCCGGGTGTTCGAGATGTACCGCAACGACAGCGACCAGGCCGAGTTCAAGTCTCTTTATGTCTTCACAAGGATTGAGGGGTGCGAGAAGTGGGCGCAAGTTCGGGTTGCTCTTGGCAAGGGGAAGGAGTACGTCCCAGACGTGCCGGCAGCTGGAGCGGCTGATGGGCGCCCTGTCGGCCACAAGAAAGCCAAAGCAGCGAGAGACTCGGTGCCAGCGTCCGTGAGGCTGCAAGCCTCGATTGAGACGTGCATCACCGACGCCCAAAACCACGCCATCAAGAGAGAGGAGAAGGCAGACATGAGGTGGACGACGATCATGGCCAAGCATGACGTCAAGCTCGACCTCCTCAAGACCAACACCGCGGTCAAGAAGAGGTACAGAGACCTGACGTTCCTGATGGGAGGCGATCCGGCGACGATGGACCCCGAGGTTAAGGCGTGGTACATGGTGGAGCGGCGCGCGATCCTGAGCCAGATTGCGTCGGCGATCCCAACACAACCGCCGAGCTCTGCGCCTACGGACACCGCTCCGAGCTCCACCACTCCGGCTAATCTGAGTTCAACAACTACGGCCACACCGAGCCCCACCACTGCGGCCACTCCAATCTCGGCCAAGCTGCCACCGAGCACTGCGCCTATGGCCACTCCAAGCTCTGCCCCTACTCCGACGACCACGCCGATCGATTTGGAGGACGATGCAGAGGAGTCGCCGACGACCATCTGATCTGCGCATCAACATGCCGAATGTGGCTGTTCTGATTCGATCGCCAAACTGTGTGGCTTGATTCGATTCCAAACTGTGGTTTTTTGTATGATCGCCCATCTGTGGCGGCTTTGATGACCGAACTCGGGCTGTTTTTGGGCGGGAAATCGAACTTTCAAATTTGCTTAGTTTGTGATGCGATTGGGGGAGGGCAGGCCTTGTGCAGTGGTGAGGACCTCCCCACTTGTGCCAAGAGGCCCTGGGTTCGAACCAGCCTCCCTGCACTGCACTTTGCAGGCGTAAGACTAGGTTCCTATAATCCCTCCCCAGACCCCAGGAGCCTCTATGCACTGGGTCTGTCCTTTTTTGTGATGCGATTGGGGGCCAAAACTTGAGTCGCGGCTGGAAACTTCCCCCACCCCCAAGTTAGCGCCGGCGCAAAGGCCGAAAGGCAATTGCGAAACTGGGGCGACGACTGGAGATGTCAGGTCACCCATACAAGGAGACTAAAAAACACGCCAACAGGTGTTGGCAGGTGGTGTTGGTGCACAGTTTTAAAGTTGCCCCATCCGGTTGGAGATATTATTTGTGCCGCGCTTTTCGCCTAGGACTGCTTTACTGCTCATGCGCCCCCCCACCTGTCTTATATTCAGTCTCTCTCTCGGGTAGATCCAGCTCGCCGGCACGTTCAAGCAAGGAGGCGGCCGCCGCGCGCCGGATCCCGACCTAGGACTTCTCCTGCTCCTTGGTCCTCCTTTTCGTCGTGATTCTGGTTTGCAGCGGAGATGCAGAGGTCGGGGGATTTCAAGCTTCCCCCCTTCTTCAACTACCCACCCTACTTCACGTAATCTCCATCCCTCCCGCCCTCTCGCTCTCTCACTCTCTCTCCTTTTCGCGCTGTTAGAAAAAAACACGATAGTATCCGAGGATTGTTCAGCAATTGGTGCAATCTTAAACAAACCACTTCCTTTCCGGGTTACGTGTTTGGCTCAAACGAACCTTCTGCGCCGCGTACCACGATTAGGACGAAATGCCATAACATGATAAGACCTTGTTTTGGGATGATGGCAGACATAATGCTTCTGCTTCTTGTTGCCTGTCTCTAGAAAGTATTTAGTTTCGTGCACAGATAACACATATTGTTTGTGATTTTACAGGTACTTGGATTAGATAATTAGGTGCTTAACACATGGTATTTTGTTTAATAAATGCAAAGTCTAAGCCTATCTCTCTTGACATGTGGTTATAACATACTAAAATCTGACATCTGCAGTCTCGAAAAAAAGATATGATATCTTTCTTACATGTTTCAGTAGCCTCTTTGTATCACATGAAGCAGTATTCCTCGCTTTTTCTATGGCTAATCTCCGTGAGTTACATAATTGGACTGTTTAGCTACATCATCTAAAACTAGCTATGGAAAATCACTGTTTAAACTCCTTGTGTGCATATGTTACATATCCAAGATTTATAGCATAACTTCCCCTCAGTTTGCAGCCTGTGAGAGAAATACGTGAAAAACAAGTGCAGCTATGGAAAGACCTGATTCTTTACTACTGTAGAAGTCAGAAGAGATATGTAGTCTCCTTGGAAGAAGATTTTCCGTTGTTCTCCAATCCTATGATTGAGAGTAAGATGTATTTATCTCAAATCTTGGGTTTTATATACTGCTTTCTACCATTCACAACACCGCTCTCCTGTTTTCAGCAATAAACATGTCTTATTAGTTAATTGTAATATTTTTTACGAGACTACTGTACTACTCTTCTGCACATTTGTTTTGTCATTGCACTGTATTTACAGGTTTTTCTGTTGTGCAGGATCTCTAAGCTATGAAGCAAATGAAGTATTCCTTGCAGCTCTTGTTAATGAAGGTTCATTCTGCAGGCTGTTATATCTTGTAGTTACTGTTTCATTTCATTGAAAACTAATGTTGTGTTTAGTTTCGTATTCCGTACTGTTAAATCCAAACTTAAAATGCAGGGCGCGCAGAGTGGATGGACAAAGGTCATAAAAAGTGCCTCATTCTTTGGCTACGGATACAAGATTGGGCAAACTACATATTAGATTTTGTAAGACTTCTTTACTGGACATGTTTCCACATATGCAATCAATTTTATGAACACATAAGGGCTGCATCTTCATTGTGTCATGACATTTGTGTTTGACAACTGCTTGTGGGTAAAGGATAATGGATTGGAAGTAACTACTATTGAAGATATACGTTCTGGAATTGAAACAAGTGGAACCGGTAAGTATACCAAACTTCAGGTGACGAGATCAGTTTTAGGTTTTTCTATATTTTCTGTGGGTCAATCAAATGTATTTTGTTGGCTCGAAGCAACTTGCAGTAGAAACACTTCTATATATGTAGGATTGGTTACAGCTGTTAGTTAAATAATTTATGCATACATGAATTGGCACCCATCTGGAATACAGCCCTTGCCCATAGCTCGTAATAAAGCTGTTTTTATCCTGCCAAAAGTTTGGCGACTCACTTTAATTGTATTGTCATGTGGCCCTCTTTCAGAGCTCGCCGGAATTGATCGTGGTGTTCTCATGCGGGCATTGAGACTATTAGAACAAAAAGGCAAGGCGGCTATCTTTAAGGGTACTTCAGCAGATGACGAAGGCGTCAAATTTTCCTTGTGAAGTCTGTGCAGTTAGTTCCCAACTAGCAGACCAATAAAATTGGCCAGTGTCTTTGCACATGATACGCCCCTATATAAGTGTGGGCTGGTCACATACCTCCCGAGTATTCTGTATCACCATTTTTCTCACTGCTAGAGCATTTAAATTCCACTACAAATTTAGAACACCATCCATCTGTAAAACGCCTTTTAAATCTAATTAATAAGAAGTGAGACAATTAGATGCGATATTGCTTGTTCGAAATGGCAAACTTAGGAAAGTGGGACCTGCCATAACGGTTGAAACCCTGACTTTATATGCTGATAATGTTTTCTCGGTTCTGTGAGTGCGTAGCCCTTCTGAAAAAGAGGCCTGGAATAGAGATCTTACCGTCGGAAGATAACACAGGCTGCAAAAGGGTATAATGCATCGGAGCAGCACGTTGTGTGTGTGTGTGTGTGTGTGTGTGGAGCAGCAGCATGAGAGAATCCACACCAACGATTCCAAGCATCACCCCAATAAAAATGGGCAAAACATGACAATGATGGATTAGGTCAGCGTGGTTAAATGCAAAGCCTGACGGACTAACAAAAAACACCGCAAACATCAGCAAACCATCTTGGCCAAATTTACCAGCAACGATGCAGCAATATTAATCGGGATTGGAATGATTTGGGTTAAACGAAAGATTGTTACCAACAAATGTTTTATAACATTAAAATTAGACAAGCGGTTGTTTCTCGACATTCGACACTGGTTGTCTGCAGCACGTCGAAATCTTTAAACCTTCCCACTCATCCTTCCTGTTAGATAAGAGGATGTCACCGAGTATTTGCTCATTTAATGATTCTACCAAGCTACCACGCAGCTTATCTCAATTCACCAAATGCTACCTAAGACGCAGTCCTGCCTTTCTTCGACTTATTCTTGTTTTCTTGCGTCTTCTTTTTCTTCTCTTCTGGTGTCGTCCAGACGTAATCAGCAGGGATAACAAATGGATCTTGGATGTCCTCCACACGATTGCTGGGGCCTTGCGCTGTCGAGAAGTTCTGGCGGTAAGGAGCCTTGATCCACTGAACCCAGGAGCTTGAAGACGCCTGCGTTGCTGGGCTCTTGCAATTCTCAGGGCTAGAAGGAGGCGTCGTAAACTCTTCTAGTGGCTGTAGCTCTTCAAACTTTGTGAATGTCACAAGAACCCTGATTGTAGGTACAACTGGAATAGCAACCTAAGAGAAATAACTTGTTACTGAAGTTTGCCAATTCATCACATTCACATTAAACCAACAGTGCTGAGTCAATAAAGAGCAAACATTAACAAAAAGTAATGGACCAAGAATGTTATCTAGGTCACACGAAACACAATTATGATGGCCCCGAGACTGAGAGTACAAGATTATCCATATGATCTGGAGCCTACCTGATTACTTAAGATTGTCAGATATAGGTTGGCATATATAAGCTGGTAGTCGGCCTTCCTCCTCTCCTACCTTACCCAGTCCCACAGTACCATCACATCACAGCCTAAGCTTATGAGCCTGAGACCTCAGCCTCCTAGTTAGTGACAACTACTCTGACCCTAGCACTAGCATGCCGCATACACTTGTAAACGTGTATAACTGTATAAAAAGATATTACATGAAAAACCACCAGTTTGTGGAAATTGAAGGAACATATACAACGCTAAAAGATTGAATTAAGAGGCACACATATGTTTGAAACAAGCAGATCACTAACAAAAAATGGAGAAATTTGAGTGTATTTTGTGGATGAGACAGATCAACAACAATATTTGCATGCTATGCTGTAAAATCAAAGTTCAATCCACCAAAGGATCAAATCGTATCGGTTCTTTGATCAATATATTAAAAAGAAGAGATAAACGAGAGCGTCGTTTTCGAGCCCGGCCTCCATGGAGCCCGGTATTTAAAAATAAATAAAAATGGTATTTAAATGTTTCAAAAAAATCATCGTTTTGGGTACGTAGATATATATTTATATAATCTACAGATCTGTAAAGTTTCACGGAAATTTTTTGGGCTATACAAAAATGACAAATTTGTGGCTCTTAAAAAGAATAAAAACAACTTGTTTTTCATCGCCAGATTTGTCTTCATTGTGCAAATAACGGATGATGATATATTTCGACGAAACTTGTGTCAATACATACCAGGCATGTAGATGTACTCGTATGGTTTTCAGAATTTTTTGAGATTTGAAACAGTAGTTTTCAAAAAAAAAATTGAAAGGGCTCCACTGAGCTAGGGAACCATGGTAGGGTCCTTTCTGCAAACATACACCCGGCCGTTGTCTATTGGACCCACTCGGGACGCCACGTGAACAAAAAACCTGCCCCACGGCCGGTTCGTGACCAAACCACTCATCTCAAACAAGTTGAGGGAACAGTTTTCACATTTTGAGAGATCAGTGACCAATTCGCTCATCTCGAAAAAGTTGATAGACCAACAGTGTGTTCATCTCTACAAGGAAACTTCTAAATGCAGCATGGACAAATAGAGCTAGCAAAAATGAAGATGCATGTTTTTTGTCTGCTAAAAAGTAACTTAACTAGCTGTGCCTGTGCGTGTGACTGCAGTGACGTCTGCGTTTTTCAGAAAGGGAAACAGACATCCAAAATTTTGATCCTAGACTTCTACTTGGCAACTAGTCGTTGCTTTGCATATCATCAAGAAAAGAAAAAGGGCAGGTGATAGAATATTTACATTGTAGATGCATTGAAGTCGGTTATCGTGAGAAGTGACACAAATAAATCTACTTTGCTACCTGCTTTATGCTAGTCATGTTTCCATTGTTACGCGTCCCATGTTCGCCCAGAAAGAGTTTTGCCTCATATTTTTATTGTTTCTTTCGAAACAGGATACAAGAAGAAAAGGAATAGAACTTCTATTCAAATTCCTCATCCCCGAACAAATTTTCGAGTTAATCAGAAACATTTCATATTGGTGTGGTGTGGTGTCTATTCAAATACCAAATAATCACCTTGCTTGTGTTAACATTTATCAGTAAAACTTCCAAATAACAACTTAGTTTATTTTAGAAATAACCACATAACCCTACAGAGTGCTGTCAAGTGTGTAAGTAAACGACGATAAGGATGCATAGCCGTACAAAGATGGTAACTACTGTTGTGATCCTCTAATGGTTTGTAATGTATGTGTGTCTTAAACTATGCAATTGGTAATGATATTATATAAAGATAATTCTTCTTAAGTGCAAAATTGTGATATGGCATGTGAAGTAAATAATAGCTGTAGCTCAGTCAAGCAATAATAAACAGTACATTTGTGGGCAAAAAGAATTGCAGTGAAGAGACTGCGCCATGAAACATTTGATTTTAGGCTCTTACCTTGACTGGAAAAGTTCCTGGAGGCAGTTTTGTTGTAAGTAGATCTCTTAAACGACGTATTGCCTTCACCTTGTTTGCAAGAATATCAAGTAGTGGCAAGAGCTCCTCAGTCCGAAGAGGAAAGTTAGGGGACAACCAAAGAACAGGCCTTAGACCTTTCTTATACTCGCTTTCTTTGCCACTTTCTTTGCGCCTATGTCCGTTCTCTGTAGTTGCAGGTTTACGATAATCCCGTTCCTTGCCTCTTCTGTTCTCATCCCCTCGTACTACATCTACTGAGTGCCTTCCTGGTTTTGTGTATACATTTGATGGAGATTCAGCATGGAGGTCGCTCACCTTCTCATCTACACAGAGCGAACTTCTTGGAGGTACTATCTTCTTTGTCCCCTCCTGCTTACTAGTGCCAGTTTGACCCTTTTTTCCCCAACTACTAAACCAGCCTTTCTTATCCTGTTTACTTTCCCCATTTACAGAGACGCTCAAATCCTCAATTGGTATCTCCCTCTCCCTTGGCTCAAAGCAACTATGTCTAGGACCTACAAAGGTGTCGGACTGGTCTGGAGAATCAATCTTAAGCGCAGATTCCAGCTGCTTCTTCTCATCCTCCGTCAATACATCATCGAACCCCTCACTCTCAGTATCATTCTCATTGCAAGCTGAAAAGAATTCCTCGTCCGTCATGGCACCAGGAACCCTCCTTGACTTGACGCTCACCATAACATGGTGCATGTCATACACCTTAGCCTTCCAAGAGCCAACCGCTTCTGTCCTCTCCTGCCGGCGCCATGTGAACTGTGGAAGCAGCACCGCCTGAGTGACGTCTATCCCCGGACGGAAGATGTTCGTCTGTGACATTGCGGTAACCTCCTGCTGGACCTCTGCCTCCGAGGCAGGCGCACCAGCACCTTCAAGCGCGTTCATCACCTCCTTATCCTTGTGGTTAATCATGCACAGCGACCCTGGCGGCACCTTGCCATCCTCGGAGCCCTCCCCTAGAAAGAGTATGGTCTGGTCAGAGCGCTGGATCTTGAAGCCATCGAAGCCCGCAAGCGTCATGTCCGCGCGGAGGTTGGCGCCACGCTTCCAGACCCTGTAGGTATCGGAGGGCGCGATGCGGGAGATGAAGGGGATGACGGAGCTCTCGAAGTGGAATGTGATCTCCATGTAGAAGTCGCGCATCCGGCGCATGGTGGCGACGACGCGGGGCAGGCGGCGGCACCATTTGGCCCAGGCGAGGGGCTGGTAGTGGCGCACGATGACGCGCGCGAGCGCCTCCTCCCGCGCGCAGATGGCCTCCTGCAGCGCGCTCCAGCCGTGTTCGTTCTGCAGGCTCCAGTCGGCCCCGGCCGCCATGAGCATCTCGGCGGCCACGGCGTCGCCGAGGCGGACGGCGAGGTGGAGCGGGGTCTCGCGCCCAGGGACGTCGCGCCGGTCGATGACGGCCGACACGGCCTCCGCGCGCGTCTCCTCGGCGATGGAGTCCGCCTCCGTCCGGATCTCCTCGGGCTTCCGCGCCCGCGGGAGCGCATCCAGCACGCGGCGCAGGGCAGCGTGGTCCCGCATCGCCACGGCGTGGTGCGCCGGGCTCTGCGCGTACCTCGCCGCGTCAACGCCGGCCATCGCGCCTCGACTGCCGGCGCAGCTCAGGCGAATTCGAGGAAAGGCCGCCCGAGCTCACGCGTCTTCCTCTCAGTGAGTCGTATCGCCCTGATCTGTAACGCCAGGCAACGAATTAAGCGTAACGCAAGGGGAGAAAAGCAATCAAGGAGAGATTCTTGGCTTGCTTGCTCACCAGTTGCCCCGCAATATTGGGGTTTCCCTTCTCCTCGCGCTATCGGCTTCTCTGATTCTCTCTCGTCTCGGTTACCCCAGGCTAGGCTAGAGTATGATGGCTTGCCCAGGAACAGCGGAAAAGTATTGGTATCTCGTCTAGAGAGAGAGACACGGCAGAGCTGTGAGATTGAAAGGCGAGGACGAGGGAAGGGGGGACGAATTCCCTCAATTTCGTCGATTACTGCACTTATTACTGCATGATTGCTCTCATCAGATCCAAAAATATATTACTCCACTCCTGCTCGTTTGATGCTGATAAATAAATCGTTAATTCGTCATCTGCGACCTGTCTGCCGAATTGGATGTGTTTTTCTAGAGGCCCTGTTCATTTTGTTTCTTCAAATAGTATAGTTCGGGTTCATACGAAAATACAGTGGTTCACATGCGTGCCAGCGCACCTGAGTATGCAAAAAGAATTTAGTACTAATTCAAAGAAGGTCAAAACACGAGAGTGATCATAAGGCATACAGAAAGAGACATCACTTTCATTAGTTCATAGCACGAGAATTTTTTCACACAATTAATCATTCTATTTATTACTCACTACATCCTTTTCCGAACGAGAAACGGAGGGAGTAGTTGTCCTTTTCCGAACGGAGGGAGTAGTTGTTGTTTTTTGGTAGCTAAAGTTAAGATAGTGAGCGCATATATAAAATCGGAACTGCCTTGCGTCGTTCGACGATTGTACGACTTAAGAATCCGACGGCCAACTAAGGGCATCATACCTGTTTGATGTCCCCATTCAAAAATCCGACGGACAAACTATTGCGTCGTAAACGTCGGACGTGGAGTGTCTATAAAATCAGAGGGAAGAGATCATCGCCAAAGAAAGTAATAAAGATAGAGAAACGAAATTGATTCAGCTACGTGTACACCATTTCAAAAGAAAAACTGATAAACTTCATGGGGACCGCTGGCCGGGCTTCTGGCTTTATTTATGTGACACCCCTCCCTGGCACATATCACCAGAGAGGCGGTCGCCCCGTGCGCCAGCCCAAGATATCTGGCCGCACGTCACGACAGTGCAACATAATAGAAATCATTACACAATCAGGCACAAGAAGTGCTACAAATGGTTTACAAGGCCATCAAGGCATGACCAAATATCAAGCCAAGCATGGCTTAGGACAGAGTTTAACTGGCAGCGGAAGACGACTAAGGCAACGGCTTGGAGCGGCTCCACTCCACATGCATCTGGCTGGGCTACTGATCCTAGCACGCTCTTGCTCCATTTCCTCGCTAAGATGAAAGATGAATCCTCGCCAAAATCTGGCCACAAACACAAGGCCCGTGAGTACATTTGTATGCACTTAGCAAGAATCGCCACTCACTACAAACAATCCAACAATCATGCAACAAGATATACATTGGAAATAAACTCCTACAACATGGCAAGTGTACTCTAGATACATGACATAAAAGTAGCATGGCATTGACAACCAAACATGTCATAAGCAAGCAATGGGGTATCACCAGTGCAGAGTCCAAGCCAGGTGGGGTTGGATCGTGCACCGGCAATCATACAAAGAGGTTACCTGTGACGAGTAAACGAGTGTACACGTTGGTACCAAATAATACACAACAACACCTGTGATCACTGCTAGGCCCACTGGCTCATCTTTCCACTCTGGGCATGCACGGTTGATGTTGGCTCAGGCCTAACTCTAGGCTCCCAACGATCACACCGCCATCCTAAATCATGGGTAACCAGCAACATCTCAAGGCAACATTCCCTGCATCATCTTATTTGTTCATTTAGTGAGATCAGGTCGTTCATTAATTCTCTCAAACATAACTTAAGTTTAACCTCCTGACACGACAAAGACACACAGTGTGACCGACACTGAACTGTTGTTCCATATCCCAGGAACGGGGCTAGCTTGCTAGGTTGAGTCTCTCGAGAGTTTGCTTTACCACCTATCAGAATGCACCCTACTCAGCCGACGCTCCAGGTTTCTCACGCCCAAAGTTGTACTAAGCAAAATACACTCTCGTGACGGTCCACTTGCTAAGACACTCTCCTGCACCACACTATGCGCGTGGCACAACGGGCAAGTAAATCCGGCACATCCCCCGGCGCTACCGGGTATGCCTAGCTCCGGACTCCCTATCACAGTCAAACCCGTGTCTGTCGACCTCTACCCTCGGACAGCACAACCGAACGACTGCGTCCAATGGATGGCACAAAAGGGGCTCAACAACCTATTAGGTCACGGTCCTCCATAAGACGACGATGGTCCTGCTTTCAAAGTTCAGATTAGTGGCACCATGGACTGACCCTATCGTTGTTCGGAGGGGTGTTTCATTTAATCAAGTTTCATCATAACAAGTCCAAACAACCGAGGATTAGTCCATCACAATAATCATAATATTATAATAACATATCATCAAACAACAAGACATTAACAGCATAATATCTCAAGCAATAGTTTGTTTGTATTGACCGGGTGACTAAGGCGCCATCACAGATCAATACAAGAACTCGAGCAGCAAAAGAAAATGGCGTCAACCGAATGACTGTGGCGGAGCTACCTCCGACCAGCCCCTTCTCGTTCGACTAGAAAAGAAACGTCAACCGGATGACTGTGGCGGAGCTTCCTCCGACCAGCGCCTTCTCGTTTGACTAGAAAAGAAACGTCAACCAGATGACTGTGGCGGAGCTACCTCCGACCAGCGCCATCGCAGATCGACTACAAAAGATAGCACAAGTGGTTTGCGTCGATCGGGTGACTGTGGCAGAGATACCTCCGACCAGCGCCATCACAGATCAATACAAAATATAGCACAGTTGGTTTGCGTCGACCGGGTGACTGTGGCGGAGCTACCTCCGACCAGCGCCATCGCAGATCGACGTTAATGTTTTAGTGAGACGGCGGCGGTTCCCCCAGTCCATTGTCTCAAGAATGATGTGTGTTTGATAAATATTAACAATACATAATATAATTAAGCAAGTACGACAAATAAATATGCAACACGATATGCAACATGGCAGGAGCAATATTACAAGTTTCATATTGAACACGAACAACAAACAGACATGTATAAATATAACCGTACACAGACAGAAAATATAAACACTCGGTATGTCAATCAACAAATAAACAAACAACATTGTGGGACTACTCATAGCAAGTGATTAGCTTGCCTTCGAAGACGGTTTTCAAACGGTTCGGAAAGTCTCGGACTCGCCGCGGGTCGAATCCCGAAGAACGCCTAAACCACGAAACGACAACGGGGTATTAAATAAAGGCTATGAAATTAACTAGCTCCAAAGACAACCAAACTAGCACCACTGGCTAGGTCTCGACGAGATACAAATTTAGAAATTTGAATCGGCCAAAACGGAGTTACGGTTCAAAAACTAGGGGCGTCTGAAGTTGCTCACCAGGGAAAGAAAAACAAACTGTGCGGAAAAAAACTGATCGGGCCGCTTCTGCGCGCGGCTGGGCCGTCGCTGGCCGTCTCGCGCCTGCGCGCGCGCGCTGCGCTGCGCGCTGGGCTGGGCTGCTGCTTCTGCTGCTGGACCGAAGAAAACCGTTCGTAACGGAAGGAAAATAAAAAAACGGAAACAAGGAACGGATCGATCGATCCCCGTCTTCAACCTTCGGCTCCCGCACGGGAGGGCGCCGTGGTCGCCGGAGCGGGCGGCTCGGCGCGCCGGCCGGCCGGCCGACGGCGGGGACTGGAGGGCGGCGGAGGGCCGTGGCCAGGGGAGAGGCTCGGGGACGGGAACGTGGTCGACGTTCTCCTCCGCACGAGCACGCACGGGAGCGCACGGGGAGACGCCGGCTGCGGCAGGCGGCTCGGCGGCCGGCCGAGGACGGCGGCGACGCCGTGGGACAGCGTCGCGCCCGGGGATGGGTCTTGGGTGGCTGAGGGAGGCCGGGGTCGGGTCGTCCTCGAGCTCGCCCATCTCGGCCAGCACGGCCATGGCGGGCTTCACACGGGTGGGCTGCCGCCGCGGGTTTGAGCATGAACTCGAGCCTCCAGAGCTCCTCTTGCTCTTCTGGATTGTGGGGGAGGAAAAGGAGAGGGGAGGGAGTGCGTGGTTGTGGCTCAGGTTTGCTCGGGCTGCTTGGGGTGTGCCTCCAGATATTTCTCCTCCACCCGGGAGGATAAGGACGAGGAGGGGGGTGAGGCTGCTGTGCTGGGCGCACAGTGTTGCACGTGGGTGCACTGGTGTAGGAGGGTTAGGCCAGGGTGTTAGTGCTAAGCGGTTTTAGGTCACGCCAAAGCGTGCGTCCCGGACGTCCAGAGCGCGACACGGGCGACATCGTCGCGTTCCCGATGACTCGGAGCTCCAAATGGAAAACGGTCTCCACCACTGGGTTCGTAACGACGAGAACAACACAACCAAACAAGAATCCCTCAAGGATTCCAAACTTTGCAGAGTAAGATTTTCAGAAAACCAAAGGCACCGAAGGTGCTCGATGAAATGACAGGGGCCTTGCACATCTCAGAAAAATCCCAAACAATTACCACTGGGTATGTTGGGTATAAGGAGGGTGTCTAAGGAGTTTGAGCTCATTTGGACATTGGTAAATTGGGTTTTGGTAATGTGTTCGCTAAGCCGCGTACCGGCATCGATTTTCGGCTTACAAAGGAAGTGGGTCAAAACTTGCTCGAATGAGTTTGAGTTCAACGGGAGAAGTGTAGGAAATGCAAAAATATGCAACTCCCTAAATTATGAGAATTTTCGAGACTCCTAAGTTGACTGAACAAATTTGGGATCGGAGCCGATATTTAACAGTTAACTCCGAAACTAAAAATATTGGATCGGAGTATGAAATATTTTTGGCGGGTCTTCTAGAAATGGGTAGGGAAGTCCTCCGGTATTCAAAGAAAGAGCAAACTCTAGGTCAAATCTCCTCGAAAGATTTTAGGAAACCCTTATTAAAATTAGAAAAAGTTTTCCGGCGTCCAAAAATAATTTAAAATTCGGTCTGAATTTTCGGGGTGTTACAATTTAGCATGTCATGCTTAATCCTCTTGCACTTTCCCGACACCTCCTATGCGACGCCGTAGGCAACGCGATGTCAGACGGGCCATGGGCCGTCTCGAGGTGAACAAGGCCAAGCCGGCCCAGTCCGACGCACAAGCAACGACAGCTACTTAGCCGGTGGAAGACGGCAACAGAGGCATCGATGAACTGTACTGTAGCTTGAGCTACCTACTCCTTCCCCATCTTCTTCCTTCCCACGGCACTTCCTGGTGATTGTAATTGAAGTTTAGATCCATAGCTGTGCGCGACGCGAGTATGCTGGTCTAGATGGATATTGTGTGTATCTAGTCCATAGCAAGTGGTATTCAGAGCCTGGTTTCAATCCTCGAAGGGGGAAAAATTTCCGGTCGATTTTACCGTCTCAGATCGGCAAATCCGGACGAAGGGTGCAAGTTCTAATCGAATTCGCGCAAAACACCTCGGTGTACCCTAGCTCGGTGCGATCGGAGTCGTGTAAGCACCGACGACGAGATCCGGTCAACAAACGCTGACGTAGCGCGTCGCTCTGGCGGAGACCACCATCGCGGATTTGCAGCGGCTACTGCAAGCGACTGCCGAGGCCAACAAGGCCACGACGGAGGCGGGGCAGCTCAACGCCACCCGCATCACCGACCTCCACACCACGCTCGACAAGCTCACGCTCTCTCAGGGCGAGCTCACCGCCGCCTCCAAGCGCGTCGAGACAACACTCGACCGTGTGATCAAGGCCAACATGGCGCTGGACAAATCGGTTGAAGAATTGAAGCAGTCGATGGACAAGGTGGCAACCCGCATCTCCTCCATCGAGCAGGGCGTTCCTCCGTCCTCGACCCCGGGGCACGCCGATCTGTGCACGGGTTCGCTTCGGCCTCAAGGGCACCGTCAACACTCGACACACCAGGGTGTTGCTTTCAGAGAGGATCAAACCTCTGGACGCACCCTGGTCAGGGGTGAGCGTTCCACTACCCATGACAATGAGTTTGTGCTCTCTGATGATGATTTAGATAATGAACACACTGAGCATAATCATGCTAGGCATAGGCATAATTCTGGACCTAGACTACCTAAATCTGATTTCCCTCATTTTAATGGTGATAATCCAAAGTGGTGGAAGAAGAACTGTGAGAAGTACTTTCAGTTGTATCAAATCCAGAGTCATTTATGGGTAGATTTTGCAACTATGCATTTCAAAGGCAATGCTGCCCTTTGGCTTCAGACGTATGAAGCATTGCATAGTATAGGTAGTTGGGCAGAACTGTGTGTAGGAGTTTTTAGCAAGCTCAATAGGGATAAGTATGCTAAAACAGTTGATGCTCTTTTTGCACTCCACCAAACTAGTTCAGTAGATGATTATGCTCATAAATTTGAGGAACTTATGCACAAGGTGTTGCTGTACAATCATTCCTACGATGAAACGTTCTTTGTCAGACGTTTCATTGCAGGGCTGAAACCTGATATTCGATCAGCTATTAAGCTGCATAACCCTGGAACAGTTGATCTGGCTTATTCCATGGCTCAAACGCAGGAGGCTCTTCTGGTGGAAGATACAAGTGTGCACAACTCCAAGTACTCGCATCGAGATGCTATAAGGCAGAGGTACAAACAAAATGGTCAGCTGACTGGTTTTCTGGGGCATAAACCTGAAGAAAAATCTGTACCGGACAAGACTGCACCACCAAGCAAGTTTTAATCTCTGAAAGCACAACGGCGAGCTCGAGGTGAATGCTTCAGGTGTGGGAAAAAATACAGCCCAACACATAAATGCCCACAACAAGTACAACTGCATGTCGTGCAAGAAATGTTGGATGCTCTTCAATGCACTGAATCACCTCCAGCTCCCACCGCCGATACTAATTCCTCTGATGAATCTGATACTGACAAGGAACACATGATGAAATTGTCAGTTCATGCCATGTCGGGTACAACAAGCCGCAGAAGCATCAGGTTGCAAGGCTTCGTGGGCAAACACTCTGTCATTATTCTCATAGACTCGGGCAGCACAAGCAATTTCATCAGTAAAAAGCTAGCAGACAAGTTGCAATACAAAGAAAATACAATGCCCTTAGCCAGGGTCAGTGTAGCTAGAGGAGGCTCAATTGACTGCAACAAGTATCTCCCTCAAGTCACTTGGCATACCCAAGGTCACAAATTCATCACTGATCTGAAGGTACTCCCATTGATCTCTTATGACATCATATTGGGGATGGACTGGCTCGAGAATCAGAACGATGGCAAGATGTGGGTCAATTGGAAAAAGAAAACCACGAGGTTCAAACACGAAGGTACTCGAATCACTCTCCGTGGGTTACAAGACACTACAGATACATGCACACCTCTGTCTACTGAGCAACTGCAAGCACTCATCAATAAAGGGGAAGTTTGCCACATCATGGAACTCTATCAGTTCACTGTTGCAACTGAATCAACTGACACTGCTGTTCTGGAAGAAATACAGCAAGTGTTACAGCAATTTGACAAGTTGTTTGAGGAACCTACAACTTTACCACCACACAGATCTTATGATCATCACATTCCATTGGTGCCAGGCACCGTCCCAGTTAATGTGAGGCCCTATAGATATGCTCCACATATGAAAACAGAGATAGAAAAGCAGATCAAGGATATGCTACAGAGAGGGATCATTCAAGAAAGTACTAGTCCATTTGCTTCCCCAGTGATTTTGGTTCGCAAGAAAGATGGCACTTGGCGCTTTTGTGTCGATTACCGAGCTCTGAACTGCATCACCATCAAGAACAAGTACCCTATGCCAATTTGTTGACGAACTTCTGGATGAACTGTCAGGAGCGAAATGGTTCACCAAACTAGATCTGCGTGCTGGGTACCATCAAATAAGACTAGTACCAGAAGATGAGCACAAAACTGCATTCAAAACGCACCAGGGTTTATATGAGTTCAGAGTGATGCCCTTCGGTCTCACAAACGCTCCTGCCACATTCCAGTCGGCTATGAACTCAATTTTCTCCTCCATGATAAGGAAGTCTGTCCTAGTATTTATGGATGATATACTCATCTACAGTCCTACATTGGAAGCTCATAAGCAACACCTCACCCAAGTGTGCAAGCTTTTGCAGCAGAATCAACTTGCAATCAAGAAAAGTAAGTGTTCATTTGCTCAACCCAGGCTCGAATATCTTGGGCACGTTATCAGTGCACAGGGTGTTGCAACAGATCCAAACAAAGTGGCAGCTGTGCAGAGCTGGCCAACTCCAACAAATGTCAAGCAGGTCAGAGAAATCCTAGGCATGACTGGTTATTATCGAAATTTTATCAAAAATTACAGCCTCATCAGTAGAATATTGTCTGATTTGCTGAAGAAAGACACGCCGTTCCATTGGACTCACACTCATCAGCAAGCATTCGAGTCATTGAAGCACATGCTGTTAACAGCTCCAGTGCTAGCACTACCCGATTTTTCTGTGCCTTTCACAGTGGAAACAGATGCTTCCAAACGTGGAGTGGGAGCTGTATTAACTCAAAAAGGCCATCCCATTGCCTATCTGAGCAAAGCATTGGGAACCACTGCACAGACACTGTCCACTTATGAAAATGAGTGCCTTGCTATTCTATTAGCAGTGGAAAAATGGCGCCCTTACTTGCAACATGCACCATTTACTATCCTGACAGATCACCGCAGTCTGGTGCATCTCACTGACCAGAAATTGGTCACAGACATTCAGCAAAAGGCTTTTGTTAAGCTTATGGGAATGCAATACAAGATTGTGTACAGGAAAGGCACAGATAACACAGCAGCTGATGCACTATCTCGTCGGGAACATTCTCATGATGGCCTGTACAGCATTTCTCTCTGTCGACCAAGGTGGTTGGAAAGTATTGAAGAAGGATATAACAAAGATGTGAAAGCCAAAACTCTGCTTCAAGAGCTCAGTATCCAGTCACCGAATGAACAAGGATACGCACTACACAAAGGCATCATCAGATATCGCGATCGCATCTGGCTGGGAAACAACAAAGAAGCACACCAGGCTATTCTTCTATCTCTTCACTCAAGCGGAGTGGGAGGACACTCTGGATTTCTTGGCACTTATCAGCGATCTAGGCTTTATTTTCCTGGCCTCATATGAAGGACGACATCCGCAAGTATGTGGCGCAATGCACAGTATGTCAGCAAGCTAAAAGTGAGCATGTTTGACTACCTGGTCTGCTAAATCCATTACCAGTTCCAACTGAGGCTTGGAGTACCATCATTATGGACTTTGTCGAAGGGTTGCCTCGATCTGGCAAATTCGACTGCATTTTGGTGATAATTGACAAACTCACCAAGTATGGTCACTTCATCCCTTTAGCTCATCCATATACAGCTTTGTCAGTTGCTCAGCAGTTTTTGGATGTTGTCTATAAGCTGCATGGATTACCTACTGTCATCATTTCTGATCGTGACCCAGTTTTCACAAGCAAATTTTGGAAAGAATTATTTCGTCTCACAGATACTAAGATGAATATGAGCTCGGCACATCACCCTCAAACTGACGGCCAGACAGAGAAACTGAACCAATGCTTGGAGACTTATCTCCGGTATGCAGCTCATGCATCACCAAAGAAGTGGGCGCAATGGCTTCCTCTTGCTGAGTATTGGTACAACACCAACCATCACTCTGCTCTTGGGAAGACACCATTCCAGGTACTGTACGGGTACACGCCAAGACAGTTGGGTGTCAACAACCTGCAGTCTACAAGTTCAACTGAGCTGGCAGGCTGGCTTCAGGAAAGGGAACAAATGATGATACTGATCAGGCAACACCTGCTACGAGCTCAACAGCGTATGAAATCTCAAGAGGACAAAAATCGCTCTGAAAGAGAATTTCAGGTTGGTGATCAGGTGTACATGAAACTGCAACCTTATGCTCAGCAATCGGTGGCTCGCAGAAGCAACCACAAGTTGTCTTTCAAATTCTTTCGTCCCTATGAAATCCTTGAGAAAATTGGGAAAGTAGCTTATAAATTGAAGCTGCCACCTGGGAGTCAAATCCATCCTGTGTTGCACGTCTCGCAACTCAAGAAATCTGTCCCAGCTGCTCAGGTTATCGACTCCCTTTCTGCTTGCCAATTTCTTACTGACAGTTGTTTAGTGATTCAGCCATTGAGCATCACTGCTACCAGGGACATCAAGATCGGACATGGCTACATCAATCAAGTGCAAGTGACATGGACGCATCTTCCTCCATCACTGACAACCTGGGAATCTGAAGCTGCACTTCGCCAACGTTTTCCTCTGGCACCTGCTTGGGGACAAGCAGCGCTTCAAGGGGAGGGCACTGCTACGACACCTCCTATGCGACGCCGTAGGAAACGCGATGTCAGACGGGCCATGGGCCGTCTCGAGGTGAACAAGGCCAAGCCGGCCCAGTCTGACGCACAAGCAACGACAGCTACTTAGCCGGTGGAAGACGCAACAGAGGCATCGATGAACTATACTGTAGCTTGAGCTACCTACTCCTTCCCCATTTTCTTCCTTCCCACGGCACTGCCTGGTGATTGTAATTGAAGTTTAGATCCATAGCTGTGCGCGACGCGAGTATGCTGGTCTAGATGGATATTGTGTGTATCTAGTCCATAGCAGCTTGCGCAGGGGCATGCGAGCTAGGCGACGCGCACCAGCGACGCGATGAGGAATCGATCTGCAGGGAAGGAATCCATATGGGGAGGCGGAGGAGGGAGTCGCGGAGTGCGTGGGGACTGGATAACCGGTTTGTAGGCGACGGTTTTGTGAAGGAACGTGTGAGTTTTTCTTTCGCGCGGCACGGGAGCGAGCGATAAGTTCAGATCTGTGCGGTTATATTTTTCCAGATGTGTGATACGTCCAAAGCGAATCTATAATTTTTGATTGTTTCATGCACTTTTATGCTTTTAACACTTGTTTATATATTAAGTTTATGATTTATTTGGACTAACCTATTAATAGTTGCAAAAGTGCACAATGTTCTTGTTTTACTCTTTGATGTGTAGGAATTATCAAAAATACAAGAGGAAACCTTGCTGGAGTCAATTGGGACTTTTCTGAAATCTGTCTGGAAACGTTTTTCGGAGATAGTCACGTTGCGGACAGAAGACGACGTCAAATTGAAAAAGTCTAGTCGCGAAAGTTGCAGGGAATTTTCTGCCGAACGATCTGGACTTAAAATTCGGCCCAAACGGAGTCCGGACGCTCCAGATATCGCCGTCCTACTGCAACCCTAGATGGGATGACGGGAATCCGAGAAGCTATATAAAGGGAGGAAACCTAGGTCGTGGCCAACACCTCATACCCACGAATTTCCAGCCACAAAGTCAAGTTTTTGCCTCCCCCATGGATCCCATCTCCATGGGGGAGGGCTCCCAAGAAGCCATGGAGGAAGGGGGCTAAGGGGCGGCGCATCCCCTTGATGTCGGCGGCGCGGGAGGAGTTCCCCGCGCCACCGCCGGCGCCGCGCCGCCCTGCGCTCCTCGCTGTCCCCTTCACCGTCTTCACCGCCATCTCCATGTATACAGTGGTTCATCCTTCCGCACACCTCTGTACCATCCTATGTAAACATGGTGTTTGATGCTATAAGTTATTATCCTATGATCTATGTCATGTTTGCGTAGTTTATTTGTTCTTAGATTGAATGGTTGAATGTCTTTGGTTCATTAGAGTTGTATGTTGATATGGTACTGTCCTTTGGTGTCCATTATATTTGTGCGCGCATGGATCAATATCTTGGGGTTAGTAGTATGTGCAAAGGAAGGGGGTAGACCTGCCGAAGCGACAGAAACCTGAGGGCTCGAACCGGAATGTTGCACGTATGGGAGTAAGAGGACCATGAACTTAAGGCTATGGTTGGGGAAACCTTAATGCATTGTTAGTATTTGCGGATGGTTGTTAACAATCCAATCATATAGTACTTTTAATCCCAAGTAGTGGAGTGCATGTATATTTAGCCTCTCCCACATAGAAAACTGCATCGAAGACAATGAACCAAGTATCTTCACTAATTAATCTTGGACAAAGCCATCACACTTACCACCACTTTTCCACACTCATGGTACTCTTAGTTTATGGTTACTTAGTGTACTTTATTGCTGCAGCACTAACATTTAATTTCTTGTTATTTATTATCTCGCAAAGCTATATCTCACACCCGTATTATTATTCTAGTATTATTTCCTAGATAAAGTAAACGTTTAGTGTGCGTAGAGTTGTATCAGTGGTTGATAGAACTTGAGAGAATACTTATCCTACCTTTAGCTCCTCGTTGGGTTCGACACTCTAACTTATCGAAAAGGCTACAAACGATCTCCTATACTTGTGGGATATCAAGACCTTTTCTCTAAGTAGTTTTTACTTCCAGTTCTAAGTTGTTCTCTATCTTAGTATGAATAGGGAATGCGAATTACCAAAAAAAATAGTTGTACTTGTTATCTAAAAACATTTTCAAAAAGAAAAGTGATTAGAAAGATGAGTAATGGTTTAGTGGGGGTCGACCTTGAACACTTGTGTTCATGCCTATGAAACCAAACAAATATTTCCATGGAAGCTTTTCAGCTAAAACATGTATATATTGTACATATTCCTCTGTACCATAAAAGTAAAGTGCTAATTGTAGTCTCTAGTTATAAGAAAGTGAAAGTTTTGCTTTGCTATCCAGAAATAGATTTTCTGTGTTTCACCGTATAAATGTTTAAAATCACCAAAACATGATATTGATCTGAAATTTCTTGAGGGAAAAGTACTGCTTTTTATCTTTCTTTCATTAGACTAACTTTGTGTGATTTGAGTTACGTAGATATCTCGAAAAAATCGATTTTCTCTGACTGATCAGTTTAGACAGATTTTTGTGCTTCTCTGTAAATAAAATCGTGATAAATCTCAGGATAGTATTTTGATCTGAACTTTTTTGTTCATAAACCTGAGATTATGATCTGTCTTTCATTAGTTCTGAGTTTTTCGATTTGAGCTACGTAACTATCTCGTTGAGTGCCATCTTACAGACTGTTCAGTTTTGTCAGATTTCTATTCTGTTTATTCAATATTGTACTTAGTGCTCTTAGTTTCCTTAGTTTTTCGACGGACAACGGAAATGATAAGAACCTCGGTATATACAGTGGCTAATGTTTAATAAATATTATGAAATTTGCCAACACTTGAACATGAGTGGATTTTATTTAATGAGTACTAACCCTACTAAGTGAAGTTTTATGTGGATGTAGCCTATAGATATAATCAATATGGTGATATGAGATGAACAAGAAGACGCAAGAGGTCAAGCTTGGGGATGTGTAGGTGCATCCCAAGAACATATTCAAGAAGATACAATCATCTAAGCTTGGGGATGCCCGAGTCATCCCCCTATTCATCAACTAACATGAGGTTGTCTCCTTCATACTCTATATTACCAGTCCACATGATATGTATTGTCTTAACTTGTATTATAATTGCTTTTATATGTCTTGGTTTTACCTTCTTTAGTTTTATTTGGTTTTATTGCTTCCTCTTTTGCTTTCACTTATAAACTCAAAACAATGTGACCCGGGTCCCATTCGATCCAGTACTTCTGAGGAGGTCCACTCGGTCCCGGGTGTATTGTCACAATGTGACCCGGGAGATCCCATTCTCCTTCAGCTAGATTTCCGCAGACGAAAGTCTGATCCCAGCTGGCGGCAGTCAATGCTTGACTGTCTTGTGTCTGTTGCTGTGTCGGTAACAGACAAGATTCCGTGGGGTCCTCAGTCTGAGTGGAGTCGTTAGCGAAGGTTCTGAAAGATCTCCCTTTCTGTGGCACCCTTGCGGTGGCGTTGCTTCTGGCTTTCTTCGGTTTCTTATTAAGCGGGCAATCTCGGCTGATATGTCCTGGCTCGCCACATGTGTAGCAATCCCCATTCTTCTGGCGTAGCTGGATGTAATTGAACTGGCGGCAGTCCTCTAGACTGTGTCTATCAGATCTGTGGTACACGCATCATACCCGGGCTTGCCATCCTAGCCTGGGGGAATGTGGATCTCTTGAGGTACGTAGATGAGAGGACCCTCGTGGTGAGGTTCGTCCTTCACGTCTTGGCCGAGGTTTTCTTCCTACGGAAGCGGCACTGCGGGCGGTGCGTCAGAACAGAGTTCCTCCCTCACTCCATGCGTCCATGGGGAAGGAGGGACATCAATGCTCGTGGCACCTTCCTGAGGTCTTCTCTCGCTGGCCAAAGGGCTGACGTACGCGGCGGGAGGAACGAACTGGATTCCAAAGGCTTGATCTTTGGCGGCAGGTGTCGGCGAAGATTCTTCGAGAACGAAACCGAGCCCAGGGTACCGCAAGAACTCCATGGATGCCTTCCCTTTTCTCTTCCGTGCCATCTTGGCAGGGGTGTTTTGCCTGGGTGCAATGAACTAGAAGCAGATCTTGTAACAGATGAAGAGCTAGAAGCGGCTCTTGTTCCAGCCGAAGAGCTTGACGTAGATCGTGTGCCGGAAGAAGAAGGGCTCGACGTAGATCTCGAAGTTGATGATGAAGAACTAGATGTAGACGAATCCAGCGCTTGCACCCCCTACCTTGCGCGCCAGATGTTGTGTCTCGAAAGATGGACATCGGGGATAATGGATACCCCCTTTTAGGTTCGATATGAGGCGCGAAGGAGGCGAGAATCGTCTCTCGGGTGTGATCTAGATCAAGCTCTCCTCTCCATGATCAAAGCAAGCAACCAAAGGGACACAAGGAGCTACCCAGGTTCAGGCCGCCCGGAGGCTAAAAGCCCTACTCCTGCATGTCTGGATTTATGAGTTCTTCATGGTGTAGCTTACAATGGAGGCTTCCGGGTGAGGTACCCGGAAGGGTTTGGCTCGAGGTAGACGAAGGACAGATCCTGACCTTGAGGAGATCACCTCCCTTCTCTACCCTCGCAGCCCTAGTCTAGACTTGCTCTGGTCTGACTTGTTCTCCAACTTGGCCTTTTCTCGTCCGTGCCTTGGTCCTCCTTTTATAGGCCAAGGGGATACCACATGGTCACGTGAGGAGCGTGGGGGGTTTTAGGCGGGAAGAACCCCCCTCGGCTGGTTTAGGAGGAGATGTGGCCTCTTCTCCTCCAAGTGTGTCCTTGGGGTTAGGTGGGAGCATCCACCTTTGGGGAAAGCGGGGTGGACAGAGGCTGACAACGTCACTGGCCGTGTCCCCGACCCGCGCCTCCATCGCCTTGCTTCCCAAGTCTTCTGAGGTCTTCTAGCGTGCGCTGGAGTGCTTATCTGTAGCAGTACGGATGCGTACCCGAGAGGGAGCCCAGCCTCCTGCCGGGGACTCGGGCTCTCGGGAGCCTCATTGTCTTCCCGCGTGGTTAGGGGACCCGGCAGACCCCCAGGACCGGAGTCCTTAGTCGATGTAGCTCTTGTGCGTTACTCGTGAGGTTGGTGGGCGGACCCGCCAACCTACCTTGAGTCTTGGCCTTGTCCATCTTCATCCTGGGCCCACGTGCGGTGGACCCACTTTGGTAGCATTAGGGGAACCCCATGTTCCACTGTTGCGACAGTCAGGAACGATGACAGGAGCTATGTGAAGTTTTGCGTCTGATCTGACCTGAATATTGATCCATCGGAGATCTGTCGGAGAACTTGTATCCGCCCTGTGTCGTTTTTTTAGTTGAACGGCAGTAACTTTATTAATCTATTTTTTCTAGGGACTTTATTTGTAATATGAAAGAGGGCTTTACAGGACCGCGAACCTTTTGGGCTATGTCGCTCGAGGCCTTGACACAGTTCGTAGTCCATGAATACGAAGTTACGAACACGTATGAACCATTGATCTGTTTCGCATCCAACCGCTAAGGTGTCTTCCTTACGTAGGTTGTGATATTCAAACCATCCAAATGTCCCTTCTACCCATCAGTCTTGCAGTCCGTAACACCTAAACCCGGTGTGAGGGCAAGGGTATTCAAGTACTCTAGTTTAAACGAAATGGCGCCATAACTAGTACTCCCAAACCGTACCGAGCCGAGACTCACACCCACTTTTCCCCAATTCGACGAACCCTAGATCCCACTTCGGCCACACCGTCCGGCCACATCGGTCCGGCCACACCGTTGCCGACGATTCTCCCGGCCGGGCCACATCGATTTCACATTTTTTGCCAAACCTTCTCCGTCACCATGAGGCTAGGATTGAGTATGCCCTCTTTTTCTCCCCAGTTCAGTTAGTTATTTTCTTGATGTGCGCGAATATTTTTATTAACTGCTATGGATTAGATAGTTTGTTAGCTTCATTTCGTTGGTTCGTGGTTCTGTAGAAGAGTGCTTCTGCTCAAGTGTTTCCTTTCGTTCTCTTTCACTTACAAGCACACGTACAAATCATAATCTACGATTTATTTGTGTACTTCCTACCTTGGCCGCGGCAGAAAAACACTACAACAAGACGAGCAAGACCCGTGCTGTAACAAGGAGCATCGCAAAACTTGGTGATTCGCGTGTAGAGATGATTCTTGCATCACGAACTGCAATTGGAGATAATACTGGAAGGGGAGGTTCAACGACTAGGGGCAACAAGAGAGTATCGGCTTCTCAGTCGGCAGAGGGAGATTCAGCTCCTGTCCCCTTATTACATGAGAAGCTTCAGACCTCCCCTGTTCTCTGGACAGCTAAGGTGCTAGGTCCTCCTTCCCGTCCTGTCTTATTATTTTTTTACTCCCTACACTCCTAAATCTAAGCCTTTTAGACTTATCTTGGTTCGTTCATTTCTAGACGTATTTAGACCTTTTTTTAGTGTGTAGGTTCACTCATTTCGTTCTGTATCTAGTCCACTTTGAGATATATCTAAAAGTTATTATATTGTAGAACAGAGGGAGTATTTGATTTCGAATGCCAATTAATTTTGTTGTCATTCTGGCTTGACTGTTTAATGTTTTGATTCTTCCAAGGGGACAAAAACACTACTGCCAGAAACAAGAGTGCTAAGCAGTAGCCTCCAGTTGGGAAAACATCCCAGGTGGGCACAAAAAGACCATCGCCAGACCAGGGACAATTTAGACACAAAGCAAATCCAAGCTCAGTGCTACGCAGATCCCTGCGTGTGAACCCTTCTGTCGTGGGTTTGTCACGTCAGATCTCATGGATGACTTCGTAGGTGTGGGATTTGCGCGAGTTAATCGTCTCCGAGCTTGGGATCGCAGGAATAAGGACGAACACAGATTTACCCAGGTTCGCCCCTCAATGTGAGGTAAAGACCTACTTCCTGCTTACCCTAGATTGGTATTGATATGACATATGTGGTGTTACAATGGAGGCGATCCGATCTGGGAACTCGCCGTAAGAGCTAGGGTTTTAGGGCTTGATAGCTTGACCCGTCTAAGTCCTGCGAGTCCTCTTTATATACACAGAGGCTCGCTAGGTTACAAAGGAAACTTCCTCCACAAGGAATACATCAACTGGAACCTACTCGGAGACTAACTCCTCCTCACGTCTTCCAGGATATGTCTTCTAGATCCTTCTCCTTGTGGCGGTACGATGTTGGGCTTGCTTTCACGCAGGCCTTTATTGTGCGAGTAAGATGAGTCGCACTTTACCAAATATGGGCCGCGGGTTAATCTACAAAGTATTCCCCCGACATTAGCCCCCAAGTTCTGCTTGGACTTCGGATGAAGGCTTCTTTGTCTTATTGAACTGCTGAACCGCTGTCATGAATGTCCCAGCTGAACTCCAATTTTTGCATCGCCATTTGCGACTTATAACCTTCTTAGCGGCTCAAGGGCGCGACTCATCTGGTCGTGCCTGTTGGTTTTCGAATCTGAACGCCTTCCACGCCTGGGCTTTTTAGTTTGGCCCATCGGCCTCCCTGGCGCTCTACTTCATTACGCCGCCGCTACTCTTCTCGCCGCCTTTGGTTCCGCTTCTTGCGCTTGCAATCTTCTGGCGGAAATCCCCTTGGTTGAAAGAGATGTCTCGCCGTAGCTGCAACTGGGAAGGCTCGTGGATTGATGAGGTATTTTTGGAATCTTTGGCCGCTCGCGGCCTTCTTCCTCCGAGGGATCAATGCGAATGGCGCGCCGCTGGCGAGGAGATAATTCCCGATCCGCAGCCAGGAGAAGTGGTGATTTTTGCGGAACACGTCGAGCGCGGATTCAACCCCCTGGTTCTCTCTTCTTTCGCTCCCTGATGCAGCGGCTGGGTCTTCGCCTTCATGACATCGGTCCCAATTCAATATTGCAAGTGAGTAACTTCCACGTCCTTTGCGAAGATTATTTAGGCGTCTCTCCTTCAATAGACTTCTGGCTCGCTCTCTTTGGCTGCAATAGTCAAAAAGAAGCAATAGATGCGTCTTTCCTCCAATGTGGCGCCATATCTTTCCAACGCCGTAAGGGTAGTATTTTCCCAAAGCTAGCCCTTGCCAAAAAAGTTAAGGACTGGCAAAGAACTTTCTTTTACTGCAAAGATACTTCTCCTGAGGGCGAAATTCGTCTCCCCCTTGGTCTCTTCCTTTCGAGGCTACCTCTGCTTTGTCTTCCAAGCCCGATCCTTCTTCGTTGCCCTCCATCGAGATTCTTTTAGATAAGGTGAGGGCGCTGACGCTCCATGGCCTTACCGGATTGGATCTTATATCTTGCTGGACCAAATGGCGAATTCAGCCCGTGAGTCGCCGTCTGCGACTTATGGTGGACTTCACCTGCCATGCCGATGACGTTGATCGCACTTGCCCTGAAGATTGGGACAAAGGGGAGTGGATAAACTTCATTCGCCGAGTGACGAACGAGGACATTGACTCGTATGATAACGTCGGTCTTGCTCCTTTCTGGGCTGAACACAAGCCTTTTGTGGTAATTACTCTTGTAACTTTTTCCCTCTAGGACTCCTCCTTCAAAGTTGACTATTTCTGACGTTGATTCTCTTTCAGATCGATCCCTACTTTTGGACTCTCCCATCCGAAGAGGAGACCGGCTCAGGCCAAGAAACCACTGTCAAGTCACCAGAAGAAGTCGCTGATCCTGGCGAGGAAATGATTGCACACGGCACTGTTTCTGAGCCTGGTGGTAGCGCATCTGAAGAGGAGCAACAAATGGCCAACGCTCTTTTGTCCACGGCTCCAGGCACATCTTTCCTGGCGCTTCCTGAAGTACCTCGCAGGTCCTCTAAGCGTCTTCTATCTGAGAGCTCAGAAGATCCCTCGCAACCTGAGAAACGTCGCAAGGCCTTGGCGTTGCTTGTGGATATCAAAGCTGCCAAATCTTTAAAGCTTGCTAAGCCTGACAGCACTGTACTTTCCTCCGAGCCTGCGGTGAAGAATTGCCCCTCGACAAGTTCGGGTATTTCCTTGTGACATTCTTTTCTTTGTATTCATGTGTCTCCTGAAGGGTTGTTTATTTACTGCTGTTTTTTCATCCCGTAGGCTCAGACCTGCAAGATTTGTCTTCTCCTTCTTCTGGTTGCCTGATGAAGAGCGTCCGTATTGCTTCTGGGTAAGACTTGCTTTCCTTTTATAACTGTTGCGCTGCCACTTTGGTCTATAACCATCAATATCTTGCAGGGCCATGGTTGGAGGAGATACAAAGTCTACCTCCTCCACTGATCTTTCTCAGCCAACCACGAGCGAAGATGATGTTGCTGGCGAGAACATGGGAACTAGCGATGGCGCGACTTATCTGAAGCCTTCTTTAGAAGAGGGTATTGCCGATGCGGCTCCTGCCGTGGTTCCAGTCGCAGCGCCGTCTGCGACTCCTAATGTTGATGGGATGCCCCTTCAAGTTGGAGCTCCTATTTCTGAAGCGGCTGATCTCCAAGCGCTAGTAGTTCCAAATCAATTGCGGATGCCATAATCGATGCTGGAGATAAGCACGCTGCTTTATTGCGCGACCTGGTTAAGCAATTTCTTCAAGTCGCCAGGTACGCATACTGTAGCCCCCAAGGATCAAGACCTTGTGTCAGTTGACAGGGTGTTGATTCTTTCTTTTCTCCAAGTTTTGAGCCCCCAAGTACCTTTCAATTGCTTATTTTTCTCTGTTTACTCGCAGCTTGAGCTTTCCTCGCTTGCTGCCTCTGACGCAATGAAAGTCAAGGGCATTTCCTTAGATAAGCCTGAAGTGACGCGATCTGCCTTGGGACATCATAGCGAGATCATTAAGAACCAAGCGCAAGAAATAAAGATACTCAAAGATCAACTTGACTCCTGTGAAGAGCAATTTAAAGAGCTCGAAGCAGATTCCAAGCAGCGACTTATGGAGAAGGATGAAGTGATAAAATCCTTGCGAGAGGGGCTGAATCTCAAATCTGAGCTGCTTGATCGGCTGAAAGGAGACCATGCGAGGGAGCTCGCCGCGCGAGATGAAAAATATAACTCGCTGCTCAAGGCTTTTGAGGGTTTTGGATCTGCTGTTAAATCAGCCATTCTGCAACTCGCCGGTACATCCCTAGTCCTTTGTCTCTTGATCATTTACATCTGGGTGACCATCATGCGTTGCTGATCTGAATAATATCTTGTTTTTTGATGCAGGGCCTGGTGCTCCAGTGTACCGCTCCAATTTGAAGGATCAACTGGAATATCTTCAAGATTTTAGCCTGCGCCTTCTTAAAGTAACCAAAGAGGTTATGACAAAAATCGCCCCTGCGGCTGATGCTCCAGATTCATGTGAGTTTTGGCTGAACAGGCTATTTAAGGCTCCTCACTATGTCTCTGATTGGAAGGGGTCTTCTGCTCGCTCCGGAGCTGCTCATGTGTTAACATTACTCCGGGCATATTATCCAGAAATAGAGGTAGGCAAGATTGCTCTTCATGACCGGGCGAAGCGCGCGGATGGTACTGAGCTTCCAATGAGTGAATACTTCGACATCTGGAAGGGTATGCGTGGATACGCCACATTACTTGTTAAGAATTTAGACTTGGGCTCTTATCTGGGAAGTTCAATCCTGATGGTAGCAAAGCTACGAAGGAGAAATCCACTGGGGCTGAATCATCCCGAGCTTCCAATCCATCCTCAGGACCTGGTGGTCCTTCTACTTCATCTGGTGGTGCCTTGGTTATAAGGACACCTGCTGCTCCAACCTCAAGACAAGCCGCGAAGGCTTCTGTTCCTGCGACTCGAAAGCAGAAATAAACATCCAATAGTAATGTGGGACTCGTCAATAGTGACTTGCCCGTTAGTCTGTAAAAAATTTGTGTACTATAAGCAGTACTTTTGTGACCTATAAGCAGGTTCTTTTATGATACTTCCATTAAGTAGACGCTCGCGCGGCTCAGTATTTCCTAGGAACATGTGTGTTCAGGGTCGAGAGCGGCCATGATAGGCAATCAAGCTCGATTGACGCCACACCCCAGTACTTTGGCCGCATAATGCAAGACGCTTCTAGCTTAAGGACTGCCACTCGTTTGGCAAGGTTGAGGTAGCGAGCTGTGCTCGCTGTGCTTTGTAAAAAAGCCCTCAGGGTTGGTGATGTATGAAATTCAAAAGACTCAGCGACTCAATGATAGTTGAGGCGAAACGACGAACCCTTGAATGTCAAGGGCGCCGGCTTTATTTCATAACCACTCAATTTATTACAGGGTGAGACAAAGACGATGCAGACCCTTTAATGCGAGTTTTCTGTTCCTCGCAGGTCATGCATACTTGATACTCATCGCACTCATTTGCGAAATAATACTCCTGACGGAGTGGGGTTGAACACCTAGTTGGTTCATGTTTGAGTCGCTAAAAGCGACTCGGGTCGAGCATGATAGCTCCGATGTTTTCATGCCAAAGTGAGGGTCAAATCTTTTGATAGAGTAGTCGCACTGAGTTGCGACTTATGCTGATTCACGTCCTTGGAGGATGAGTCGCGGGGGTAAGGTCTCACAATAGTTGGGCCTCTTGACTTGGGTTGTTGATTGATATTGGATCTATGCATATACGCCATCTCTTGTTTTGTTTTTGTATCAAAGCGATTCCTGGAGTATTATCTTCCTGATTCGCGACTGTATGGTTGGAATTCACCATCTGGTGGGCGCGTCCTGCTGTCCGTCCATTCTGAGTCCCCAAGGCGACTCGCTTTGGGCTGCGGAGGTTCACTGATGGCCTGAGACCGTGTGAGGAGTTGGCGATGCAAGCTTCTTCTGCGATTACTGAGCCTGCTTCCTCGCATTCTAGCGCTCTCTGTCTGTCTCCATGCACCGTGATCACGCCGTTTGGTCCTGGTATCTTTAACTGCAGGTATATGTAGCAGGGGCGGGCAGTGAATTTGACATAAGCTTCTCTCCCGAAGATCGCATGGTATGGGCTTTTGACTGCTACGACCTCGAAGCTCAGGAACTCTGTGCGGAAGTTTCGCTCGGTCCCGAAGCTGACTTCGAGGGTAATTTTTCCTATAGGTCGAGTGATTATTCCTGGAATTATGCCTTGGATATCCTTCCTTGTTGGCTGTAGCCGCTGCTCGGGTATGTTCATTCGACGGAGCGTGTCTTGGTATAGGATGTTTACTCTTCCTCCTCCATCCATGAGGACTTTGTTCAACCTGTATCCCGCGACTTGCGGTGTGACAACGAGAGCCAACTGTCCTGGATCTTTTACTTCTGGGGGATGATCGTCGCGACTCCAAACAACCGATCGCTCTGTCCAACGGCGGTGTCTTTCCAACGTTGGGACTGAGTCGCGGCTCCATCTGCTATTCATTTGCCTTCTGTTGCCCGCTGTTTGTACATCCACGGTATGAAATTGCCCTATGTTTCTTCTTACTGAAGTTTCAGGCTTTTGACAGGAGTTCTCCTTGTCCCTATGCTGCATTGGTCCGCTGTGAGTCGCGATTGATGAATCACCTTCTTTCCATCGCCTGTAGTAGTGACACTGCGCCTTTGTGTGGCCCGCGGGTCTCCATCTCTTCTGCGGTGTAAGTCGCAAGGACTATCAAAATCCCTTTGGCGCTATTGGGGAGTGACTCCTTGTCTCTTTTCTGCTCCCTTAGTTGATACTTACAGTGTTCGGTTTCCTTTGAGATTGGCAATGAGCCGCTTGCCATCTTGTCTGTCTCTGCGTGCTTGTTAGTAGTCGCCGAGAGTTGGCCGAAAGTGTTGATCTTATGTCCAGTGCGGCTTAAGGTGCACCGGCGGCTCAAACCTACAGTTCTTTCTCATAACTTGCACTTCAGATTGCGCCGTGGTATCTTTGGCAGAGTCAAGGATCCCTGTGACTTGTTTTATCCACTCGCTGGTTGATTCGTTCTCCTTCTGGATCCACTGTCTGAGGTTCTTCACGCCCTCTATTTGGAACCTTTTGATGAACTTATCCTTCAATTCTTCCCATGAGTTTATTGACTTTGGTGGCAACCTTAGCAGCCAATCCCTGGCTTCTCCCTGTAGTACCAAGTGAAAATACTTTGCGAGCACTTCCTGAGTTACACCGATTCCTGTCATGTTCATTTCATAATCCTCTATCCATAGGACAGGGTCTAGATCATTATGGTAGGTGGTGACTTGCTGCGACTCGCCGAAGTTCGGTGGGAAACGAGTGAGCCGTATTTCCTCCCGAAACATGCTGGTCCTTTCAATAACGAATAGGAGCTCACAGGTGCCGTATCTTCATCTGAATCAGTTTCAAGCTGGGTTGGTTGAGTCGCATCGGGCGTTTGCGGCTTACCGTCAGCCTTACTCTCTATCTGGTGATATTTGCAGACCTGCTAGCTGGTTGTCTAATTCTTCCACGTTGCATCTTTCCTCGCCCCACGATACCTCGTGTTGCGGCTCGTTAGGCGTGACTCCATACATGTTTGCTTGCTGTAGGGCGGCAGTCTGTAGCAGATCAATCGCATGCGAGCTTCCTTATCACTCGCGTATCTCCGACTGGTGCTATTTTTGATAATATCCCGATCGCGTCGTGCATATTGCTCTCCGGATTATTGTGGAACTTCTGCTTCATCTCTTGCCTCCCTTTGTCAGTCTTGGTGCAAATTGCCTGCTGCTTTTGCTGCCAACGCCTCAGTCGCCGATCTTCTTCCTGGAGTTTTTTGCGCTCTGCCGCGAGCCTTTGCGCTTCTTCACAAAGTTCCGCCCTGACGGCTTCGATTTCTTCAATTTTGGGATTTTTCTCCCGGCTAGGCAGAGGTTCCCAGATTGGTTTTGACGGGACGGAGGAGATGTTTTTGCTCCGGCTTGTTGCAGTTCTTCTAGCACGCGGACCCTAACTGGCCGCAGTTCCTCTCCTGATTCGTCCCCTTGAGTCGCGTCTGAAGATCTGCGACTGACGGACCCAACGAAGATTTTCACAGACCCGACGGGAATAATATACCCAAATTCAACGTGATCTGCCTCTGGTCCCCACTCTGAGTCGTCGATGAAGGGAACACCATTGATATCTTCCACTTGGCCGATGGCGATGTCCTTGAACCCTGATTCCGATCCTGCGCGGAACGTGACGCTCTTGACCGCAGGCCCCACGGTGGGCGCCAACTGTCGTGGGTTTGTCACGTCAGATGTCATGGATGACTTCGTAGGTGTGGGATTTGCGCGAGTCAATCGTCTCCGAGCTTGGGATCGCAGGAACAAGGACGAACACAGATTTACCCAGGTTCGGCCCCTCAATGTGAGGTAAAGACCTACTTCCTGCCTACCCTAGATTGGTATTGATATGACATATGTGGTGTTACAATGGAGGCGATCCGATCTGGGAACTCGCCGTAAGAGCTAGGGTTTTAGGGCTTGATAGCTTGACCCCGTCTAAGTCCTGCGAGTCCTCTTTATATACACAGAGGCTCGCTAGGTTACAAAGGAAACTTCCTCCACAAGGAATACATCAACTGGAACCTACTCGGAGACTAACTCCTCCTCACGTCTTCCAGGATATGTCTTCTAGATCCTTCTCCTTGTGGCGGTACGATGTTGGGCTTGCTTTCACGCAGGCCTTTATTGTGCGAGTAAGATGAGTCGCACTTTACCAAATATAGGCCGCGGGTTAATCTACAAAGTATTCCCCCGACACCTTCTCTCGCAGAAGGCATGTTGTACCACCAACTGATTACCACATTTACCAAGTTGGACTGTCTAAGTTATACTAACGTGCATTTAGGTTTTCTCTGCATGATGTCTACATATTGACATCCTGACTTGATCACAGGCGCTGATGCTAAAGGGCATGTCCTTATGGATACGACCAATCACATGGACGACATAGGTCATGGAAGCCCCCAGCTCGATAACCAAATCCATTTGGTCAGAAGAGGTGCAGGACGCGGGGAACCTGATGAGGCAACTCTGGCTAGCAGTATGTCTGAATATAGTTTTTCTTATGTTTTTTCTAGACTCATTTTCATGTACCTCCGTACTCTACTCACTAGTTGTTATTATATGTAGATCGAGAGGCTGCACAAGAGGATCTTCTAAACAGAGAAGGAAACAATGGTAAAACACTCCGGGTCTTTTCTCGACCTTCTCGGGGAGCAAACATGGGAAAAGCAATCGAGATGTTGTGCCTATCTCGGCGTGCCAAACTGCCAGTAGTCATTCCAGAGGGGAAGACAAGGCCAGAATCAGCTCTTATCGCTGCAAATCTCGCAGGTGAATGCGACATTGCAGTCAGGAACTTTATTCCCGCGCTTTCGCACTTGGACGACAAAGCTCATGGAAGACTCCTCCAGCTCGATAACCAAACCATCTGGTCAGAAGAGATACATGACATGGGGAACCTGATGAGGCAACTCAGGCTGGCAGTACGCTTGAAGATATTTTTTCGTATATTTATTATGTTTCTTCTAGAGTCATTTTGATGTACCTCCGTACTGTACTCACCAATTTTTATTATATGTAGATCCCGAGGCTGCACGAGAAGATCTTCTGGACAGAGATGGAAACAATGGAAAAACACTCCGGGTCTTCTCTTGACCTTCTCGGGAGCAAACATGGGAAAAGCAATCGAGATGTTGTGCCGATCTCGGCGTGCCAAACTGCCAGTAGTCATTCCAGAGGGGAAGACAAAGCCAGAATCAGCTCTTATCGCTGCAAATCTCACAGGTGAATGTGACGTTGCAGTCAGGAACTTTATTCCTGTGCTTTCACACTTGACGACAAGGCTCATGGAAGACTCCTCCAGCTCGATAACCAAACCCATCTGGTCAGAAGAGGTACATGACATGGGAACCTGATGAGGCAACTCAGGCTGGCAGTACGCTTGAAGATATTTTTTTTGTATATTTATTATGTTTTCTTCTAGAGTCATTTTGATGTACCTCCGTCTGTACTCACCAGTTTTTATTATATGTGGATCCCGAGGCTTCACGAGAAGATCTTCTGGACAGAGACAGAAACAATGTGAAAACACTCCGGGTCTTCTCTCGACCTTCTCGGGGAGCAAACATGGGAAAAGAAATCAAGATGTTGTGCCGATCTCGGCGTGCCAAACTGCCAGTAGTCATTCCAGAGGGGAAGACAAAGCCAGAATCAGCTCTTATCGCTGCAAATCTTGAAGGTGAATGCGACGTTGCAGTCAGGAACTTTATTCCTGTGCTTTCGCACTTGGACGACAAATTTTGATGTACCTCCATACTGTACTCACCAGTTTTTATTATATGTAGATCCAAAGGCTGCTCCAGACACTAGTACAGAAAAACACATCCGATACCCCTCTATGGCAACGGCAGGAGTTAGGCGACGGAGAATCGCGACATCCCCCGCGTGCCCGCACTGGGCCGTAAAGCAGGCCCACAACAAAGGCAACGGGTGAATAGTGGAATATATGTTGGCAACGGAGGTTAGTTTACCTCCGTTACCGATGTGTGCTCATCGCACACGGACAATTTCGTAATCTCCGTTGCCATTAGAAGCAGCCCGACAGCCCGCGGTCTATAAGAACCTACTATGCCCTTCACTCTCACTCTCACTATCTCACTTCCAACCCTAGCCGCCGCACAGTCTCCTCTCTCTCCACTCTCTCGCATGGCTTCCACCGTCGGCGCTGGTAGATCCGGCCATCGCGGCCGCGGCCGCGGCCGCCCCGCCCTCCGGGCCTTCAGGCAGCAGCAGCGTCGGCTGGTGTTGCGGGACGAGCTTGCGGAATAGGCCGCCGCCGCCGCTCCGGCCCACGCGGGCCGGTCCCGCACCCTTGGCGCTCGTCCGCAGGAAGAGCACGACGAAGGTTCCGGCCGCACCCGCTTATTTGGCCGCCATTGCAGCTACCGCGAGATCCGCCAGGCGATGTACCCCGGCCGCCGTCCTCGCTTTCTGAACCATCCGTCTTCCTCCTCGTCCTCGTCCTCGGACGACAAGGAAGAGGAAGAGGAAGAGGAAGAGGAAGAGGAAGAGGAGGAGGATCGTGATCTGGAGATCGCTTGCCAACTCTCCCGCGCCGATTTCGAGCGCGATGACGCCAAGCGTCGTCAGGGCGAGGCCGATCTAGAGGCGGCGGTCCTCCTCTCCGAGGCCTCGACCCAGGTCGAACGCGCCGAGGAGGTGGTCTACCAGTCTGACCTCCGGGCCGCCATAGCCCTCTCTTTGGTCCACGACGAGGGCAAGGCGCCGCCAGGGGAGGCCGGCGCTAGCTCCGTCGCTAGTGGCGACGCTAAGCGAGCCCACCTCGCCAAATGTAAGACCCTAGTTCAGTAGGATAGTTTTTTTTTTGCACTTCTTTTTACTCGTTTCAGATGATTAGCTCTGTTCTTATTAGGCATTGTGGTAAGTAGCTAATTGTTTAGCCATAGATTTGCTCTGTTTTTAGTAGGCATTGTTTACACATAGATTTTTAGCTGTTTTCTAGTTGTAAGTAGCTAATTGTTTATCCATAGATTTGCTCTATTTATAGTAGACATTGTTTACACATAGATTTTAGCTGTTTTCTAGTTGTAAATAGTAATTGTTTATCCATAGATTTGCTCTGTTTATAGTAGGTTTTGTTTACACATAGATTTTAGCTGTTTTCTAGTTGTAAGTAGCTAATTGTTTATCCATAGATTTGCTCTGTTTATAGTAGGCATTGTTTACACATAGATTTTAGTTTTTCTAGTTGTAAGTAGCTAATTGTTTATCCATAGATTTGCTCTGTTTATAGTAGGCATTGTTTACACATAGATTTTAGCTATTTTCTAGTTGTAAGTAGCTAATTGTTTATCCATAGATTTGCTCTGTTTTTAGTAGGCATTGTTTACATATAGATTTTAGCTGTTTTCTAGTTGTAAGTAGCTAATTGTTTATCCATAGATTTGCTCTGTTTTTAGTAGGCATTGTTTACACATAGATTTTAGCTGTTTTCTAGTTGTAAGTAGCTAATTGTTTATCCATAGATTTGCTCTGTTTATAGTAGGCATTGTTTACACATAGATTTTAGTTGTTTTCTAGTTGTAAGTAACTAATTGTTTATCCATAGATTTGCTCTGTTTATAGTAGGCATTGTTTACACATAGATTTTAGCTTTGTTTCTGTTATGCCGATGATTAAAATTAGGTGACACCGTGTGATCCGGGGGTGGCGCTAGTGATCCTTGTGATATGCACAAATACACATCGATCTTGTGCATCCTACTTGGCTCGCTTGCTCCATCCCTGAAATTTGTGTGTCCAATCTACCTATATATGAGGCATTGTTTAGGCTATGTTCTAGTTGTAATTAGTTCTATATTTTCTGTAATGCCGATGATTAAAATAAGGTGACACGGTGTGATTCGAGGGTGGCGCTAGTGATCCTTGTGGTATGTACAAATACCGATCTTGTGCATCCTACTTGGCTCACTAGCTCCATCCCTGGAATTTGTGTGTCCAATCTACCTATATATGAGGCATTGTTTAGGCTATGTTCTAGTTGTAATTAGTTCTATATTTTCTGTAATGCCGATGAAGAAGCATCTGTCTTGTGTATAGAGATGAAGGAGCTTACATTTTGATTTTTTTCATCTCCTTTAGGGCGAGGAGGAAACTTGGAGACTATGCGGCGGCCGTGAAGACGTAGGAGCGGGGCTCCGTCCACACAGTCCACTGAAGCCGGCGCCTCCAGGAGCAAGACTTTTGTGCAGTACTAAATAGGTAGAAGAAGACCACGCAATAAAGGTGGGCGAATAGGAAGGTGAAGAACCGGCGGCCGTCAAGCCGGAACCACAGGGCTCCGTCGACGGCGGAGCAGGCGTCACCGCCTTTTTTTGTTTCCTTTAGCCCTCATTACAAACGATCAAAAACTAATCTCCGTATCTGATATAAAGACTAAAGGCAACGATTATATATTATGCCCGTTGCTAAACTTATTGCAAACGATCAAAATCTCCGTTGCCATTGTGAGGCTTCACATCAGTGACAGAGGCGGGGACACGGACCCTTTCTCCGTTGCCGATGGGCTTTTTGGCCCATTTTCGATGTGTCGTTCTGTACTAGTGAGAGGATGTTGTGGACAGTGAAGGAAACAATGGAAAAGCTTCTCCACCTTCTCGGGGAGCAACCATGGGAAAAGGACTCCGTATGTTGTACCGATCTGGGTGTGTCAAACTGCCAGTAGTCATTCCAGAAGGGAAGACAAGGCCAGAATCAGCTCTTATCGCTGCAAAGCTTGCAAGTGAATGCAACATTGCAGTTAGGAATTATATTCCCGTGCGTTCGCACTGGAGGAAGTACAAGGGGGACACTGCGCTCCTTGTTGACTATTACAACAAACTTGCGGTATGTACACTGCATGCCTTTTGCACCCCATCCCACCCTTAATTTTCAGAGAATTGTCATTCTTATGCACCTTGTTTCTTGGCTGTAGACACACTTCGACATGGACACAAATGCTTCACCAGTAAAAACGCTTGTAAAATGCTCCTTCAGAATGGCATTAGGCAACATCGGCACTTTCTAAAAAAAGCACTTTGATTGCCGTACTCTCAGTGCCATGCCTCATAGAAGTCCTGTGGCATCGATGACTGACTCTGAGTGGAATGAGCTTGTCTAGTATTGGATCAATCCCCACACCATGGTGAGTTCTTTTCTGAAATCAGAGCTGTGTAGTGTACATGTTTATATAAGCCGTTACTAATTCTAAAATTATTGCAGAATATCTCTGTTATCAACAAAGAAAACCGTACTAAAGTTAGGTACCATCACAGAACAGGGTCTCGCAGTTACGAAGTTCACTTGCAAAACAGGGTAAGTCAAGACCTGACTGTACAACAGAAAACTGTGATGGATGTTTCAAGTTTGATGGCTATATATTTTTTGGTCAATGCATGTGCTACATGATCCTGTTTGATCATACTGATTGCATTCGTTTGTATTTGATAATAACATGTTTGTGTATCCAATTCTTTGTATCCTTTCCAGGACAAGTTCACAAATAAAGAACCCAGTGCTTTGGATTTGTTCAAGGAGACACACTACATCAAGAAGAATGGATTCTCCTCCATAGTACAAGATGCGATTGTAAGTGAGCTTTCATAGAGTCCTCACTAACTCGAAGATTATATCTTTCTGCATCTGATTAACATGTTTCTCCATTACAACACAGGCTGAGATGGAAATGCGTCCATCTGAATTTGCAGCTGATGGAGGACAACCTAATGAGTCCCAGGCTGTATACCAGGTCCTATCGCAGTACAGTAAGAAACCTAGTTTTCTTCAGAATGTGGGGATCGTGCATAAGCCCTTGCAGTCACGAGTGAGCAAACCTGCTTCACAATTGGATACACAGCACAGTGCAAGCGCCGATCTTGGGGACGTTGTAGACACCCAGCGCCAGAAAATCGATGATATGGAAAAGATGAATGCTCTCATGCTGTCTAAGATAGACTCGTTCATCATGATCTTGGACGAGTGCAGGTAGACTGTTGATTCGATAGTTCCAGGTCGCTTGTTATTTTGTTGGTGCGCTGGTGCACGTTGATCTGTAATTTTATGGTGGCATTGTGCACTTTCAACTCTGATCATATGTTATTGAAGACAGTACTTATGGTACATGTGAAACCTTAATGTAATTATAATATTCCTGTAATTATTTCTGTATTATTTTCGTGGGCTTGATTGTTGTGAGGCTTCTGTTGGCCATATTTGATTAATGGGCCGAATGTGCATCACCGTATTTGTGGGCCAAAACAGCATTACTTGCTAAAAGGCCCAATAACGGGATGCGTCCGTAAGGGCCTGTTCTAAAACAGGGCCGGAAACCATCCGGCCCAAATAGGGCCGAAATCACCCGGCCCAAAATGCACGTGAAAACGATCCAGCCCAAATTTGACCTGAAAACGAACCGGCCAAAATTGGGCCAGAAACAACCTGGCCCATCGCTAAGCGGGCCACAATTTTAGAACGCCACGTGTCTCCTGCCTATTCGTCAACGTGGCGGACCACCCTCGGTCCACGTGTCAGTATTGTGTACAGCCACATGTCGTGGGCCCAAGCTCCACATGGCGAGCTCGTGGTTCGCCACTTGTCTGTCTCTTATTGTTCCATGCGTCGTCATACGGCTACAACACGTGGTTGCCTGAGAATTCGCCACGTGTCGATGTCTGATAAGGCCACGTTGTGTACTCCTGTTGGCCCAGCTATCCCCATATTATTGGTCCAGAAGGCATGCCATGGTGGCTACACGTGTTCGACTACCATTGGTACACGTGTCGGCACCTGCAAATGCCTCGTGTAAGCAGCACATGATGCCACGTTCCGTATGACGTCACGCTAAACGGCAAAGTTGACTTTACCCGACCGGTCCTGACAGGCCAATCATTGGTCTGACAAAAGTGTCGCCACTTTTCCGGCAAGGGGACAGCCAACGGTGACGTTCTGGTCCGTCATGGTCAAATGGGCCGGGCGGGCCTCGGGCTGGGTCTGGCCGTCACGGATCCAAGACGGTTCGGGAAATCCGTCTCGGAGTTCATCTATGACGCACTTTCGACCACGATCGACAGATCCATCGTAAATCAGCGTTTACGACGGATATTTGACTTTCCACCACGAACTCATTCCGTGGTTGAAGATCGGGATTCTTGTACTGGTGGTTTATTATAAGTGACAACCACAATAGTAATGCTTTTGTTCTTAGTGTTTGTATGTAAGTGAATTTGTATATAACGATTTTGGCCTAACGATTGCTTGTGATTTGGTTAGCACCTTCTTTTTTGCCTATGATCTTGTGGAAGAGCTGTATGCTAGTACCGTAAGACACAACTTCAATCATTTTCTTCATTTAATATAGATCCAAGCATTAGGGAAGCCCTTACTGATATTTTTTTGTACATGGTACTTCTTGTTTTTTGTAATGTACATTTGTAGGGTTGCTATGTACCTTCTGTTCTAATTGTAGCATTTCTTTTTTAGCTCGCTCCCTTTTCGGTGATCATCAATCTTACATTTCGGTGACACCGCACAAAAACTGCATATATTGACTGGTGATGAAGAAGTCCGAACCCGGAGTCACACCCGGATATGTGGGCAGAGAGGTAGCTGTATGATAGAAACTGGAAATAAAAAAAAGCACCACATGCTCTCTTTAGCTCCTCTTCTGTCTGATCTGATTTCGGGCACCTCGCAAAAATGGCAGGCCTTCGCTGGGCACGAACAGGACCGAGCACGTTCTTGTAGGCACGTATGATGCCTAATCCTTCTCTTGTGAGATGCTCTGCTCCTTCCTTCAGATAACAATATATACATAAGTTATTATTTCAGTATCTCTAAATTCGGCTTGTTCATTATTAGGCATACCAACTTACTATTGTAATTTTTTTGAAGCATAATGGGCGCCCAGTGTACTCCAGTCCAGTTCCTTCCAGGAGACTTGTTTCACTGAGATATTTCTCAGTGGACATGCATTGCGACATTGTGTATATTGGAACCTTGATGTACCAATATACTCTTTACCTGTACCTTGACAGGAAGATGTAGACTTGTGTCGTTTCACGAGAAATAGAGATTTTTTTACTGAGATATTTTTTTGCTTTCCACATGACATTGTGTATTGGATACATTGTGTATACAAATGTGCAAGGATTATGTCGGTGTGGTGCAGCCTCGGGTATATGATCAATTTAGTTGGCTTTCTCGATGTTGTATCTGTTAAACATTTGGCTTTCTGGAAGGCAGAGACAACCTTGAAATCGTAAGACATGGTGTACTATTTTGCAACTACGGAGTATGTTAAATATAGCAGACAAGCAGTGTGGGTCCTGCAACTGGACACATGCAACTTAAAAAACCTATTTCTCTTTCCAACCGATCTCTCTCCCCAGTCCTCAGTTCCTCATCATCACCCATCTCTTTCTTCCCACCACATGAGAGAGAACATTGTTTATTCAATCAACAAATTTGGCATCGGCGCACGAACTTGCTCCAGTTTCGTGTTTTCCTAATTTTATAACTAACCTCACAATGTTTGGAACTAGTACCAAAAGCCAAATTGTGAAAATGGAACTAGATTTGGCTACACGTTGTGGGTGCCCTAATAACATGCTTGCTAGGCCTCTCTTACACCATGTGCGTGTCTGACCATTGGCACACATTGCAGAATGCAGGTTCTGGTAAAAGATAATGCTGTCTTTTTTTGCGGGTAGTGAAAGAAAATGCTGACATGACCCGTCCTATCGAATCGTGCTTGCCGCTCGTTAGTGTTCAACTCTTGCTTCTGGAGTAGAGTCAAGCAAAAGCATAAAAATGCAGTACTACTACTTGTGCTGACAGGTGGGACCCTGACATTGGTATCTCTCGCTGGTGAGACACACGGGGTAGCATGCTTAGTCCCACCTCGCTAGTTTACAATGTGTATGACCAGTTTATAAACCCGAATGTGTAGCAGCAACCAGTGGCCTTTGGATCTAAGAGGGTGGAGGTGTCCCCCTCTAGGTTCAAGGTCATAATTTTCTCTTATAAAATTAAATGAACGATTTAATGACGTGGTTCGGTATGGATGACGTGGATTACTAATTAATATTACTGACTCAAATTTAAAACTGAATCTAGTTCAAAGCAAAATTAAGATGTGCAACTCAAATACCTTTTACCCATTTTTTCTACCATTTCTGTCAGCGCCCTCGCCGGTGCTGTCGGCCCAGTGGAAACCAGGGTACCACGGGCCGGCCTGCCACGGCCCTCGACACTCTGCAGAGGATTCTGCTAAGGACAGGCGTCTCAGCCTAGTGTGCCTCGCGAGGAGCCTTTCCCTCGCGAGGGCATCTTCTATCAAGAAATACCACCAAGTCCCGGCGCACGTCTGCGCCACCCTCGCGAGGCGTCGAGTACTTCAGAACCTCGGCGAGGTGTCCCAGCCCTCGCGGGGTTCCTTCGAGAGAAAGCAAGCTCTGCACCCGCTGCAGAGCGCACATGGCCTCTGCGCCCGACGCAGAGTGACGCGCGCGCCTGCGCGCGATGACGACGACGCCGCAGTTTCCTCTTTGGTGATTAAAGGCGGTCAACAAAGCTGCACCGAGCAAAGCGGACTACAAGGATTGCCGTTCCGGTGATAAGGGGACCGTTGGCCACTACGCTCCAAGCTTAAGCCAATGTCACCGTGGGGCACCCCACGGACCTCTGCAGCGCCAGCCCATCGTCCTGGATGGACGGTGGCTTTTTCTGCCAAGGAGACGTTGCTCTCTGCCATGGACCGTGTCCATGGACAGCCCCGTCGCTGTGCACTGTGCTCCTTCTCCGTCGCCATGTGGTAGCCCTTCCCGCCTTGTGAATTCGGGGAAGAGGCCCGGGGCACCTATATAAGGAGGCAGTGTATGACCGAAGGGGGGATCGAATCATTAACAGAGGGAATCATTCATTCATACTGTAGCGAAGAAGACGAAGCTCCTTCCACCATAATCCACCATAGCCATAGCCGAGCCCTCGACAAGCTCATTGTACTGTAACCTCTACAAGCAGTGCAATACAACAAAGCAGGGCGTAGGGTCTTTACACCTCGCGGTGGGCCTGCACCTGGGTACTGTAACATCCCAAAATTATAATAAGTATTATTATTCCAAAAATGTGGACCAACAAAAACTTTTGTTATTTTATGTGTGTTGATTGTATATTGTTGCTTGTGATGTTGTTTGCTCTAATTAAGAAACTTGGAAAAGCAAAGGAATAAAATAAAAGATGAAACAATAAAACAAATGTGACAAGTGTCACACAATTTCTCCAAGTGAGAAATTAAATTTTCCTTCCAAACAAAATTCAGTGGAGGGGTAATATAATCACTCTCATTTTATTCTCACCACTTTTCCCTCTCCAAATATTAAATTCAAAAACCTAAATTTAAATTCCATATCTTTCTTTATCTTATTCAAATCAAGAAATGTGCTATGTTGCACTTGTCAAATAAATTCCTAATCAGCACCACAAATCTTGATAAACATATGTGAAGCAAATTATGAAAATAAATTTCAGAAATTGAAAATTATTTTTGGTTCAAACATTTCATCGAACACCTAGTGGCAGAGCTGTGTTCTTCCCCAGATCGATTTCAATCCGAACGAATTCGAGCTTAATTCGTCGAATTTCTGCAACCATTAGCTCCCTCTCATCTCACTCCCCTCACCGCACTCACCAGAGCCGAAGGAAACGGTGTAATTTGACCGACACACAAGGAGACAGGAGCTCGCGCCCATGCCGCCATGGTCGCCACTGTGGAGAAGGAGGTGGCGACGCCGTGGAGACCTAGCACCGTGCCCCCCTCTCTCCCTTGCTCTTCTGCTCCCGAGGAAACAAAAACACCGGCACGACAGCGCCCCACTCGCGCGCATAGCATGCGCCCGTGCTCGCCGTTCGCCATGGCCGACCCGAGGACACCGCTGTCGACCTCGGCGCTCCACTGCACCCCTCGCCGCGTGGCCGCACCCAGCCACTCCACAGCTCGCCTGCGGCCCCCTAGACAACCAATGGCAACCTCTCCCACCCCCTGGACCGCGCGTGAACGGCGACCACCATGGACCGAGCTCAGAGCTTAAATAGAGCACCCGAGCCTCACTTCCTCTCCACTCCACACCACTCTCTCCCCTTGCTCCACACTCACTCGTGCACCGCCAGGAGGGCGAGCACGTCGTTGCAGCCCTTGCTGCCTTGGTCGACCACGACCAGGTGCTGCCGGAGCCGAAGGTGGGTGTCGACCACGGCCGCGCCGTGTCTCTCCCCCTTTCGCTTCTCTCTGGCCTGGACACTCTTCTCCAGAACCACCGCACTCACACGCTTCCTTTTGCCCTCTGTTTCGTGCACAGAACCACCGCCAGGACCTCGCCGGAGTTTCGGGAAGTGGCCGTGGAAGCGGAGCTGCTCGCCGCCGTCGATTGGAGCCGTCCCAGGAAGTGGGACTTCTCCAGCAAGCTTCCCCAGGCCGCCGCAACCGCTCTGCCTCACCTACATGTCCTCCCGAGCCCCTAGGTGAGCGAATCGCCGACCTCGCCGTCGCCGAAGCCACGACGCCGCCCGTTTTAGGTCGTTGCCGATGGTGGCCGTTCTCAGCCGTTAGATCTGTGATCCACGGTATCATACCGTTTCAGTAGATGTGTCGCTGACCAGTGGGCTCCGCTGTCAGCGTTTTAAACATTTTAGCGCGCGCGAGATATTTTTGCTGAGTCACTGACGAGTGGACCCCACCCGTCAGGATCCTCAACTTTATCCAGAACAGAAAGCTTTTCTAATTTAATTTCGCTAGAAATTTCAGTACTAGACATAATTTTGAAATTCAATATCTCAAGATTTATAAGTCCAAATAAATCAAATCAAAATGTTCTGGAAAGCTTATGAAATTGTTTAACCAACCCAAGTGGTTTTATTTCATTTAGATAAATAATAAATGGGTAGTATTAAAAATGCCACAGGAGGTTTAAAATCTAAACTTGTTTGTTTCTGATACTCTATTAACCCAAATAATTCCAAACCAATTTTGTTAGCTTGGTACTGTGATCTATTAGCTTCCCTAATTTTGGTAGAATTAATTATGCAATGATAATTGTTTAGTATAAAGTTGAATTTAGAAAACCCTTCTGCACTAAAACAATTATAGATGTTTAATGTTTAACCCAAATGAATTAGAACCAATTTTGATAGGTCACATTTAGTCATTTTTAGTTACCCCTTAAAGGATTTAATTTGATGATCAACAGAACTTAATTTGTAGCTAAAACTTGATTATTAAGTTTCTGGATAAAAACAATTGTGTAGGGAGTTTGGTAACTCCAATTAATCCAAATTAAATTGTGTTGTCTTCTACACATCAGTAGCTTTCTGTAGAAATTTAGTTTGTATTTTTGTGACTAACAGAACTTGAGTTATGCAATTAAACATGTTCAACTAGTTTCTGCCATAATTAAGACATAAATAAATAATGGCTAATTCAATTAAATTGAAACCAAATTGTGTTGCTTGATGTGTGCAGTGGCTATTTATAGCATTTAAGATTGTAATGTTGTGCTGTTGATTGAGTAGTATAGTGATTGTTTGTATTTGTTTGTTTATTAATTAGACGAGAGCGTTGTCGGATTTATCGAGGAGGGAGAATTTGTTGAACCTGAAGATCAAGACCCAGGTCACTTTGTCGAGCAAGGCAAGCTACTCTCTCAGCTTGCAACCCAAATATATGCATCTACTTGGATAACATGATTTACTCTTAAGGCAATGATTTTTGAAACCTTTCCAAAAAAAGCATATGAAAAACTATTTTGCCACCGATGTAGAAGTATACGATAGTTTATATAAAACTATAGGATGGGAAGAAAAGATTGTTTATTCAAAACTCCTTTGAAAATACTTGTGTGGTTATGGAATGCCGAGATGTCGGTGTTGAAGTGGAGAAATGGAGAATAGAGATGTTTATGAAAAATGCATAGTGTGTCCTAGTACTATGACGACCAATCTTACCCTGTGCGACCACATGTACCCACATATGGGAAAGGGCTTAGTCATATAATTTGCTCTTATTAGTATGGGATGCCTCAACAACGGAGATGACTCCGTTCCATGAGGGGATGGTTCGGTGACCTACCCCTGACCCGGGTCCTCGCACATGTGGAGAAGGATGGTCCTCGCACATGTGGTGGATAGAAGGATGTCCCCTATACACCGCCGGGCAGAACTATGAGTCCTCACACTTAGATTCCGACGGGCTGGGTTAAGTGTTGATGGAAAGTGTCATAGCGGCAGGGTCCTATACTAGCATGAGCAAAGGACAGGCTATGGTCGGTGACTCAACTTCGCATACACCTTGTATGGCGGGACGTGGCTGACACGATGAGTTGCCGGATGGATGTGGGAAAAGCGTGCTACCTCTGCAGAGTGTAAAACTATTCGAATAGCCGAGTCCTCGGATATGGACAGTTGGAAGGCTGTCCTAAGACCATGTGCAAGTTTTGAGTTTTAAAAAGAAAATGAAGTGGAGAATGTTTCATACACCTATACCAACGGATCGGTATGAGGTTGTTGAAGGCAAGTGGACCATGACGGGCTATGGTCGGAAAAAGGAGGAGTTTTGGAGAAACAGATAAAATGGTGATTTTATTTAAAGATAGTTATAAAATTCTTCTTACCTTTTTCAATAAAGATATAGAGATGTTTTAAATAAATAAAAGTCTGAAACTCAAATAAAACTAGTGCATACTCATGTTGGGGTAGTTTGCGAGTACAATCAAATGTACTCATATTAGTTTCGTCCCTGGCTATTGTCTTAGCCAGACTTCGAGGAGCACTACGCCGAGGAGGAGTATGGCGACTTCTATGCGATCTAGGGATCTCCATAAGTCAGCTGCCTGTCGGGTCGTTGTTAGGATATGATGTCTACTACGCCGTAGCTTCCGCTGAATATTTTGGTTTGGCCCATGAAGGCACCTATGTAAGACTTGGTCTAAATGACCATTTATGTAAGACTTTAATTCGGTATTGTAATGGATGTAAACTTCGGTATTCAGTTCGGATTATGTGCAACGACAGACTGATCACGGGATCGTTGTGTTAAGCATAATCGGGTATTTCGGACGGCTAGTCCGGGGTCCCCACAGAGCTGGTATCAGAGCCATCCTGACTTTAAGATACCTTAGACTAGCATGGTCGCTAGATAGATGTTACAAAAGTTAATTTCTAAAAATAAAGGAGTGAAGTATTTTCGAAAATTTCTTATCTGCCAATCCTCTCACTTATGCAAAATTTTACTCTCATTAAATATTACGTTTTCCCTTGTATCCTTAAAATTTTGCACACTTGTCATCCCATTAAGCTTAAAATTTTGCTCACTTGTTGCCTCACTAAATTTAAAAAATTTGTACACTTGTCATCTCACTAACTTAAAATTTTGCTAAAAATTGTAGATGGCGATCCATTTCACCGAGTTCGTTCAGCTTGAGAAGGACGGCAAGTTGATGTTCGAGAAGGACTTGTTCGAGTTGAGCAAGCTGTTAGGTCGCCCCGCTCCAGAGTTTAAGGGAGCCCAGGTTGACACTCTCGGCAACGGGAACCTGTGTTGGCTAGTTGAGTCGTCTGTTCGGGGGAACATCAAGTCTCCCGGATCCAGGACGCTGATCTTCACCACCATGGACGTCCACTGGGACGACGGACTGTGTCGTGCCATGCAGAGGCTGTTGGCCCGACTTTGTGAGGAGCACAAGCGGAGTTGGTGAACTCCCGTTTCCGGTTCTACGGGAGGCGCACTGATGATGAACACCCTATCCGATCCCCTCTACACCCGACGTTCGGAGAGTACATCCTGGACATGGAGATTATGCTCTACCGCACCCAGAGGCCAGATCTGATGAGCACTAGGCTTTGGTCTCGCTTTGAGCGCATCTCGCTCAGTGAGAGTCGCGAGCGTGAGGCGCAGCTGCAGCAGGAGAAGGTCGGTCTTCTAAAGAAGAGGACCCAGCTGAGGAGGACCATCGCCAAGCTCCGCAAGAGGGTGGCTGTAACAGCCCAAAGCTTTGAAAACCTAAAACCAGAGTAAAATTTTCGCTTTTGCATTTCATGCATGCATCATGGCATTATTTGTTGAAGTGCTTAAGTTGAAACCAAGGTTTTGAAAACCAATGACAACAAAGGGAAACCAAAAGCAATAATTGTTTTCAAACAGCTTAAACTCAAATGAGTTGTTGGTGACAAAACCAACTCAACTAAACTTCCATATTTGTCAAGGAAGTTCCAAGAGTTCAAACTAAATATTCGGAACTTGCTTAAAAATTTCTAAAGGAAAATAAATTGGTTGTTAAGAAAATTGTGATAAGCAACTCCCGATTTTAATCCCCAAGCAAATGGACTCCAAATGCCCTCAAATTTCTAGGAGTGCTTGCCAAGGGTGCAGGGAAGCTGCACAAAAATTGACATAATTTTTGAAAGTGTTTAAATGCCTCAATTAATTTAAATACAATGCTGTAATATTTTTCCAGAACAGAAAGGGACCAATCTGTGATGGAAAAGAAACTGCCAGGGGCCTCTTTGCAATTTTTGCCGTCTCCTTCCTCTGTAGCGACCGAGCAGCCGTGCTCGCGCCGCACCAACTCGCCGCCTCTGCCCTGCCCTCCTTGCTCGCCGCGGTCCACGTGAGGGGAAGAAGAGCACCCCGAGTCCACGCTGCTCCCCACCCCTCGCTTGCCTGCTTCCTCTCCCCCTACTGTCCCCTCCATGGCCAAAGCTCTGCTCGAGCCCGCCGTGCTCGTCGCCGCCGTTTGAAGCTTCCCCGAGCCAATCGAAGCCCACCACCAGCTCCGCCGCGACGTCCTCCCCAGCCGTAGCATCGTCGCCGTAGCCACTGTCGCCGTTCCTCGCGCTTCCGGTCGTCGAGCCAGCAGAACCGGGCTGAAGACCGGTTTCCTCGGGCCACTGGCCGATCGTGGAACCGGCCGAAACTGGGCTGGGGGCCGGACTTCTCTGGCCCATAGCCGGCCTGCTAGCCGGCCCAACCGGGCTGGAGGCCGGGTTAACTGTTTTTTTTTCAGATGTTCCTTTTTTCATTTCCTCCCCCTTTTGCGCATGCTTCCCGCTCCCCCCTCGCGCATTAGGGACATCGACTCCGATGATTCGACTACTTCATCCCTCTCTCTCGAATTCGTGTAATTAAAATATTATTGTTGTTGAAAATAATTTAATTAAAATCACATAATTAAAAGAGGAAATTTATAAATGTAATAACTTTTTATCGGGACATCAGAAAAATGTGTTCAATATACCAAAGTGTTCACAAAAACATGAATCATCCAGAATCATCATCATCATGCATATTTGATCACAATTACAATAATGTACTTCTAGTAGTATTAGAAGCATTAAGTTAAATATGGGGTGTTTTCCTATCCGGTTGAAGTAATCATTCTCGCACCCCATTTAAATTGCTAGATAGCTTACAATAAGTCGGTGCATTAAAAAGTCATGCCATCATGTGTTTGCGCATTGCATATGTTAAATATGTGTGGTGATTGATTGTTCTTCCGGTGTTGTTCATGCATCGGTAGATCAAGGAGTGGAAGTGACCCCGCAGTCTCGTGACGATCCCTACTACCAGCCGTATCAACAAGGCAAGCGTAATCCCCCCTCTGAGCATATCTTATCCTATTTTCCGTAAATATTTTCTCCACTATAATATTGCATGCGGTTCCAAATGTCAATTTTATTGGATTAGAGTATCCTATAGTTGCATTAAGTTTCCGATGCCAATACCTGTTTCCCTCCTATTATCCATAGGTTTGTATTGTTGGCCTGAGATACTTAATTATGCTATGCTGTTGCTTAGCCATGCTTAGTAAATGCTTAGCTGTACGATGGATGGTTCATGTTGGAAACAGGTGATGAATTGTTCAGATGATGGTGGAGAATTGTGGTGACAGGTAATAAGATGCTAAAGGTGGGGATGAGAGGCCACTGTGGTTGTGGTGCTTTGTCTCGTTCTCGCCGCCTAGGTGCGAGTTCTTTACCTCCCGAACCAAGACTGAGCGTGCAACCATGCGTGAGGCCTATGCATTCGCAGTGCAGGAACCCTCATAGACTAAATAACTCGGGCGGGGCTAGCCAGGGTCCTCTAGTTCGAGCTTCCATTTGCGCGTGCGTGATGATGGTGGTTGAAATGGGATGAGGATGTGGTGTTAGGAAAATAAGTGGCCGTGGGGCAGGGTGTTGGAGGCACGTGCCTACCGCCACTGATGATCCTGGAAAGTCCTTAACGAGGGAGAAGTCGACACCGCTCCCACCCAGCCGGCTTTCCAGGAAGAGAGCTAATGCAGGTAATGGGCCGGACGGTACGCGTGGCAAACATTGTACACCCCTGCAGGGTAAATCTTTTCGAAAAGCCGTGTCCACGGTTATGGACGACTTGGGAAAGGACGATAAGATCATAGAATAACTTAACGGAATGATTAAAAACTGGGTACTAAAGGTACCACTCAAGAATGCAAGGTGAGCTTCCTCGAGGGTGATTCGGGGAGGTGCCTTTGTAGAACAGGTACAGTGGTGATGGTGGTTGATGTTGAGAAAGGTGATCAAGAGAAAGAGTTACTTCTTACCCCTTTTAAAATACTCTGAATAGTCGATGCCATTGAGTTATGTTTTCATAAATAAAATCAGCTTTATGCAAAACAGCCATAAAACTTGAAAGCCTCATCGAGCTAAAGCTCTATATATAATCTTGCGAGTTCGTCGAACTCAACGTCGTTTGTTTTGTTTCAGAGGAGGACTTCACCGACCTCGAAGGTGGGTTCTTTGTGGACGTCGACGAGTAGTCTGGGGTTCCCAGGTGGCAGCTTGGGACATCCCGGAACAGCTGGCGCTGGATGTTTATCTGTAGGCCTCTTAGGCCATAATTTGGATCTTGTTGTTTAGAACAACCTAATTCGCTTCCGCTTGTTGTAATGTTGGGTCTGTGACCTCTGGTTGTAATTTGCTATCTTTCTCTATTATAAGAGTTGAACTATAATGCTTTGTGTCGTAGAGTCTGTGATGTGCCAGTTGTTCCACAAGTCTTGATCTCTCTATTATGCATTGATAGTTGTGCCTGTGTTAAGGCATCAATCGGGGTGTTGCGTTGCCGATGATCCATTCCGAGCAACGCCTGCCAAAGGTTTTGGCCGGGGATTGGTAAACCCGTAACCTCCGGTTGTATCGCTTAACCGGTGACACACAGCATCACTGTATAGCAGTCGGGTCGGGGCGCCACAAGTTGGTATCAGAGCAGTACTGCCTGTAGGAAACCCTTCTACTGGTCGACGTTGAGTCTAGTGTTTGTGAAAATATTTTTAACCTAAAAATGAGTTGTGAAAACCATCTTAGGATTCTTTTTACTCCTTATCTGGTTACCTCTAATCTCGGAGCAATCTTACCTCGATTTGAGTTAAAGGTTTTACTTCTCATCTGTTACTTCAAAATGATTAGAAACGGGTTGGGTTCTACCTTTAGTGTTATGTGTCCGTTGCTCCCGCTGCGTTGCAATCCCAAATCAACTCAGATGTTTCTACCGAGTCTAATCATTGTTTTTGTTGGGTTTTAACCCAAGGACTTGAACATAAGGTCCCGGATTGTGCCAACTAGAGTGTGTGAATCAGTGGTTTCTTAACTTCCACGCTAGTAGTACATGATGCTGATCTTTGACCCAAGTTCTATCTTGTTGATTCCTTGTTAGTTGTTACACAATGTATTATCGTCCCTAGTCTGTGTACTTGAGTAGACGCTAATGCTATTGTTCGACCATTCGGAGAAGATACTAACTGTGTCATTGTAAATCTCCAGAATGGCTCGAGGAGGCCGTGGTAACCACAATGATGAGGAACGCCGCCACCACCCTCGATGGCTCAGGTCTTGATGGCCATTGAGGAGAACCGTGGGCGCAATGAGCGCTGCTTGAGCAGTTGGTGCAGCAGAATGCACAGAGGAACGAGTGCAACACTCTCACTGAGTTCCTGCGCTCGCAGCCACCCACCTTTGCTGATGCTAAGGAGCCACTGGAAGCTGATGATTGGCTTCGCGCCTTGGAGCGCAAGTTCTCCGCGCTGCATGTCCCAGTGGCGAGCAAGTCAACTTTGCCACCTACCTCTTGGTTGGTGCGCTGGCTGTTGGTGGGAAAGCCATGTGGCTTGTTTCCAGCCAACCATGTCTTCACTTGGGCTGATTTCCGCACTGCCTTCCGTGCGGTACATTCCCCAGCCGATCATGGATTTGAAGAGGAGGGAGTTCCTGGATTTGCAACAGGGACGTATGGACCTCCGCACTTATGGTTGTGAATTCAACCATCTCTCTCGTTACGCCCCAAGGGACGTGACCACTGATGCTGACAAGCAAGAGCTGTTCCGCAAGGGTCTTACGCCGCAGCTCCGCTATGAGTTGCTGCCCTTCAGGTTCCAGACCTACCAGGAGCTGTTCAACCAGGCTCTTACTCTTGAGCAAGGAAGAAAGGAACTTGAGGCTTCCAAGAGGCCCGCACACGGGGACCACCAGAGTTCCTCGGGTTCTGAGAGCAAGAAGCGCAGGGTGTTTGTTCCCTACAGCGCTGTGCCGCGTGCTCCATTCATGCCGAGGCCGCGGGATACAGGCCACCACCTCCGCGCCCCACTACTTCGACACTTGGGGTAGGCGGGAGTGGGTACCGTCCTATGCTACCTGCTCCACCTGGACTCACTTGCTACACCTGTGGCCAGGCTGGCCACTACTCCAGGGAGTGCCCCCAGAAGGCACCTATCACGGGAACTCCTGCACGAGCCCCTGCCACTCCAGCTGGCAAGGCTGGACCTATTGTGCGTGGTCGCCTGAACCACGTCTCTGCTGAAGAAGCTGAAGAGGACCCCGGCGTTCTCATGGGTGAGTTACGAATCAACAACAATCTTGCTACAGTTTTGTTTGATTCTGGAGCATCGCATTCATTCATATCCATAGCTTTTGCAAAAGACCACAAAATACCGTTCGAGAAAATGAGCCATCCCTTGGTGATTCCACACCTGGCTCCAAATGGCAAACCGATGGGTTACTCCTGAGTCCAGATTACTATCGGTTACTACTCTTTTCCTTTCGCTTTGGTAGCTCTGAGGTCAAGTGGCATTGATGTCATACTGGGCATGAACTGGCTAGCCAAATACCGGGCTAATCTCGACTGTGCTGCCAAGACCATCACCGTGACCATTCTTCCGGCGACAGTTAAGTATTGGTCTGCACTGTCAAGACCTCCATGTTCATCATACCCAACTCACCGAGATCCTCCTTTGCTTTATGGAAGGCGAATCCCCTCCTGAAATCCAGGACATACACGTGGTGTGTGACTTCCCGGATGTGTTCCCGGAAGAATTGCCTGGCATGCCTCCTGACCGAAGTGTGGAGTTTGTCATAGATCTACTTCCCGGTACGCTCCGATTTCCAAGAAGCCCTACCGTATGCCGGTGGAAGAGTTGGCTCTGTTGAAAGAGCAAATTGATCAGCTGTTAGCGAAGGATTTCATCCAGCCTAGCAGTTCACCTTGGGGTTGTCCGGTACTCTTTGTCAAGAAGAGGGATTCTACCGTGCCTCGTCTAGTCTCTGACTATCGACCGTTGAATGCGGTGACAATCAAGAACAAGTATCCTATTCCTCGCATCAATGATCTGTTGGATCAGTTAGCTGGTGCAACGGTATTCTCCAAGATGGATCTGAGGTCAGGATACCATCAGATCAAATCAGAAAGGAGGATATCCAAAGACGGCATTTGTTACTCGCTATGGCTCATATGAGTATACCGTCATGTCCTTTGGTCTCACCAATGCTCCAGCTACTTTCATGAGGCTCATGAACTCCATCTTCATGGATTATCTTGACAAGTTTGTCGTCATTTACATTGATGACATCCTCGTTTATTCCAAAACCGATGAAGAGCATGCCGAACATCTTCGTTGGTTCTGACACGACTTCGAGAACACCGCCTCTATGCCAAGTTCTCCAAGTGTGAGTTTGGTTGGATAATCTTGTCTTCCTTGGTCATGTGATATCCGCTAATGGTGTGGCTGTCATTCCCGACAAGATTCAGTCCATTTTGGATTGGAAAACTCCAATGTCAGTCAAGGACATCCGTAGCTTTCTCGGATTGGCGGGTTACTACCGCCGATTCATCGAAGGTTTCTCCAAGATAGCCAAGGCCTGACTGACCTTCTCAAGAAGGATAAAAGTTCGTATGGACGGCCGAAGCTGAAGAGAGCTTCAAAACACTGAAAGCCAAACTCACGTCCGCTCCTGTGCTTGTCCTGCCGGACACAAGCAAGGATTTCGTCGTCTTCTGTGACGCCTCTCTGCAAGGCTTGGGCTGTGTGCTAATGCAAGATGGCCATGTGGTGGCATATGCTTCTCGCCAACTTAAGCCGCATGAGCACAACTACCCAACTCATGATCTAGAACTTGCCGCGGTGGTTATGCTTTGAAGCAATGGAGACCATACCTGTTTGGTAACCGTTGCGAGATTTCTCGGATCACAAGAGTCTGAAGTACCTCTTCACCCAGCCGGATTTAAATCTCAGGCAAAGGCGTTGGTTGGAGTTAATCAAGGACTATGATGTGAGTCTGAACTATCAACCCGGCAAAGCAAACGTCGTGGCTGACGCGCTAAGTCGGAAGTCCTATTGCAACAATCTGATGATTGAAAAGGCCCAACCTGCCCTCATGAAGAGTTCTCTCGTTTGAACTTAGAAATTGTTCCCTCTGGCTACCTTGCAAATCTGGAGATCAAATCTACTCTTGTAGACCAGATTAAGGAAGCTCAAACCGTGACAAGGGTATTCAAAATCAAGGAGAACATTGCTAGCGGGAAGGCCAAATGTTTTTCTGTCAATGAATCCGGAGTTGTTTATTTTGGTGACCGCTTGGTAGTGCCAAAGAAACAAAATTGAGGGAGCTGATCCTCCAAGAAGCTCATGAATCTCCTCTCTCTATTCATCCCGGTAGTACCAAAATGTACCAAGACCTTCGACCACAATTCTGGTGGACTCGGATGAAACGAGAAATTGCCAAGTATGTTGCTGAATGCGACACATGTCGACGGGTAAAGGCTGAACATCAAAGGCCTGCCGGCACTCTCGCCCTATTGCAGTCCCGAGTGGAAATGGGATGAAATTGGTATGGACTTCATCACCGGGTTTCCCGATCTCAAAAGGGCAACAATGCAATCTGGGTAATCATTGATCGACTGTCCAAGGTTGCTCACTTCCTACCAGTCCGTGATGATATACGGGCAAGTCAACTTGCTGACTTATATTTGGCTCGTATTGTTCCATTGCATGGGGTCCCTCTGAGGATCATATCGGACCGTGGAAGTATCTTTGTATCCAATTCTGGCAGAGTTTCCAAACTGCTATGGGGTCCCGTCTCAACTTCAGTACCGCCTACCATCCTCAAACTGATGGTCAGACCGAAAGAGTGAACCAAGTGTTGGAAGACATGCTTAGGGCATGTGTAATCTCTTTTGGCAAGGGTTGGGAAAAGTATCTCCCTTTCGCGGAGTTCTCCTACAACAATAGCTATCAAGCTAGTCTGGGCATGGCTCCATTCGAGGCTCTATATGGAAGAAAATGCCGCACTCCTCTAAATTGGTCCGAGACCGGAGAGAGAGCACTCTTTGGTCCGGATGTGATCAATGAAGCTGAGGAGAAGGTTAGAATCATAAGAGAATCTGAAGATTGCTCAGTCTAGGCAGAAGAGCTACTATGATAAGCACCATCAGGAAATTCACTATGAAATTGGTGATAAAGCTTATCTCCGCGTCTCTCCCCTTCGTGGCGTTCGCCGCTTCGGAATCAAAGGGAAATTGGCCCCTCGCTATGTTGGCCCTTTCACCGTTCTGGCCAAGCGAGGAGATCTTTCTTATCAATTGGAGTTACCGGTCATCTTCCCAAATGTACATGATGTGTTTCATGTCTCCCAACTTCGCCGGTGCTTCAAAGATCCTATCCATGGAGTCAATCATGAAGAGCTAGATCTCCAGGAAGATCTCACTTATCGCGAGCATCCTATTCGTGTCCTGGATGAAGCCGAAAGGAAGACCCGTAACAAGACTACCAAGTTCCTCAAAGTTCAGTGGTCTCACCATTCCGAGAAGAAGCAACTTGGGAAAGAGAGTCTAGTCTTCGTGAGGAGTATCCCGACTTCTTTCCGCAATCTTAGAATCTCGGGACGAGATTCCTGTAAGGGGGGTAGAATTGTAACAGCCCAAAGCTTTGAAAACCTAAAACCAGAGTAAAATTTTCGCTTTTGCATTTCATGCATGCATCATGGCATTATTTGTTGAAGTGCTTAAGTTGAAACCAAGGTTTTGAAAACCAATGACAACAAAGGGAAACCAAAAGCAATAATTGTTTTCAAACAACTTAAACTCAAATGAGTTGTTGGTGACAAAACCAACTCAACTAAACTTCCATATTTGTCAAGGAAGTTCCAAGAGTTCAAACTAAATATTTGGAACTTGCTTAAAAATTTCTAAAGGAAAATAAATTGGTTGTTAAGAAAATTGTGATAAGCAACTCCCGATTTTAATCCCCAAGCAAATGGACTCCAAATGCCTTCAAATTTCTAGGAGTGCTTGCCAAGGGTGCAGGGAAGCTGCACAAAAATTGACATAATTTTTGAAAGTGTTTAAATGCCTCAATTAATTTAAATACAGTGCTGTAATATTTTTCCAGAACAGAAAGGGACCAATCTGTGATGGAAAAGAAACTGCCAGGGCCTCTTTGCAATTTTTGCCGTCTCCTTCCTCTGTAGCGACCGAGCAGCCGTGCTCGCGCCGCACCAACTCGCCGCCTCTGCCCTGCCCTCCTTGCTCGCCGCGGTCCACGTGAGGGAAGAAGAGCACCCCGAGTCCACGCTGCTCCCCACCCCTCGCTTGCCTGCTTCCTCTCCCCCTACTGTCCCCACCATGGCCGAAGCTCTGCTCGAGCCCGCCGTGCCGTCGCCGCCGTTTGAAGCTTCCCCGAGCCAATCGAAGCCCACCACCAGCTCCGCCGCGACGTCCTCCCCGCCGTAGCATCGTCGCCGTAGCCACTGTCGCCGTTCCTCGCGCTTCCGGTCGTCGAGTCGGCAGAACCGGGCTGAAGACCGGTTTCATCGGGCCACTGGCCGGTCGTGGAACCGGCCGAAACTGGGCTGGGGGCCGGACTTCTCTGGCCCATAGCCGGCCTGCTAGCCGGCCCAACCGGGCTGGAGGCCGGGTTAACTGTTTTTTTCAGATGTTCCTTTTTTCATTTCCTCCCACCTTTTGCGCATGCTTCCCGCTCCCCCCTCGCGCATTAGGGACATCGACTCCGATGATTCGACTACTTCATCCCTCTCTCTCGAATTCGTGTAATTAAAATATTATTGTTGTTGAAAATAATTTAATTAAAATCACATAATTAAAAGAGGAAATTTATAAATGTAATAACTTTTTATCGGGACATCAGAAAAATGTGTTCAATATACCAAAGTGTTCAGAAAAACATGAATCATCCAGAATCATCATCATCATGCATATTTGATCACAATTACAATAATGTACTTCTAGTAGTATTAAAGCATTAAGTTAAATATGGGGTAGTATTAGAAGAATTGTGGTGACAGGTAATAAGATGCTAAAGGTGGGGATGAGAGGCCACTGAGGTTGTGGTGCTTTGTCTCGTTCTCGCCGCCTAGGTGCGAGTTCTTTACCTCCCGAACCAAGACTGAGCGTGCAACCATGCGTGAGGCCTATGCATTCGCAGTGCAGGAACCCTCATAGACTAAATAACTCGGGCGGGGCTAGCCAGGGTCCTCTAGTTCGAGCTTCCATTTGCGCGTGCGTGATGATGGTGGTTGAGAATGGGATGAGGATTGTGGTGTTAGGAAAATAAGTGGCCGCGGGGCAGGGTGTTGGAGGCACGGTTGCCCTACCGCCACTGATGATCCTGGAAAGTCCTTAACGAGGGAGAAGTCGACACCGCTCCCACCCAGCCGGCTTTCCACGGAAGAGAGCTAATGATCAGGCAATGGGCCGGACGGTACGCGTGGCAAACATTGTACACCCCTGCAGGGTAAATCTTTTCGTAGAACAGGTACAGTGGTAAATGGTGGTTGATGTTGAGAAAGGTGATCAAGAGAAAGAGCTACTTCTTACCCCTTTTAAAATGTACTCTGAATAGTCGATGCCATTGAGTTATGTTTTCATTAATAAAATCAGCTTTATGCAAAACAGCCATAAAACCTTGAAAGCCTCATCGAGCTAAAGCTCTATATATAATCTTGCGAGTTCGTCGAACTCAACGTCGTTTGTTTTGTTTCAGAGGAGGACTTCACCGACCTCGAAGGTGGGTTCTTTGTGGACGTCGACGAGTAGTCTGGGGTTCCCAGGTGGCAGCTTGGGACATCCCGGAACAGCTGGCGCTGGAATGTTTATTTGTAGGCCTCTTAGGCCATAATTTGGATCTTGTTGTTTAGAACAACCTAATTTGCTTCCGCTTGTTGTAATGTTGGGTCTGTGACCTCTGGTTGTAATTTGCTATCTTTCTCTATTATAAGAGTTGAATTATAATGCTTTGTGTCGTAGAGTCTGTGATGTGCCAGTTGTTCCACAAGTCTTGATCTCTCTATTATGCATTGATAGTTGTGCCTGTGTTAAGGCATCAATCGGGGAGTTGCGTTGCCGATGATCAATTCCAAGCAACGCCTGCCAAAGGTTTTGGCCGGGGATTGGTAAACCCGTAACCTCCGGTTCTATCGCTTAACTGGTGACACACAGCATCACTGTATAGCAGTCGGGTCGGGGCGCCAAAGTGGCGAGCAGGACGAGATGATTGAGGACATGGAGCATCAGGCCAACGAGATGGAGGAGGAGGGCGAGGATCTCCGCAAGGAGAACAATGCTTTCCTCAGTGACGATGACGACTTCCTGGAGGAGATGGACTATGAGCAGGAGGACGACGAGGAGGAGTTAGTTGACGAGGAGGAGGAGCCACTAGAGGCAGCTCTCGAGGATGAGGAGGAGGACCCGGAGGAGCCACCCTACCAGTCCGATGCTAACGCAGCAGAGCCTGAGGTTCCACCTCAGTAGGCGAGTGACTTGAGTACTACCGCATGATTAAGTTGACCCCCTATCGCTAGTCGAGTCGAAGTAGTGATTCTTTTGGAAACCATGTATTATGTACATTATATGTAGGGCGATGTTGTAAGCTTGATGTTGTGAACTCCTTGATGTGATGTTTGTGTTATATAAGTGTGTTTGTCTTGTTTGATCTGTGTAAAATATTTTCCATATAATCCTTAAGTAATCAACCACTTTGCGAAACCGTCTTTTTCCCTTAATCGAAACCTTTTTGCCTTGCCTCTTATACCCGGTGTGCTTCAGGATGGTGGACACTCGTCGCACCAGCTCGCATGGAGGAGCACCACCACCACCACCAAACCCGACCCCCGCCCAACTTCTTGCGCTTATCATGGAGGAACGCCAAAATGCCCGGGAAGAGCGCCAAGCTCATCTTGCTGCCCTACAGCAGATCGCTGCCGCCCATGTCAACAACAATAACAACAATAACAACAACAACAATGGTGGCAAAGGCAATGGTGATGGAAACCAGCGATCCACCTTGAGCGATTTCCAGAAGACCAACCCACCTACCTATTCCAAGGGACTTCACCCACTGGAAGCCGATGATTGGCTTCGCACCATCGAGAACAACCTGGAAGTTGCTGCCGTGGGAGAACCTGAGAAGGTGCTGTATGCAACCCACTATCTTGCTGGACCTGCACGAGCTTGGTGGGAAGCTACCAAGGCTCTCCAGCAAGCTGGCCATGTTATCAACTGGGCTGAGTTCCAGGAGAAGTTCCGCAAGAAGCACATTCCTGGCGGACTCATCGAGAGGAAGAAGGATGAATTCCGCAAGCTGAGGCAGGGAAGTAAAGATGTGGTCGGTTATCTTGATGAGTTTACCGACTTATCTCGGTATGCTCCTGATGACACCGACACAGAGAAGAAGAAGATGGAGCGTTTTCTGAATGGACTTCATGATGAACTGCAGTGTGCTTTTGTTATCCATGACTTCTTTGATTTGGAGCCACTTGTGGACAAAGCCATCCAGCTGGAGACCAAGCGCAAGTCTATGTTTGAAGGTCGTAAGAGGAGGATGAATGCTCAGGAAGGTTGGAGCAACCAGAAGCCTCGTATCTTTCAGCAAACCCCCAAGCCTGCCTATCGACCACCACAAGCTCCACGCCCCAATTTCCCTAACCGCCCAAACAACTTCAACCGCCCCAATGACAATAACCGTCCCGGAGGAAACTTCAACAACTTCAACCGCAATGCCAATGTTGTCTGCTTTTAATGCGGCACTAAGGGTCACTACTCCAGAGAATGCCCCAATCCTAAGAGGAATGTTCAGCGCCCCAATGCACCGGCACCGAACAATGGTCAAGGCCGTAATGGAAATGGCAAGAATGCCGCACCCCGCAGAAATGTTGCTGTTGCCAAGGGCCGTCTGCACCACATCAATGCTGAAGAAGCCCAGGATGCGCCAGATGTTGTGCTGGGTACGTTCCTTGTCAAATTAGTACCTGCAACTGTTCTGTTTGATTCTGGTGCTACCCATTCCTTTGTTACCCAAGAATTTGTTGCTAAGGGAGGTTTAGTCGGAAGTCTCTTACCCAAACCCATGGTCATCCAAATCCCAGAATCCACCGTAGAGACCAAGTTGTTTTGCCCGACGTTTCCCTTGAGATCAAAGGAGAAAAGTTTCCAGTCGACTTAATCGTTCTGGGAACCCAAGGCATAGATGTTATACTTGGTATGAATTGGCTAGCCAAGTACCATGGTCGAATAGACTGCGCCAGAAGAGCTGTATCCATCACCACCGACAAAGAGGTCGAAGTGGAGTATGTGTCCAAAGCTAGTCATTCCCAACCAGGCTGCCGTGAGGGCATAGCTCGACCTACCCTAGATGAGATCCGTGTTGTTCACCTATTCCGACATGTTTTCCCTGAAGAGTTGCCCGGTATGCCGCCAGACCGGGATATTGAGTTCATAATTGAACTTATCCCAGGAACCGCCCCCATATCCCAGAGACCCTATCGGATGAATCCAGAAGAACTGGTTGAATTGAAGAAGCAGTTGGCTGATATGCTCAGCAAAGGTCTTGTGCGCCCAAGCGCATCACCTTGGGGATCACCCATCATTTTTGTGGACAAAAGAGACGGTACCACACGCCTGTGTGTGGATTATCGCAAGCTAAATGACGTAACCATTAAAAACAAGTATCCTCTTCCCAAGATCGAGGATCTGTTCGATCAGATGAACGGAGTCCGAGTCTTTTCCAAGATCGATCTTCGGACAGGATATCATCAGTTGAAAATCCGAGAGTCAGACATTCCCAAGACCGCCTTCACCACCCGTTACGGTTTGTTTGAATACACCGTGATGTCCTTTGGTCTGACCAATGCCCCAGCCTATTTCATGAATCTCATGAACAAGATTTTCATGGAGTACCTCGACAAGTTCGTGGTAGTTTTCCTCGATGACATCCTTATTTATTCCAAGACCAAAGAAGAGCATGCTGAACACCTGCGTCTAGTTTTGGAGACCCTCCGAGAGCACAAGCTGTATGCCAAGCTTAGCAAGTGTGAGTTTTGGCTTAGTGAAGTGGCATTTCTCGGACATGTGTGTCTGCTGGAGGAATTTCTGTTGACCCAGAGAAGATCCAAGCCATTGTTGACTGGAAAGCCCCAACCAGGGTAACTGAAATCCGAAGCTTTCTCGGACTAGCGGGTTATTACCGCAAGTTCGTTGAAGGATTCTCCAGTATAGCCAAGCCCTTGACCCAACTGTTAAAGAAGGACAAGAAATTTGAATGGACTCAGAAGTGTGAAGATAGTTTCCAAGAATTGAAGAAGAGACTGACCTCAACCCCAGTCTTGATTATGCCAGACGTCACCAAGAGTTTCGACGTGTATTGCGATGCATCACGCCTCGGACTTGGTTGCGTTCTGATGCAAGAAGGCAAGGTTGTGGTTGTGTCGTATCTGTCCCGACAGTTGCGACCGCATGAAGAGAATTATCCAACCCATGATCTGGAGTTAGCTGCTGTTGTTCTTGCTCTTAAGACGTGGCGTCCCTATCTTGCGGGACATCGCTGCGAGATCTATACGGATCATAAGAGCTTGAAGTATATCTTCACCCAGAAGGAGTTGAACCTGAGGCAGAGGAGATGGATGGAATTAATCAAGAATTACGATATTGGAATCCACTATCACCCCGAAAGGCTAATGTAGTTGCCGATGCCCTTAGTCGCAAACCTTGCACCCTGAATGCCTTGATCCAAGCCGAACAGCCAGCCTTGTTCAAAGAGTTCAAAGATTTTGGACTAGAGCTTGTTAGCCACGGATATCTCGCCAATTTAGAATTAGCCCCAACCCTGACGGATCAAATCAAGGAAGCCCAAAAAGATCATGAAAGCATTGAAGGAATTAAAAGAAGATTTCTCTCGGCAAAGCACCCGGTTTTACCGAAGATGCTGAAGGAGTGCTGAGATTCAATGGCCGTATCTGTGTGCCCAATGTCATGGAACTTAAGGAGCTAATCCTGAAGGAAGCCCATGAGACCCCTTATTCAATCCACCCCGGCGGAACAAAAATGTACCAAGATCTTCGTGAAAGATTTTGGTGGCATGGAATGAAGCGAGAGATTGGTTCTTTCGTGGCCAAGTGTGATATCTGTCAGCGAGTCAAGGCTGAACATCAGCGACCCGCTGGATTGCTTCAACCTTTGAAAATTCCCGAGTGGAAGTGGGATGAAATTGGAATGGATTTTATTACCGGACTTCCAAGATCCAACCGAGGCCATGACTCAATCTGGGTCATCGTTGATCGACTGACCAAGGTTGCCCATTTTATTCCTGTCAAGACCACTCACACCGGAGTTCAGTTAGCAGACTTGTATATTTCCAGGATAGTAAGCCTGCACGGTGTGCCTAAGAAGATCGTATCTGATAGAGGCACGCAGTTCACTTCGCTCCTGGATCTGTCCCGTGGCGCGCCGATCCGTGGGATCCGCTGGTCTATCGGATCCGGCTTCGCCGGGAGAGACGAAACCCGCCCAAGAGCCTCTTCAAGGTAGGTAAGTGGTGCCAAAAATGACATAGATCTGTGTTTAGTTGACTTACCCTCTTTAATATCGTTGCCATGCCACCTTTTAATATATATAGTTAACATGCTACATGTTTTTAATATCATTTGCATTCAACTTGTTTAGTACTCCCTACATTTATAAATGTAAGATGGTTTAGGTCTTTTCTAGATTCACATGTATTTATATGTATCTAGACATGTTTTATTTTGCATATTCACTTATTTCATTCCGCACCTAAAACATCTTATATTTAGAAACGGAAGGAGTATAAGTTAACATGCCACATGTCTTAGTTGAGATTGCAGTGTTCCTCGTTTAGTTCAAATGCTGCCCTTTTATGTTTAGTTAACATGGCAATGTTGTTCGTTTAGGGTGTGTTTGGTTGAGGAACCAAGTGGAATGTAATGTAATGGTCACATTCCAGAGGAATGGGTTGGTTTCATTTCTGTGTTTGGTTGGAGCTAAAAGTAGAATGGAATGGTTCTACTCATTCGTTTGGTTGGAGAGATGGAATTGAGAGAATTTGGCTTAGCCCACACCTTAATACACAGGCGGTGATATTATTTCCCATAATTTTGTTTGATCCAAAATTCAGACGAATAACAACTTATATACTTCGCTTATATACAGCAAGTTAACATGCCATATTTTCATTTTTCGTTAGCTCCCCAATTTATTTCATGTTAGTTGTGCTCATCCGTCTTGTTTTTTGTGTAGATAAGAGGAATTCGATAGCAAACAGTACCATATTTCGGTGACACTGCACAAAATGTCAGGAAGATTGGGAGGTTTGAAGGGGAAAATTACACATCACAGCTTGGGAGGTTTGTAGGGGAAAATTACACATCACAGCTGAAGTGTGCACACACTTCATATAGCCTGGATGTGAAAGATGACGAAATGAATCAGGGTCAACAGCAATTATAGCCACCAAACCTTATTTGAAAACCTGAAGGAGAGGGTTATCATAATCTAGTCCAATTCGGTAAGCAATATCTTTGGGAAATCTCTCAGACATCTTCCCGATACCATCAGAAAGATGTGTAATTACTTCCATCAGTTGTACTTCAATATCTGGCACATTACTTGTACATGTTGTTGAGGAAGTTATATCCATAGTTATAAATGAATCCATGCTTGCTATTATATTTTTTGGAATACAATTTTTTACGCCTATGTTCTGTGCCACAGGAAGATCCAACGGAATTGAGGATATTTCGATATTTTTTACGCCTAGTTTTTGCTGCATGGATATTCGGAGCAATCAGAGCTCATTGATAACTCCAGAGATGCTGGTGTATTCAGGTACGTCCATGTCTTCAGGTGCTACTATCAGAGAATTGATTGGTTGTTTATTCCTGGTCCCAGGTACGTCCATGTCTTCAAGGTCCCCTTGTCTAGAGCAGTACGCTCGTTACAAGTCATAAGAGCACGATAAGCCGATTTTACAGAGTACAAACCCGACCTCTCCAGGTCCCAAGCCAGAAAATCTTCGCCGTCAGCTGCTCGTAATGGAGTGTTTAAAATTGCATCAATATCTGGCGCCAGAAAGTTCAAATGTAGAACATCTGTTTTCCACGTCGTGGTGTTAGCATCAATTAAATCCGACACACGAGGTAGGGGAGCTGAACCCCGCCGTCCCATCGGTTTGAGCAGAGTAGTATTAGGAATCCAACTGTCAGCCCATGTCGAGATTGTAGATCCATCACCAACACGTTTAATAAGCCCAACCTCCAGAGCCTTCCTACCAGCGATGATAGCTTTCCAGGTAGTAGAAGAGCTAGAAGGGGCAGTTGCTTGCATAAAATCTCCATTGGGAAAATATTTCCCTTTGAGAACACGTGAGCAGAGGGTATTCGGGTGCATGAGAAGTCTCCAGCCCTGCTTTCCCAAGAGGGCAAGATTAAAAGTTTGAAGATCACGGAACCCCATACCTCCTGCCAGTTTTGGTTTTGACAAATTCTTCCAGGACACCCAATGAAGTGACCTCTTGTCAATAGAGCTGCTCCACCAAAACCTCGCCATATAAGAAGCCAATTGTTTACAGACTTTCTTTGTTAACAGAAAACAGCTCATGCTATGTATGGGGATGGCCTGGATGACCGATTTAAGCGTAGTCTCCCGCCCCGCACAAGCCAAATTTTTCTCCGACCACCCTTCCATTTTTGATCGACTCCTCTTGCCAATGTGATCAAAAGTACCACTGGTGATCCTGCCCACTGCCGTTGGTAGCCCAAGATACCTTTCCGAGAAGGCTTCCACATTAATTCCCAGAGCATGTTCCAGAGAGGCACGCAATGGTTGCAAGGCATTAGGGCTGAAATAAATTGCACTTTTCTCATGGTTTACAACTTGACCCGAGCATTCAGCATAAATCCGGAGAATGTTGTTGAGTCTATCCGCACTCTGAAGGCTTGCTCTCATAAAGATCAAACTATCGTCAGCGAATAGCAGATGAGTAACCCAAGGTGCATAGACACCTACTCGAACTCCACGATCCACATAGGCACCTCCAAAATGATTCAGAAGCGATGTGAACCCCTCACTACATAGAAGAAACAGAAACGGCGACATGGGGTCCCCTTGACGCAATCCACGTGACGGAGTAAAGAATGGCAAAAGACCACCATTAACTTTGATTGTAAATCTTACCGACGTCACACACTTCATAATTAACCGCACAAACCTCTCGCAAAGGCACATGTTTAGCTGCCTGCCATTGAGTTACTCAAGGACTAGCGCAAGAGGATGTATGAGTATTGTGGCCTCCATCAATCTGATAGCAGACACAACTCAGGTAAATTGTTACATTTTCTGCTTTTTATAAGTGGGGTCGCGCCAGTGCACCCACTGGATGTAGCCCCCACGTTTTGATTCGACTCCTTGGAGTCGGCTTGAAACTCTTGTCCTCATTCTAACATAAGTGTTTCACCGCAGCAAGGGCTTGAGAGCTCTCAACAATAGGTACAAAAACTTTGTATTGAAGAATGCTGACTTACGCAAAGGGCGAAAATGACCCAAGCGGGGATCTAAAGACGCAACTTGCTACTTTTCTTCTTATGGATAGTTTGTTGCATTTATTTGTTTGGACTCCTCCCTGCTCGTTCTTATATAAGTGTCGTCTCAACTAAGGGCAAGCTTACAGAGTGTCAGAAATCAGTTCGAACACTTGTTGCTGCCAATAAGGGATTAGAATCCAAGGTGGATGATGTCAAAGTCAAGCTCCATGATTTTGGCAGTTTGGAGGATGAATGTAAGAAGCTTAAACGCTCTCTCCTTGGGCTCGAAAATAAGGATATTTATAAATCCAGGAGATCGAATCTCTGAAGAGGAAGAATAAAGATCTTCAAACTTGATATCAGGAGTCTGTCAAGAGCTTTGAGTTGTTAGAGAAGTCGATGCGTGAAACGCAGTACAACGTTGACCATTACATCTTCGGTGAGTGTCCTTTTATAACATCATGTGAAGGAGTCGCTTAATTATTTGTCCTTTACTATTTGTCTAGAAGTTGAAGGGATTACAATGGAAGTTTTATCTGACCGGTTTGTATTGGTCGCAGAACGTGTCTTCCATTCCGAAGAAACGTTTTTCTTCGGAGTCGTCATTGGAGAACTCCGCTTCCTGGAAAACCCTCTTAGATTTTTTTTTAGATAAAGAGCATATATTAATATCGCGGAGATACCAATTACACCCAGGCTCTGCAACAACGCAATAACCGAAGGTATTACGGATGCACACAGCCGAAAGACAATAAGAAGAAGAACTAAAAAAAAAAGAAAAGTCCCGCTACAGAATTACAGTCCTTGCAGCAGCACAATCACCACCAAGCCAACACCTGATGTCCAATTCTTCAAAAGCAACGCCTTCAAGAAGGAAACAATGTCAGACACAACCAATTAAGCCAGACCTTGGGTTTTCACCCTGAAGATGGTCCCCGCTCTCAAAACAATGTCTTCAGCAAGACCATTGCCAGACACAACCAATTAAGGCCAGACCTTGGATTTTCACCCTGATAGGTAGGACTTTGACTTCACCTGTGTTGTCGCCCCCGCTTACATACTGCTGCTGCCACGATTCTTGAAACTCCGAGCCAGTTCCTCATAAACGCAAAGGCTCCGAACACCATTGCCAGCCCTTCGATCACAGCTATCCTGACATTCTCCGCCTCTGACTTCACCATGGACCGAAAGGTAGGTCACATGATGGAAACAGACCGCAGAGCTTCGCATCGCTCCCTCTGAAACCACGGTCAGACAAATGCATGAGTGCGCGCGACCGAATACCATCCGATCCAGCAACCTCCAGGCTTGATGTGCCCAAGGGAGGTCGCCAGCGGAGCCTTCCGGAATTCGTCATTCTTCTCAGATCAACGATGGCTGACAATAAGTAGATCTTCATCTTCGCAAGAGAGAAACCCTAGGACCACCGCCATAATGCCGGGTCTTAGATAATGCCGGGTCTGTTTTATATGATATGCAACTGTGAGCGAAAATTTATGTTATAACTTATGGCCTCAGATACAAATATCTCCAGATCTCTCAGCCCTAACAGTGAAGGTTCAGACTGCTCCATCAACAGTCGACGAGTGGAAGGAGTCGGCCACACGAACAAGAGGTAGATCTGTATTTGCACACGCCAAATGCTAGTATTCAAGCATGGATGAGGATGTGGCTTCCTCCGGTTATCCGCCTGGCACCCTGCCGCCTTCCCTTTATGCAGATGTCTAAAAAGCAGCTTGTTGCGTGGCGACATTCAGCTATATCCACGAATACATCCATATTTTAATTTGCATTTCTTGGTGTGCCTATGGATGGGTAATGGATTTGCTTTTTAAAGGAAATACAGTACTTTTAACTTTTGTAAACGTACTTGTGATCTTACTTTTAGTCAGCTTCATAGCAAGGATCCAGCATGTGAATGTAGCCAACCGGACGAGTTGGTGTGCGACCAAGAAAGGGCGGACAAATACCGGACGTCTATCCGCTAGGCCACCCGAAGGATCGAAACATACACGTTTTGTGTTCGGAATGGTCGGCCGTTGAAGTTGACCTAAGCTGTTCGGTAGTTTTCTTTTTAGAAAAAAAAATCTTTTTTTTGAAAAGATCCTGCTTTTTTTGTTGTTGAGAATTCCTGCTTTTGTTTATGAGACCATTCCCGCCCGGCCAGCATCTTCTTCCTTTTAATTCCTCCGTGTAATCCTTTTCGGCATTTCTCTCTCTTGCAGCCCAACATATTCGCCCGCCCGTCAAATTCGCGCTTTTCCATGCGGCCACTCCCGGCGTTTGTGGCAGCCCGCCTCGCCGCCGTCCGAGCGGACCCCTGCGGCGTCCCGCTCCCTGTCTTCAACTCCCTCCTCTCCGCCGTCGCCTCCTCCGACCCCTCCCACGCCCATCTCCCGCTCCACCTCTTCCGCTGCCTCCTCCTCCCTCGCCGCCGCCCGGACGCCTTCACACTGTCCTCCCTCGCCCGCTCCTTCCTCCAACTCGGCTCGTCCCGCTCCCACGCCGCCGCTTCACTCCACGCCTTATCCCTCCGCCTCGGCCTCCTTCACGCTGACCCCGTCCTTACCAACTCCATCCTCCTTCTCTATCTCCGATTGTCCGACAGCGTCAGCTTGGCGCAACACCTGTTCGACGAAATGCCCATTTGCACGGCCTCCACATATAACACGCTTATCTCCTACTCCCCCGCAGGCACTGATATCCGGTTCTTTGTGCGTCATATGGTCGCAGAGGGGCTCACCCCTGACAGGTTCACGCTCTCGGCAGTTCTGTCTTCATGCATGTCCGAGCACGAGGGCAGGGAACTGCATTGCTTCGCTATGAAGGCTGGGATGTGCAGTGATATTGATTTCCATGTTAGCAGTGGACTCGTCTCCATGTACTGCAGGGTTTGCAAACCAGGAATTGCACGACGAGTTTTTGACAGAATGCACCAGAGGAATGTCGTTTCCTGGACAGCGATGGTGGGAGGGTACGCAGAGAATGGGATGTTTGAGGATGCGGTGAATGCTTTCCGGGCAATGTGGGTGGTCGATGCTATTTTCCCAAATAGGGTTGCGTTGATTAGTGTACTCTCCGCTTTTGACGGCCTCATGGGCCTGGCACAGGGTAAGCAAGTGCATGGTTTTGCGGTGAGGATTGGGCTATATGGGGAGGTGTCTCTCAACAATGCTTTGATTGATATGTATGCAAAGGGTGGAGCCTTGTGTTATGCAAGGCGCGTTTTCGATGATGATACTTGGCACAAAGATGTGATCTCATGGGGTTCAATGGTATTGGGTTATGGCCTTCATGGTATGGGTGAAGAAGCAGTTGCCTTGTTTGATCATATGCATGCTTCGGGGGTTAAGCCGGACAACGTAGTTGGTCTGGGCGTGCTTTCAGCTTGCTGCAGGGTGGGCTTGTTGTCGAAGGGACTAGAGATATTCAACTCCCTGGTGAACGATCACAAAGTTCATCCAACCGAGGAGATGTGTGCCTGCATAGTTGATTTACTGGACGTTCTGGGCTGATTGACCATGCCTTGGAATTTATCAACTCAATGAGTGTAGAGCCAGGCTCTAGTGTATGGGGAGCACTTCTGGATGCCTCTGTTATTCACAGTAACAAAGAAGCTCAAAATTTGGCTTGCAGGTCTCTTCTTAGATTGGAAGAAGGGACCCCATCAAATCTTGTCTTAGTATCTAACCTACATGCCTCTTCTGGTAGGTGGGATATTGTTGAACAAGTGAGGGCAAAGATTAAAAAGGGAACATTAAAGAAAACATCTGGACGTAGTTGGGTAAATCCAGGAACATAGTGATACATTCATTCTTGGAAGGAATTGTTCATGGCCTTTACAGTGCTTTCCGAGCCATACCAGCACATGTAAGCTGGTTATGCTCTGGAACCAGTGGCATTGTACGCATCAATACATATTGTACAGCTACTGGAACAGGCTCCATTGGCAGTTCAGATAACAGAGCTGCTGAAATTGTTGTATTCTTGTAAATATACTTCGGATGATGGTTATTAGAGCAAACAAAACGCCTTCTCTGCAATGTTCATTCTTCCCTTTTACCAGGTAATAAAACTTCTTAGAGGTTTGTTGTTTGATCTAAAATTATTTGGTCGCTTCGTAATTTGGCGCTTCTTTATTTTTTACCAGAATTTGGTGTTGTTTCTTATTTGCCATCACATGAAATGATAGAGTTCCTTGTTCTAGGATACATAACTTAGTTCCTAGATGAATGATGAGTTGACGCCAAGAGTGTTTTTTGCAATCTCAGAGAAGGTTGTTTGACATTGTTTTCAACTACCAGGGAACATTTAGCCGCAGAAACAAGTAAAAGAACCACTTTTTGTACAACCACAATCTACTGTTAGCATGTTAACCAAACAACTCACATCAAACAATGTAATATAGTTCATGAGAAAGATTTGACTTCACATCAAACAATCTTGCAAAAAAAAAATCTTGCAAACGGTTAACTGCAGTTTAGGAATACATGCAAAATTGCAAAGTCAGCAACATGTCCTTATACTCTTAAGCCATTGCACAATCGGTGAAATTTTTAGATCATGATGCTTCTGGCACAATTTGTTGCCAGTATAAAGTTTCATTATATCATCTCCCCAGTGTAGCCAACTATCCCCTGTTATGTAGTTCATGAGGGGTTAAATATCATACAGAACAGGGCCGGTGCGACTCTTCTGAAAGAATTAAGATCCTAGAATAGGTTCAATAGACTATAAGAGAAATAAGACTTTGAAGAAGAAAGAGTTAACTATTTTTTTCTTGTTTACCAAATCAGATGTTAATTTGAACACTATCTGCTTACACATGACCTTGACGACTACACCAAGAAATACTAACATAGACTAAAAGGAATCTAGCCCAGTGCCCTTGAATTAGACTCTACACATGCAGGCTACAGGCTACCCTGTTTATCCTCCACCCTATGACTCCGTCCAGCTGTGGCACAATGTGAAGGATTGCTGTTGCATGTCACTGGCCTGACAGGCGCATGTCCAGTCGTTCACAACATGCAGCCCACGCCGTTACATGATCACCATATCTATCTTCCATACTGATGTTGACATAGCATGTTGCCTTCTTTCCCCAGTCAGTCCAGAATGTTGCTTACATTTAGTTGCTTAGTCCAGCAACCAAGGACTTATGCTTATGATAGATGAGCCACGGTTTCACAACAGTCAGGCATATGATAAGTGCTTGTGGGTTCTTATCAGTTGAGTATGATAGAGATTTGACCTTTTTCCTGTAGTAGTGCTTTGCCCTTTTATTGCTAAACAGTTAATTGGGCTGAAATTTGGATTGATAATGGATCAATTGAAGCTATAGATCAAGAACGCAATAAGGCGCCAATGCAAAATAATCAGCACTCATATTTTTTCTATTATTTTCCAGATAAATGATGCCACAATCATGTGAATCTTGTATCACAGGGTAATTGTTCACTACTTCCTGTTTATGTGGCCCTCACCACTCACAAAGGTATACAATTTGGATGTCCATTCCATATTTGCAGTTGCACTTGCAAACACAATAATTTAGCTTATAACTTCAGAGACGAAGAAACCCTGAGGCTTATTTCTTGAACATTGTCTCAAATGTTACTTATTTGGTGATGGAAGTACCATGAATAGTTTCAATACAGTAGCATTTTTCACAAGAATCATGACTATCTAGTTATGTTTTCAATAAACATATCTCAGTGGAAGTAATAGTTTTGTTGACTAGTACGAGATTAAAATATTTACATGCTCTTGTACCGCTATACATATGCTGGTTGTTATATCTGGATAAAAAAGAGAGGATAAAAGCTACTTCCTTTGTTTGCCGAGTCAAAATCACAGGACTTGGTATATCCCTGGTTTATTTTTTCGAGAACATGCTTCCAGATGATCCAGGGGACAAGGAGTGTGGTGGTGGCGACACTGGCGAGCCCTTTGCGCATCGGGATAGGAGTTGCGACCTTGGCCGAAGTTCATCAGTCGAGCAAAGAAGATCGGCTGTCAGGTGGAGTGCATGGCAGCCTAAGCCAGGTGAGGGTCTCGTACCAGGTCTGGCGCAAGGACGGGCATGCCCTGAGCAGATGGGGCATCGTCTCGAACTCCTGGTCGCACAAGAGGCAGTGGGGGTGATGCTGCAAGCCTCGGCGTTGAAGGCGTGCCGTGGTCCAACATCGATCCTGGTATGTGAGCCAGTGGAAGAACTTGACGCGAGGAGGCCTCCAGGTTTTCAGATCAACTGCCAGGTGCTGTATGGAAGGGAGCTATGGAACATGGCGACGTAGCATGAGCTGGCCGAGTACATGCCTCTGTGATGCGGGTTAGGTCCCGATCTTCACGGATTGAGGGCGTAAGAGGATGAACATGAAGAACACAAGACGAACACAAGGGGGAAACAAGGGGAAACGCGGGGAAACACGAGTGGCGGAGGTAAAAGGATAACTACCAAAACCTGCAAGAGTATATCAATCGGTAACCGGTCCCGAGGGTAGCCCCCGATTCTCAAAGCCTAAGCCAATCGTTTCTCTTCACCGCTCGGTCCACCGGGCCAATAGAATCCACAAGGGAATGATTTGAAAGGAGTAGCTACTTGAAGATGCCTTGTACAACCCGGGATTCGAATCCTCGGAGAGGTCTTGGTTTCCACAATGGGAAAGTTGGAGCAAATCTCAACAAAGTCAATTCATATTCGTTCTAACCCTAACACTAGGCAGAGGAGGGGCTATTTATAGTCTTGTGGACAAAAGGGTAGGTGAGTGGAAAGTTACACACGAAGCCTGGGGTGTGCAGCGGTAGTACCGCTCCTGGAGAAGGGGCGGTAGTACCGTGGCGCACTCGACATGTTTTGCATCTTCTTCTGGCGGTAGAACGTGGCAGCTACCGGGTTGCTACCGACGGGTAGTCAGAGGCGTTTTTGGAGTTGCCGGTAGCTCCAGCGGTATCTCGGGCGGTAGTACCGTTCCTGGGAGCGGCGGTAGTACCGCCGCCTGGAGCTTCTTCTGCTTCAGTTTCGTCAGCTGGTGGCGGTAGTACCGCTGTTCGGCTGCTTCATCCTCTTCATCTTCTTCTTCTTGGCTCATCTCTTATCCATCTTCTACATTGCCTTGGGGATCTTCATGAGGATTGTACCTGAGCATACACAAGGTATCTGAATGAAGTAGCAAGCCATTCAATGGAGTGTCTAGATCACACATAGATAGGAGTGAGTTCACCTTCTCATGGAGAGCTTTGACTCTAGCTCTAGTCTTTGGGCCACTTGGAGTGTCATGGGTAGGCTGCACTACATCATCTCCCCCCCCCCCCCCCCCCCCCCGGGAAAGAGTCGTCCTCGACTCTTGGTGATCCTCATCACTTGAGTTCCCATGAACATGGCGACGTTGAATGTGTCGTGGAACAAGTACTTGGAGTTGGAGATGTCGATCTTGTATGCATTGCCATTGATGCGCTTGAGAACCTTGAAAGGTACGTCGCCTCTTGGAGATAGCTTGGACTTTCTTGCATGTGGGAAGCGGTCCTTGCGAAGATGTAGTCAAACAAGGTCTCCTTCTTCAAAGATCATGGCGCGCTTGTTCTTGTTCATCTTTGTGGCATGGCTTTCATTGCGCTTCTCAAGTGTAGTTCTTGTTTCTTGATGTAGCTTCTTCATGTAGTTGATGCGCTTGTCGAAGTCCATGTTCACTTGCTATCGGAGTGGAAGTGGTAGCATGGCAAGGGCGGTGTAGGGGTTGTAGCCATAGACGGTCTCGAAGGGGCTTCTCTTTGTGGCGCGATGAAGTGCTCGATTGTAGGCGAACTCGGCGTGGGGGATGCATTCTTCCCAATTTTTCAAGTTAGGCTTGATCAACACACGGAGGAGGGTGGATAAGCTTCGGTTCACGACTTCGGTTTGTCCATCGGTTTGAGGGTGGTATGCGGTGGAGAAGAGTTGCTTGATTCTTAGCTTGGCCATCGAGGTCTTCCAAAAGTAACTCACAAACTTGATGTCTCGATCCGACACAATGGTCTTGGGCACTCCATGAAGACGGACAATTTCCCTGAAAAACAAAGTAGCAATGTGTGAAGCATCGTCGGTCTTGTTGCATGGTATGAAGTGTGCCATCTTAGAAAAGCGGTCAATGAAGACAATGATGGACCTTGTTTGTTTTGGTGTGTGGAAGGCCTAAGACAAAATCCATAGCAATGTCGGACCACGGTCTATGTGGAATAGGTAAAGGAGTATATAAGCCATGGGAGTTTCGATTAGACTTAGCTTTGAGGCATGTCGAACATTGGCGCACGAGGCGGTTCACGTCGCGGTACATTCGTGGCCAATAGTAGTTGGTGGCGAGCATGGCGTAGGTCTTGTCGCGACCAAAGTGTCCCATGAGGGATCCTCCATGTGATTCCTTCAAAAGCAACAAACGAAGTGAAGACTCGGGAACACAAAGTTTGTTAGCCTTAAACAAGAAACCCTTGTGCAAATAGAAATCATCAATTCCTTTATGTTCCAAACACTTGGCAAAAATGTCGCCAAAGAAAGCATCGGTGGCATACAAATCCTTTATTTCATCCAAACCAAAACACTAATGTCAAGACATGTAAGTGGGTTGGTCTTGCGGGAAAGAACATACGCTACCACATTCTCTTTACCCTTTTTGTATTTGATCACATAGGGAAAGGATTCCGTGAATTCAACCCACTTAGCATGTCTTTTGTTCAAATTTGTTTGGCTTTTCAAAAACTTCAAAGACTCATGATCGGAATGAATGACAAATTCCTTAGGACAAGGTAATGTTGCCACACCTCTAATACTCTCACCAAAGCAAACAACTCTTTGTCTTAAATTGGATAGTTCAAACGAGCTCCATCAAGTTTTTCACTATGATATGCAATTGGTCTACCATTTTGCATGAGGACTCCTCCAATGCCCAAACCACTTGCATCACATTGAATCTCAAAAGTCTTAGAGAAATCGGGTAGGGCAAATAGTGGAGCCTTGGTCAACTTCCTTTTGAGCTCATTGAAAGCAAAATCTTGTTCTTTGCCCCAAATGAATGGTACATTTTTCTTTGTAAGTTCATGCAAAGGGCAAGCAATGGTGGAAAAGTTCTCAATAAAGCGGCGATAAAATCCGGCGAAGCCAAAAAAAGTCTCAACTCGGCAAGGGACATAGGAAAGGGCCAATTTCGAATTGCCTTTATTTTGGCATCATCAACTTCAATCCCATTTGAAGAGACAACAAAACCCAACATTTCTTGGAAAGTGAAATAGACCAGCGTGTGTCGCTGACAAGACGGTCCCGCCCGTCAGAATCCGACATGGCGGAGTTGCCGCGGTTTGCCGGCGTGCCCGCTTGCCTCCCTAGAAACAGGGTGCGAAGTGGGTTTGCCAGACGCTCTATTGGGGCGCGCCGGGAACTTTTGGGCTATTGGGCTCGCCGCTGGTGGCTGTTTTCGTGCCGGCGCGCCCAATAGCCGTATTGGGAGCGCGATTGGGCGCTGGTGGAGATGCTCTAACTCACTTAACAGCTATTCTCAATGTTCAAGAAAATAGAAAACACTAGGTGGTTGGCCTTGATAACTAGCCGGGTGCCTCATTCCTCTAGTTGGACCGAATCCTCTCTCCCATGTACTTTCCTTTCTCTTTTATACCCCTCGTTTACCTCCCTACCGTCTTAACCAGCTTGTAGGTCCAAATTGCCTAATCCCTAGGCTGGGCACCGCGGAGCGCCTAGGCTAAAATGAAGCCCCTCTATTAAATCGTTGTGGATAAAAAACTTTTGTTGAGGAGCTGGTTACTTTGGAATGCTTGGAGAATAATTTTTGCTAATGCAGGACTTGACTTGTTAAAAATTGAGTTATTCTAGTTCACTCTATTTATTTTTCTGTATTGGATCTGTATATATGATTTCCTGTCATTGGGGGTAGCTGTCCCCCATGATCCACATTCCACCATATTATATCCCATTGAGAACACCCCATGCAGTGGTTAGTATGTAGTCTGTCTGAGTAGTTCACTAATCTTCGTCCAACCTCTAACGGAGTGAAGTATATCTACAATGTGCTGCCCCCCGGTCTTGGAGCTACTCACTGACATGTCCTTCAGCGGGTTTTTGTTTTTATGCCTGTAGTGGCTCTATCTTTGAGTTATTGGCTGGTACCGAGACGTATATAGAAACTAACGAGTTCTCTCGCTCGGAGCACATTCTGCTAAGGGTGGCCAATCTCCAAGGACATGCTGCAATAAAATCGCGCTGCAGATGGCTGCTCAGCGAAACGACGAACTATATATATATATATATCTTTGCAAACATTCATCACACTGCTTTTATCAGGTAGGTCTGGACACCTGTGTGGCAGAGGGCACAGTGCACACTAATACTTTTTTAGGGAAAACATTAAGGAATGGGATTTTGTCTGATAGTGCACACTAATACTTGCTGTCGATTGATCACATCAGCTCCATCCTTTGGACTTATTTTGAAACCACAAGCAAGCCATACTTAGGTAGCTGGTTAATCAAGTGATAAATGGTCTTTGTGACTGTTTCAATAAAAAAAAATGTCCGTTCATAAGAAAGAACAAAGAAAACTCCCTTTATGTGTTATCCCAAAGAATTGCACATTAGCCACAAAAATAACGACATTTCACCTACCAGGTCCATAGACTGCCAACCTGGTTGGCAATATTTATTGTGGTCCATATCAAGTCTGTCTTGTGGACGATGGCAATCCATTCAAGTTTAAGTGTTGGATTCTGAATATGAGATAATGGGGGCTACAAAATGGATTATATCAATAAACCTTAAATCGTTGATATTGCCAACAACCATTGCCTGTTGGATGTCTTACACATATTGTTTGACATTGATATTAATGGCTTTCCAAACAGGGAGCCTATTGCACTTGAAATGCTTAAAAAAGAAGAGATAAAAAAATCATGATTAGTTGTTGCAAAATAAGAAAACAAACATGCTTAATTGCTGGTATTTTATATTTGGTTGCTTGTATTGTTGCTATGTTGTACCTGATAGTGCATACAATGTTTCAGTACATTTGGACATCACTGCTTTTGGCATTCGATGGAGGATCCATTTTGATTATTAATAGCAGTGACTACTGACTAGTCTATATCTGTACTAATTTAGGTGCTGTGTTAGTTTGTGCTTAAAACTTCTGATTAACTTTACCACTATTAACTAAGAGTTGCTTTATGAATCTGCTATCTTATCTTGTATCATTCGTGCAAGCTGCAATCATGAAGTTATGTCATGAATCATGAGAACTCAGTAGTTCATAAACCAATGGGCCTGCACAGAAAAAGATTTTTCATTTCATTGAATAGGGAAATTCAGATCGCTCGTACAATGAAATTGCTGTGAGGCCTACATGATAAGTATACATTGAGCATGACATTCAGTTTATGATAGAATTGGGTGGATGTTTTTGTAAATAGATAAATGCTTCTGTATCCATTGAGCTTGATTGCATGGCTGATGCAACAACAGGTATGGTAGAGGACTTCTGCATTGCTACTGCAAATCTCGACTAGATTCCTTATTCCTGCATTAAAGCTTGTGGTCTATGGTTGTCAGTTATGATTTCAATATCACATGAAGAAATTAAGTATTGAGTTTGTCCATGTATTTTATTGGTCCAGTGTAAACTTTTCTCTAGTTTTCATATTTTGGTCATTCAGGAATTGGTGTTCTGGTGATAGGTCTAAGATCAAAAATATGGTTCGTCTTATTGTCGTCCAGGATAAAATATTTATGCTTGTGTTTCATACAGTAATTTCGATCTTCATGAAATCATCTTAATTATGCCTTTCTTAGTTATATTTAGAACATGGATATACGGCATAGCATGCATCCCTAGTTGTGTAGATACTATTAATTATCAACGATAGGAACTTATTGAATCCCCTGGTCGTGCATTTTGTTAATGTGTTCGATACTCGGTTGCAATCCATTTTGAGATGCATCTTGCAGCTGGATATGCTTACAGAAATGCTAAACACTGGAGGAGCCGACAGATACGTTTCGTTCCTCTAACAATTGGCTTACCAATTTTTCGGTGAGGGTTCCTGTACTCTGTGTTAGCCAATATTTTAGCAGTAATGGTGAAGGGAATAGAATGATCCATTGGCCACCAAATATTTTGCAATAACCCAAGCGATTGCCAAAATATTAGGCATGCCCATTTGTTTGTAGAGTGACTTAGGGGCATCAACCAAACGCACCATCTACATTTGTTATGAATAATGTTGGTTGATCATGGTAGGACATGATTTGCTGGAAATCCAGAGTCAAGTTCTTTATGTAATGTGAAGTTTGCTAGTTATACAGTGTTCATTTTCCATAGTCTTTGTACCAGATCGGATTCTACATATGCGCTTTGCATTCTTCTATATTTCATTTGCCATCACACATCTATCATTACGTAAGATGTGATGGGAAAATGAGAACCAGTCAGTTGGCATTGCTATAGTACGCAACAATTTAGCCCATACCAAATCCATATGGAGGTTGCTGTTACAGTATATATATGTAGATTGCACTAGCCCTTTCCATTAGTTCAGACTTTTGGTTGCGTTGGCTAGTACACGAAACATTACATGGTATCATAGCCCAGGGTCTCGAGTTTGAGTCCTGGCTTTCGCAGTTTATTAAAAAAATGCTCCTAGCCCCCTTTGTGTCAACGTATAGATCTCTTGAGCCATACCTCTGAGTCCAGTTCGGACGTTTGGTTGTGTTGGCTAGTGCATGAAACATGACAGTTGCTATGTCCTAGCACTTGCTTTGAATTAATACATATGTGCACAATTTGACCCTTTAGATTTAGTCATTGCACCCTCTGATGTATGTTTGGTAAGGTACACTCAGAGTGATAGAGAGGCCCCCTCGCTTGGTCTCAATCACATGATAGAAAACTAAAATTCTGGCATTTTGCAGCTGTCTTTTCTGTTGGAAGGCTATCACTTATTGATATTGATCTGATATACCAAGTTTCATTAGTCTTATTGCTCTAGCAACAAAGCATCCTTGGTGATTACAAGTTTACAACCAAATTTAGCGCAATGCTGGACATATTTGAATGGATTCATTGTAGTAAATAACCTTCACTACAATGCAAACATAAGTTTTTCCAACTAGTGTCTTGGGTCTAGCTGAATATTTGACAGTGCCAAAGAAATATGTATACACATTTTGATTTCCACTGATTATTACGAACTCTGACATCATGGAGTGATTATTAAAATTTGTAGTCAGTTTTTCCTATTCTCGCTCATTTGTTTATGACGTATGATAGATTCCGTCATGATGGATGTTCTCACTGACATGTCTCGCTAGCATTTCAGTGATCTACGATAGCAGACATATGGTGAAAGTGGAAACAAGAAGTGAGATGACCATGTGATCTTCCCAGCTGGGCTGTTAAACTTGTATTATGGTAATCTTCATATTTCATCTGCTTCCTATGCATAGCTTGTAGCGTTGTATCCGGCGCAAAAGATGATCCTTTACTTCTGGTAATGCTGTTCCATGTTAGTTAGGTGCTCAGGATCGCGTGCGTGGAGAAGAGTGTCATCTCAAATTTAAGCAAGGTCTTGACTGGAACCGGTAAGGAGCTGTAGCCTTTCATCTGAATCATTTGGTACCATGTCATTATTATTCTGATATGAACATGCTTTTTGTAGGCGGCTAGCACCCCCTTTCCACGGGCAATTCTGTTGGTCTTAGATAGCAGCATACAAATAGCTTGTTGATTCATTTAATATGATTATAAAGCTCAACGACACTGCATATTATTATCTCAAAGAGGTGCATCCACTTGTTGGCTTTTGGTTCAGGAAGGCTGGATATAAACCTTAATTTGGACTGTACTGCTCGTCTCGACAAGGTAAATTCCTAAAAAAATAAAGCGGCAGCAAGATGCATCGCCATCAGGTATGTGTTTTCCTTTATCACCTATATACATGAAAGATCAAACCAGATATTTACAGCCCTTTGGTGATCTTGTCATATGTTGCCTCGTCTTTATTCTGGTCTTGTGGGTTGCCGTCATGAAGTAATTGATGATGTGTGACTTGACAGGGCACTGGTAACCAGCCAATCATGCAGTTGTACCTTGCGCTATTAAAATCCCTCTGCCCATGATGAAGTCACATGGATGGGATCCACTCCCACTGTTAGATCCAAAAGTACAGACCTCCCTTGAGATTAGACTGAGTGTCAGGATGGCTGGCTGGCTGGCCTGTTTCTTTCTTTGGACCGCAGCAGAAGGTACGCCGGTGGTCCGTTGATTTCACCCTGCACTGCACTGCACGCACACGGAAGCAGGCTGCTGCGTGATCTTCATGGCCGGCACGTCGCTGTTTTCTCCGTCAAGGGCGCAATGTCGGATGATCATATGGCGGTCACATGGCCGGGCTTGTGCGATCTGGCATGCGTCGGCACCTTCATTCTCTTTGGGGAGACAGCAACGCTGGGGCCGGATCTATTTATTCCTCGGTGTGGGCCGCGATGGATGGCAAGCTATGCGAGATCACTCTCATGGCCAGTGAGATCGTTGGATGGAACAGATACAGAGGCTGGACGAAACGGAAAGAGAGGGACGGATCATGCTGTTCTGGTGGGAGAGATGACTCGGGACTGGCATGATTGCGTCTTGTTGGTTTCTGTCCGTACGTGATTGGCAGCAGCGCAGTACATGGCTTCCGTGAAGATGATGATCCTCTCTTCCCATGCAGGAGTACTCTGGCCCTCTTTAGAAACAGTCTTAACACTTGGTGAATAGACTTCCTGAATGACAGGGATGATCAGACACTCCATGCGTGAACCTCGGATCAATGAAGGAATGAACCTTCTATCAGTTGGAACGAATGTCTAAAATCTGGCACGAATGCTGTTGGAAAACACCTGACATGTTGCATCATTTGACAGCTCGCCTTGACCACTGGGCGTGATCATTCCTTTGGCGTTTGGACCACACGGGGATGACTCCAACGGGGCGACGCATCGAGTCCGCGCGCGTCCGATTGGGTCATGTTGGACCAAAACCAGGGCCCAACGGGGGACGCAAAAGCGGACAGAGGCCGATTTCAGTCCGCCGCGCGTCCGCGCCGATGCATTCCTAGCCGACGCAAGAGGACGCGGCGGACTGAAAGCGCGTCCGCGTGGTCACGCGTGGTGTCCTTCCCAGGCCCACCTGGCAGTGACACAGTGACGGTCAGCCTCCCCTGGCCGAGTCCTTTTTAAATGCCCAGGGGATAGGGACGGCCGGCCCCCACTCCCACCCGTCCACTGCCGCTCCCTCTCCGGCAACCAGAACCCTAGCCACCTCCACCATGCCGCTCCGGTGGCTAGGATTCGGCAAGGCCAAGCACGACGGCGAGGCAGGCTTGTCTTCTGGCCGCCGCCGCCGCCTCCGCACCCCCACCCCATCCCCTTCCCCATCCCCACCATCTTCCCCGGTGCCGCTCCCCGCGGTTTTCTCCCTCGCGCCGCCGGGCGCCGAGATAGCGCGGGGCGACCGCGTGTACGTGCGGGTCGAGGACTGCTGGTGGTATTGGAACCACGCGGTCCCGGTGCCATGGCCAGATGTAAAACTACCTAACCATTGGCACCTGAACCTGCAGCGGATTCCGGTGCCGCCCATCCCGACGAGCCGCCGCGCGCGAGCGAGCGCCACCGCGCGCGTCACCCGAGATCTGTCCGCGACGACCCCGCGTTCGTGGCCACGTCCCCCAACTGGGGCACGTGGTTCAGCGACGAGCACAGCCTGCGGCGGCAGGCGCTCTACACGCGGGCTCCGACGCCGCCAAGCGGCCGTTGGTCACCGCCGCCGCACACACTGCGGCGGGGCGCACCAGGAGTGTCGCCACACGCGCTGCGGATTGGCGCACCGCCACCGCTGTGAGATCCTGGCTCAGGGCTTAACAGGATTGATAGAATACTCATATCAACAAGTTGCAACTTCTTTTCCGGAAGCTCATCTGGAAGGAACTCCGAGGTTAATCGTGCTTGACCCGGAGCACTCCAAGGATGGGTGACCGACCGGGAACTGGTTCCCGGGTGCGCACGAGTGAGGACAAAGTGCGCAGAAAAGACCGGTGTTGATCTGTGGGGCCAGTCTGGAGATCCTAGCGAACTGCCAGGGGTGACAGGCCCGGCCCGGGAGTGGCCGGGGTCTTACAATTTGGTATCAGAGCCGACCTTCGCGGCAACATGGGCGTGTGCGGGTCAGGGGCGCGGCCATGTGGAGCATGTGCCGGCACTGGACGCACACACGTGTACCAAGAGGGGAAGTTCCTGGACTGGGGGCTGACCGACGAGGGCGTCGGTCTTCTAAGGGGGGAAGGATGTGAGATCCTGGCTCAGGGCTTAACAGGATTGATAGAATACTCATATCAACAAGTTGCAACTTCAATTCCGGAAGCTCATCTGGAAGGAACTCCGAGGTTAAGCGTGCTTGGCCCGGATCACTCCAAGGATGGGTGACCGACCGGGAACCGGTTCCCGGGTGCGCACGAGTGAGGACAAAGTGCGCAGAAAAGACCGGTATTGATCTGTGGGGCCAGTCTGGAGATCCTAGCGAGCTGACAGGGGTGACAGGCCCGGCCCGGGGGTGGCCGGGGTGTTACAACCGCCTCCTTCACCACCAGTGAAGATGGAGGTGGAAGACGAGGACGCCGCGCTCGAGGCCTCCAAGAAGTCCATGGCCGAGGACGAGGCCAAGCGCTGGGAGATGGTCTTGCACGACGTCGCCCGGGAGCAGGAGGAGGCCCTGCAGGCGCAGCAGGCCGCGGCCTTGGAGCCACGCCAATGGTGGGAGGCCATGGACGTGGAACTGCCTCCGGCGCCGCCCCTACCACCAGGCCTGCACGGGCAGAACTGGATCTGGAATGGCGGCAACTAGGAGATCCAGCGGACGCCTCCCGGAGCGGATTGAGTTCTAGTGACTTGACACAAGCAAGGCACCAATCAACAGTACCATGCCTTGCCCCCCATTTCGTCCGTTGGATCAAAAATTGATGGCCGGATGAACATGAAGAGAACATTGCTACAGAATCCATCTACAGTACCCATGCTACAGCCTTTTATATGCCTCGCGATGCTACAGGATCCATCAACAGTACAAGTGCTACAGTCTTTAAATCGTGGCTCTACATTTTCAATCTAACGGTCAAAAGGTCAAGGCACAAAACTGTTCACGTGTGCCTTGCCTCTTGCAAGTCACAGGATCTCAATCCCCCGGAGCAGAGCAGGAGCAGCCCCCACGCCGCCGGCGGTCGTTCCACCGCCGCATCTCTGGAAGGTGCCAGACTACATCGTCATCGTCGCCCGCAACGGGCATTTTCTTTATATTTCAATATTTTATGTTTATATTTTATGAATGTAAAAAGTCGTTTGTGGCCCACCCCTATATATGAGAGAAAAAGACCATGTATGGCCTTTTTTCTAAATCTTACCTTAAAAAAATTAAGTGTCCGTTTGCGATGTCGGGCTGGACGTATTGCCACCAAGGACGGACATGGGCGAACTGGGCCTATCCGTTTGCCGACATAAAAGGATAAAACGCGGACTAAACGCGTGTCCGTTTGCGTCGGCCCGTTGGAGTCATCCTTATTTTCCTTCCCAAAGTTACACTGCAGCTCATCATGTTGCTACTGAAACATTACAGATTGATATCTACTTACCAAGTTTTATAGTTTTCAAAAAAAAAAAAAAAACTTACCAAGTTTTATATCATGTACTGCCATTCCTATCCATGTACGGACATTTGCACGTGGCAGCTAACGCGTATTTTTATGAGCTTAGTACACCAAATTTGTTTTTCGAAACGGGGAGTAAGATCTTGGGCTCTGCATTAATCGACACCCACATCCATTTTATTGCAGCGTTTAAGATAACAAACTTTATAATTTATGGGTCACTCAGAATGGCCACAAAGATGAGTTGATGGATGGCATGGTGAGCACAATGCTTGCTAGCAATTTGTGGTTGTTGAATTCTTGTAAGGCACCCAGTGCTTGTGCGGGTAGCGGCAGGTCGCGTTCCTCGTAGAAATCCGGTTATCGTATTTGAGTATGGGTCTGAGTAGTACACCTTGCGGATACCTGCCCTCCGTGACTTGCCGCCGTGTTATATGGGGTTATAAGTAGCTAGTTCTTGTAAGGCACCCAGTGCTTGTGCGGGTAGCGGCAGGTCGCGTTCCTCGTAGAAATCCGGTTATCGTATTTGAGTATGGGTCTGAGTAGTACACCTTGCGGATACCTGCCCTCCGTGACTTGCCGCCGTGTTATATGGGGTTATAAGTGTGAAATGCGCCTGATTATCGATGGTGTACCTGCCGCTAATTTTTTTAAATAATACATTTTTTATTAAATTCGATAAATAATAGTCGTTTTGAACTATTTTCAGAAATAATACACTTATACACCCTCGGCTACGCCGCAGCCGAGCAGGCCCTATCGGCTATAGCGTAGACGAGCAGGTGGCAGACCATGCCAGGCCAGCACCCGACAGGCCTTTCGGGCACGCGTGGCCACAAATCGGCCACGCCGTAGCCGATAGCCTTGTCGGCGGGGCCACAGCCGATAAGGCGCCGGATAAACACGCCCGGCCTCTTCTTCCTCCTCGCGTCCTCTCTCTCTCCTCTTCGTTTTTTCAAACCGCACCGTCTTGCCCTCTCCTCGTGCGCCGATTTGTCCAGCCGAGCCACCAAATTTTCAGCCCATAGGTCCTAGAGAGTTAGGGCAAAGCTGATCTACAGATGGGTTAGGTCGTGGGGGCGATTTGGTGGAGCTCGTTTGGAGCAATGGTGGAGATGCGGTGGAGGTTGAGGTAGCTCGAGCAGGAGGTGGAGGTGGTGGTGCGGCTGCTGGTCCGGGTGTGGTGGTGGTGGTGCTGCTCCGGTGAATCAAGGCACGCTTCAAGGGTACGTTGTTTTTGGCTAATTGGGGTTTATATTAATTAGGTTTACGTAAATATTTAGTTTGTGGTGCGGTATTATTTAGTTGGTCGTGGCGTAGAGAATCGTACAGTTGTTGTTATTTCGGGCTTTCTAAATAATTTTTAGGTGTTCGGTTGTACTTGTTCCGGTAGTAAAATTCAGTCTGGCGTCTGATATTATTTAGTTTTTTCGGTAGTAATGCTTATTTCGTGTTACATAATTGTTGACGAGTCTTAATATATTTTTAGGCGAGCAGAGATGTCTGATGCAGTGAACTGTATTTTTTACTACGGTGATGGTACTGTCCAAACAAATGAGTTGGGGGCAGATCTGAGTCAGTTTCAGCACTCGGAGTTGGAACTTAATTCGCCGCAAACATGGTCCATTAGTCAGGTGAAGAACTGGTTGGCAGGATGTTTAGGGCTTAATCCTGAAACAGACACTGTTGGTGTACATGCATTGTGGACGAAGTCAAGGTCAGACATTTTCTTCTATTTGAGGCCGATAGGAGGCCGATAGTTTGGACCTCTCAGTGGGTGCGTTGGCTACAAGGTTGCGAAAGCAGGGGAACTAACCATGTTGCCTTGCTGCTTCCTGCCACGAAGGAGGTGAATCCCCCTGAAGGCGAGGGTGGGCACGATCCTGGCCAAAGCAGTCAAGAGATGCATTTAGAAGGAGATCATAGTGAGGGAGATGCTGGTGGTGGTGGTTACGATTCGGGGCAGAACAGTCAGGCAGAAGTTGGACATGATGATAGTGTTGAGGCAGATGCAGACGAGGTAAATGGGCATATGCAGAACCAGATGGAAGAGGAAGATACATATGGTGATAGTGGTTATGCCGATAATTCCGACAATTCGGATGACGCACAGGAGGTGCCTAATCCTGCGTCATGCAATCATGACTTCTCTTCTGCAATGACCGTGGACGATGGTCATGATTCTGCCCGGCAATATCACGAGAACAACATAGCCGTGGGTGCTCTATATCCCGACAAGCAACATTTGCAGGATGCAATAATTAAGTGGGCAATGTCGACGTGGAGGGTTTTCAGAACCAAGGTGTCAAGTAAGAGATACCTGACAATGGAATGCGAGGTAACGGGCTGCCCTGGAAGGGTGCATGGCTATCTCCCTAAATTTGGCATAAACTGGAAGGTCAGTGACGTAGTTCAGCACACATGTGAAATTGATTGTATCCCTCAAGATCATCGTAACATTTTGTTCTAGATGTGGAACTTTGTTTTAATCTGTAATAACTGTGGAACTCTGTTTTTAGTTTGTTCTAAATGTGGAACTTTGTTTTTAATGCAGGTATGGAGAGAATATACTTGCTTAGTCCGGACGTGGATAGTACGCATCGTGCTAGGAAATTGCAGGAGAGAAACCTATCTGCCCTCATCACTCGCAGAACTAGGGAAAACTGGCAGATACACCCTGGTTGGGTTGAGAGATATGTTTTCAAAATATTTGTCCATTGCATGTATGTTATCTTGGGCCACACATACTGAACATGTTTTGTTTTCTAGAAATGCAGGTTGAAGTGGGCTGGGCTTTTACCTCTCGCGCGTCTAGTTGAGGCCACTCCTGGTCTACACGCGTGAAGATGGACAACTACCTGCTCACTTGCTTAGTGGACCGATGGAGGCCCGAGACCCACACGTTTCACTTTCGTTGGGGTGAGATGGCTTACTCTAGAGGATGTGTCTTTGTTGCTGGGACTACCGTTGGCTGGTCGCCCCATTGGACCGTTGCAGGCTCCGGATAATTGGGAGCAGGAGATGGCACATCGTTTCCAGGGTATTCATCACACTGCTGGGCCATTTGCCTCAGAGGATCACGGACCCAAGTTTGATTGGTTGCTCGGTTTTCAGGTTAGTTCACCTTACTCACATTTTTATTCTCGCATGCATCGTTATGTTTATACATTTTATTTGTTAAATATAGATACGGAAGTTTCCGGGGTATCCAGCAATCCAGTTGGATGATGCACAAATCACTCGTGGCTTCTTGGGAAAGTGATGTTCACCGAGAACCATGTCACCACTATTAGCGCGAGGTACATCCCTCTTGCACTGGAGACCGCGAGTGCTACAGAACCTGGCCACATCACAGAGAGGAGTTGGGGTTCTGCTGTCTTAGCGGCGACTTACCGAGGTATGTGTAACGGGTGCCATCTTCTGTCGCCTACATCAGCCCTGCTTGGATGCCCTATATTGTTGCAGCTCTGGTCGTGGGAGAGGTTCCCTATCGGACGACCAGACGTATTTGCTGAGGAGGCTTACCCTGTGGGCGCGTTGTTAGACGCCGATCGCATAGATTTGCCTACTTTCGGTACACTTTGGACACGTCGCCGGGTATGTCTAATAAATTAATTTAGCGCATTATTTCATTAAACTTTGGCTTCCTCTAACTTTCGCTTTCTGCAGAGACGCTTTGCTCAAGTCCAGGTAAGGAATTGCTACTAGGCATTCAACGAGCAGTTTGACCTGTTGAGTGCGGATGCGGTTATCTGGGAGCCATACACGGAAGCAGCTCAGGAGGCTAAATACCCAGGTGGTATCTCCGAGCTCTGCACTAGTGATCGCGCGTAATGGATGACAAAATCGAAGATCATCTTCGATGTCTCCGTGGAGGAGATGGCCCAGCAGAGGGTTATGAGGCAATTCGGCATCGACAACTGGCACTTCCTCCAGCGACGGAAGATCCCGTCCCACCCATCGTCCACGGGTATGTCTATTTACGCAATGTTTCATAGTGCTCCACGTGTAAGCATTACTTAATTGTCGAACACACATCACAATTGTAGGTTATCAAGGAAAGGAACTAATAGGACCGCACTTCAGTGGCTTCGGAGGGTTCAGTCCTATGTTACTGAGTGGGACACTGCGACGACATGAGTCTGGCAGGAGGATCTCGCGTTTGATCAACAACAATTCAATTCCTATTTGCAGGTTTACATGACCTCCACACGACTACGCGTGGTGCATCACGAGCACCCCGAGGCGACACTGACCCCCGCTACGTGGGATATGTATCCGAGCCAGTCTACTTCAGGCTCCAGACAATACGCGGTAAGTATATTCTACCAAAAAATGCATCTAGTTGTTGCAAACTTTGTCATATTTATTTAAACATTCTCGTTCCAATGACAGGCCCAGTTGACACACGAGCTTCAGAATGATGTCGCTGAGTACCACCGTTCCATGTCCTCCGGCCCTCTTCTATAACGGCAGGCGCATCAGTCCTGGGTGCGGCGCCTGGAGGATAGGCTACGAGGTTATCATGTGCACACGTACTTCGGACGTTGATCACCGCCATGCAGCACAACGCCCACCGCGTCCTTCCCAGCAGCAGCCGCGTCCACGTTTTTCATCGCAGCCAACGCCGAGACCACCCCCTCCTGACCAGGCAGGAGGTTCTTCCTGGCAGCACCAGCAGAGTCCCACTTCGGGCTACATACTTCGTCCACCACCCCAGCCACAAGGTATGTATTTCGTTGTCTTTTATTTCCCATATCTATTCGCTACGCCCATTTACTAACTCAGTACTTATGTTCCCCACTGTCAGGAGCATACGGACATCACCCGTCTATGTCCTTACAGCAGCCATCCGGATCCATGTGGGGGAGTGATCAGGAAGGTAGGAACAACCAAGATCCGTACTCGCAACTCAACAATTGGATGGGCATGTACAACACTCCTCCACCATACCCCACTCAGGAGACACTGTATGACCAGGACGGGTCCCTGATTCTTGCACGTGACATTCGCCCACCCCACAGGTTAGTATGGACGACGCCTAATCCACCACCTCCGCGCCATGGCAGACGTCACGGCTGACACTTCACTCTACGACTAGAGACATGCTATCTATCTATGTATGACAACTCTTTATTTCTATGCGACGTTAGTTTGGGACTTATTTGTATCTATGTACCACTTGACATATTACTACGTACGAGAACTTTAAGAGAAAAAATGGCGGAAAAATGCCCGGATCAACCGTGGTGGCAAATAGGGAGTGCATGCAACAGTCGGAGTAACAGTAGCCGACTGGATGCCATCGGCTAGGCTGCGGCCGAGCAGGTCCAGTCGGCCACGGCGCCGCCGATCAGGTGCTGTCGGCCACGGCGCAGCCGATCAGGTACGGTTAGCCATGCAGCCGACGGCCGACCACCTAGTCGGCTACGCTATAGACGACAGGGACCAATCGGCTGCACCGCAGACGAGGGTGTATTATTTCTGAAAATAGTTTGGAACGCATATTATTTATGAAATTTAATTAAAAAATGTATTATTTAAAAAAATTAGTGTACCTGCCTGAGTAGTGCACACCCAACTTTATACCAGCTATGGCCTCGTTCCCTCGTACTGACGAGAGTTTCCAGTTCTAGGCAAGTAGACCTCTCCCTGCACCCAGTATAGATGAGCGAGGCAAACTGCGGAGGTTAGTCTGAGTCTCATCATAGATTTTAGGCAATAAATACTTTATCCCAAAGACGTCAGAGGTCAAATACGAGTTTAAGACCGTGGTTTTTCCCGCCTTCACGACGCATGTCGTGGAGCGATGATTTAGTAGTGCGCCGTGCGGATATGGGAGTATTACGGGGTGAGTAGTGTGGTTCCTTGGCCAAGCCAAGTCGCACAACTGTGAGTTCTACGCCGAGGTTGACGATATAGCAAGTTTTCCCGCCCCTACATCACAGTAAGTACTCCGGTGTAAGGATTTTTCTCGTGTCGAGTGGCGACGTGTGCTCAACACATGTGCAAAAAATCTGGAGTATTTGTTTGTCCAGATAATGTGCATATGTGTAGCCCCTGAGTGTCCACGAGGGACAGGTGTGTGTCATTCGTGGGAAGCCAAGGATGCATGTGTTGAAGTGTGGATGACTTTTAATTATAGTCAAGAGAAATATTTTTGAACTGGTCTTGCGTTGAAGGCGTGCTCATTGGATACTTATCACATTCTCATAGGACGACATTGTAGGTCGGGCGTAGATGATACCGGAGCTGCTTCGCGGCAAAGTCCCTAGTGATGAGGCTTCCAATATTGTGGCGAAGATAGTACTTCCCCTGCTGGGAGATGTAGGTGACCGTGTAAGCCCCGTGCCAAGTCATGGCTGCCTGTGATCTTGATCACCGGTATGTGTATTCAACCATTATGCCAAAGGGGAACTTCTCCCTCCAAATACTGCACTGCTGCTTCGGTGATACCCTGACTCGTTGAATGTGCGACTGGAGTCGCATATACGACGGTTTTTTCGACCTGCCTTTTCGTTCTTGGTAACGGAGTGCCACATCGTGATTCGAGTGTCTCCCCGGTGGTGGCATCCATGGATGGTTCGTCGGGGACCGTGATACCTCCGAGATGACGCTAACTGCTTCGGACAAGTGATGTCGTGTGTAACATCGCTTGAAAGCTTTGAGACCCAAGACTGCGAGTTGCTTAATCTAGATGCCAGCCTTTGCCAAAGCCTGTGAGAGTTGATTGGTGGTTATGCCTGCTGGCAGGTTCCGGTCATCCTCCACATTGGCCTGGACCTGGGTTGTGGAGGTGAGCCCACATCCCTGTTTAGAGGGCTTGGCGGGTGATCGGCTTCTGTCATGTCAATTCCTCGACCTTGCGTTTGGGTCGCGTCGTGACCGCTAACTCGTACTCCAAATGGGTAACATCCTCGTTTCATAGCTGCAACGATTGCATTCCACGACATGCTTGTGATACCCCTCGCGGTCCGGGTAGCTTCATCATCATGTAGGTGTAGTTGATTACGCCCATAAACTGACTGATCTAGAGTCTTCCCAAGAGGCCATTGTTGACCATGGGGATGTCAAAAACCTCGAACACACAGTGTTCGATGCAAAAAGTTGTCCCATACTGATGCGACCGGAAGGCTGATTTGTCCGGTGGGCTTATGCGCCAGACCTGGTATCACGTCGTAGAAGTGGTTGGGGATGGGGCGAATGTAGGAGCCTAGGATTCCATCTTCTTGAGCATGTCTATGGTAATCGATGAAGGGAATATATTAATATAAAAATGAAACCAATTACACGCAGCCTATGCAACAACATAATGACTATAAAAGACATCAAAGATGCACACAACAAAAAAAAAAGTCCCTGCCGAAGCAATCAGAGACTCGCAACAGCAAGAGCACAACCAATGATGACGACACCTAGACTTCGACAAATGTTCTCCAGAACGACACCTCAAGTAAGGTAATAGTGCACAAACACCATAATCGTCCGATCTAACCAGCATGGTTAGATTCTGGGTTTTCACCATGGAGAAGGTCCAACTAGGAAACGACTAGGAAGCCGTCATTGCCAGTCACAACCAACAAAGGTCAGACTGAGTGTCTTCACCCCAGAAACTGAGACCGACAAGAACGAAGTCTGCGAGTGTCGCCGTCTCCACTCGTCGAGACCACTGCTGCAAAACTCCGATCATCCGACACACATATTTCTTCTGATCCGTTGCGAGTGCTCACTCTCGTATCAATCTGAGCATGCAAGATAGAACCACCAGAGAGTGTCCAATCTTCTTCAAGAAGGACTGCCATGATCCTCCCATCAACACATTGGATATCGCAGCAATGAAAGCATCCCACGAGGAACCCAAGTCATCGCCACCCACGACGGTGCCGCCATGCTCAAAGGCCCCGACAAAAGCCTGATGCAGCAGCAGGACACCACCAAGAGTAGCCCGAGGTGGAGAGCCACATCCCGACACAACCTTTGTCGGCGGTGCAGGATCTCCTCAAATCCATGGCGATGGCATGGCGGTGCTGCTGGGCCAAATCCTCTGCTAAGTATGCTTCTCATGGACCACTGAGAACAGCCCAAGACAGCCACATCCCGACCACAAACGGCGGTGCGGGATCTGTTTGCGTCCACGGTGAAGGCATTGCGGCGTTATCGGCCGCATCATCTGCCAGATCTCGTCGCTTGGCCCTACTCGTCGGTGGCCATCGAGCAGGCAGCAAGCCAGCTTGTGATGGTTGCGGCAAAGGCAGACCGTGACATGGTGAACGCACGGAAAGATTAGATCGCACTGAGAGGCGGAAGAAAAACACTGGGAACGGCTAAAAAAAAGGGGCACCCCACCGCCGCCGGTTGCCTCCTCCGGCGGTGGCGGGTTGAGCGGGGCAGTGTCGTGGTGGTGTTTGGGTGGCGGCTGAGGGTCCTCCGAAGTCACCTAGCGATGACCCGGGAGGCTCCTAGGTTTTCTTCTTCTTTTGGACCTTTTCTAAGGAAATGATGATGAAAGAGCTTCCTCCATTGATCAGGACCTTGTGGACGATTGTGTGGGCCATCACAGGAGAGACCACCAAAGGGAGACGACCTAGGCAAATCATGTTCTTGGGGAAGTCGTGGTAGCGGAAGGTTATTGGAACATTCGCCCAGGCGGGCTTGGTTGGTCCCCGGGCTTAGCGTTAAAGATGGTGTTCCAGATGGCCATCATGTTCGATTCGGCGTGTACATTGTGGATCCTCCCCCCACATACGTTTCAGGTCCAATCACGACTGGCAGTCACCCTCGCCGATGATAATTTCTATAGCTTCGAGTGGCCTAGTACCTGGTCCATTCAAATGTCCAGGCCAGATATGTCAGTAGGTTTTGTTTACTATGTTTACTTTGTTTCAAAATTGTTCTATTATGATGTCCTTTGTATTAACGGCAAAGTCTAAGCCGGTGACGATGCAGCGGCCGTGAAAACGTAGGAGAAGGGTTCCGTCCACTGTGTAGTGAAGCCGGCATTGTTGGGAGAAATGAAAAGATGATGGCGACAATGTGACAACAGTGAATCCGACTTCGCTGGGATATACTTTTGGATGAGAACAGGGGACTTGGCGGCGATTGTGAAGACATAAGGTGCGGGGATCAATCGTACCGAGAAACTGGTATCTTTGAATTTTTTTGTTTCTATCTTGGAGACATTGGAAACGAGTATTTCCTATTAGTCGCTACTAATGTAATACATTAAGCTGATGGTTTGGAATCTTGTAATTGTTGCCAATATAATGAAGAAAAGTAAATAATATTGCTCTATACTAGTGATATGACTAGTTTGATCGAAAATAAGAAAACTAAATGAACTTTGCGGATCAATATTGAGTTTAACAGGTGAACCAGATACGACCAAAATGAAGTTCAAGTGAGGATCAAGAAATGACCAATACAAAGTTCATATAGCCCAATACATCATCATAGAGCCCAAGAGAAACGAGCAAATCAAGTTTCATAGTTTTACCATAGGATGCTTTGATATTCGTATTGTAAACATGAGTAATCACATGAGTAACTTGGATCACGCCATTATTAGAGTGCTTCAACCACTGCATGCTTTCCATCCTCCATTTTGTTGATATTGGGAGTTTTATGTGTAAGGACCTATATCTTGTAGATTCAAAACGAGCCAAAGGTATTTTAAGATGGAGTTCATATGAGAAAGTTGTTCTATCTGTTTTGACAGGTAAAGAGGTTCCAGGCCCGACCCACAGTTTTTTGAGACGGCACTCCCCGGAAAAGATCAGAGAATACCAATGGTCCAGAATTCTTCGAGCTTCTAGCTAGAGAGTATGAGCTTCCCACAGATCCGAGAAAACTAAAAGTCGTGGAAACCTATTAATTTTGTGAGTTTTCCTCTCCAAAGGGGCCCACAATTTAATATGGGACTTCCCCCCAGTGTTGGACCTCCAAATTCCTTCCTAGTGGCTCCATCTCCCATCTAACTGCGGGAAGAAGCACATGTATCTAGTTTCCATTTTCTGCATCCTCATTGTTCCTCTCATTTACATTAGTTATCTTGTGAGACTTGAAACACATAGGGGGGGGGGGGGGGGGGGGGGGGGGGGGTAGGGGATTTTGAGCATATGTTGCATTTCTTTTTCATTTGTTTCATCGGTCGAGCTCTCCTCCTATATGGTTTGATTGTTTATGGATTGGTGGCCTCTCTTTGAAGATTTTGAAGAGGTTCGAGTGATTTGTGAAATAGTTGTGGAGCTTGCCATCTCCAAGGGGGCTGACGAAGCCATCCGTAGTGAAGAGCTCACACTTTGTTGGCTGTGTCTCTGAAAAAAGAGAATGCTAGGTCATTTTGAAAATTTGTCTCTCGAACGTCCAGGCAACATCTTGTTTGCCACACCCTCTCCAACGAGGAGTTGAATATTGAAGGATTCGAACTCTTGTAAAACATCACTTGTTTCTTGTTCACTTTACATTCCGCGATTCATACTTCTGAATATTGCTATATCTTGTGTATATTTTGATTTTTTTGCTTTCTCTTGTATTTGCAAATTTTATTATTCACAAGTTATTGGTGCACTTAGTTGATGATACTATATTTATTATTTGTGCTTGGAAAGTATCCGAGTAGTTTATTTCTGCACTAGTTTAAGACAATTGCGTAATTGTTTTAAAATGACTATTTCACGCATCTAGGCGACATCTAGATCTTTTAGGCCTTGTTTACTTTGAGTGTATTTTGATCCCCAAGGGGATTGGGACTTTCACCAAATCCCCACAAATATTTTCCCCCACAATACACTAGCATGAGCTAGAGTTTTCAATTTAGGCAAAAATGAGGTGTTTGGTAGGGGGTATTTGGGGATTATCCCTTCTAAAGCCGGAGTAGTAAACGAACTATTGAGAATTTTCCGGGATCCATTATAATCCCCTCACTTCCCCTAGAATAAACTCCAAATACACTAGAGGTAAACAAGCCCTTAAGGAAGAGTAACAAGCTATGCCAAGTTGATCGAGAAGATCCGTACATGTTGGTGTTTGCCTACGTTTCACGTGATCACGACAGTGGAGGCATTTGCCAGTTTGCCACATGTACTTATGTAGTGCGATGTTGCCGATACACTACTGTGATCCAAGGGAAACGTGATACGGTCAGATTTATCCAGCATGCATGATTTTTCTTGTCAATGAAGGGATTATAGTAGACAGGGTGAAATGTATCTCATCATTGTCACCCATCCATATATATAAACTTGAATGGAACTTGAATTCAGTACACATGAATGTCAAATTCTATATTCCCTTCAAACCATTGAATGTACAAGGCTCTACCACATTACCTATCTGTGCATACAAGAGGCCCATGGGCACAACAAAATTTGGGCTGTACTTGATTGCACTCTTATCTGGCTTCAGGAAATGTTTTAATCATCTATGCCCTGAATTCTGAAGCTTCACCACCCCTTGTCCAGATCCTGGAACCATATCCAAGAATCTGTTTCATGTCTTGATGTTTGTGTGTGAACAATTCTTGGTATAGCGATTCACTAGCTAGGTGAGTGTCATATTGCATCAAGATTTATTAACTAATCTAAACTACAAGATATATGAAGTTAGCTGATCTCTAAGGGTTAAGTCCATAGCAAATTAATCAGTTTTTCCTTTATTGGATGCATCCATCATATTGTGGCGGTTTGGTGGTTCCATGCCAAGGCAATGTCTTGTGCAACCTTGACAGCATCTAAAGAGACACCAGAGAGGCCTCTCCTTGTGAAGCCAACAGAGTAGAGACCTGACTGCCCCTTCCAACCATCTGGGAATGGCACCCTTGGGTATCCTTCCCGGGTGAAGAAGTCATTTCCCTACAGTGGAAAACAAGAATCAAATGAGCAACTTTCAGAGTACACTTTTAATTAATAATTAGTACTACCTACTATCATCTTTTTAACTGTCAAATTAGCATTAGAAATCCCTACTTTGTTAGGCATCGCTACCAAACCCTTTTAGGAATCGTTTTTCGATATAGTACACCTTGCTTTGTCCTCTTAAAAAGTTAGCATAAAAGAAATATTCAGAAATTAGCCGGGACTTTTGTTAACTTTTCAGTTCATGTGTGAATAAGACTAGCTAAATGCCTCATTCGCAACAACAACAAAAAAACTAGCTAGATGCCTTATTTTTAACGAAAGGAAAAAGGCACCTACTATTAATCGTAAGTGCAATAAATTAACTTGTATAAGTATATGCACCTTGAGCCATTGGGGGACGTTGCTGTGGTAGCCGGTAGCCATTATAACAGCGTCAGCAGTGACGCAGCGTCCATCCACGAGCTCAGCGCCGTCACCGAAAAGCCTCCTGATCCCCGGTACGACGTCAATGTCGCCAGACCGGATCCTGGCAAGCGCGCCGATATCGAGTACAGGAGTCCTGCCCCTGGTGTTCTTGAGCTCCAGTGGCCCCGCGGACGGCCTCTTAATCCCGAGCTTCTCGAGGTTGCCGAGGAACAGCCACGCGAGGAGGACGAGGATCCTATCGACCAGCCACAGCGGCAGGAACCGGAGGAGGAAGACGGCCACCGAAAACGTTGCCACGCCGAGCATCTCCCGCGGCAGAACATGGACCTTCTTGTTGACAAAACATAATCCGAGATATTAAAGTCAGACGACGTCGTTCGGTTTCATAGAGGGTTTGCATGCATGTATATATACATGGACGTGTACATGTGTTAGCTTAGCTAATTTTCTGTTGTACTTGCGGCAACAGCAAATTGCTAAGCTAGAGTGCATGCTCACCGAGTCCCTGACGACCATGGCGGGGAGGGCACTGTGGTCGCATAGGTCGAGGCAGACCTCCATGCCGGAGTTACCGCACCCGACCACGAGCACGTGCTTGCCGCGGTACGGGGCGCCGGACTTGTACTCCGAAACGTGCAACACCTGGCCACGGAAGTCTTTCATGCCGGCGATCTCCGGCAGGACGCGCTCCGCGTTCTCGCCCGTGGCCACGACCAGCCACCGGCCGATGTACTCTGTTACTATCCCCGCAGTCTCCGCGTGCACCCGCCATAACCCGGCGGCGTCGTCGTACCGCGCCGACGTAACGGACGTGTTGAACCGCGGGCGGAGGCCGAAGCGCGCGGCGTAAGCCTGGACATAGGAGACGAATTGGCTCTTGGTAGGGTACTCTGGGTAGCTGTCAGGGAAGGGCATCCTCGGGAGCTCGCAGAAGCTCCTGGGAAGGTGGAGGCGGAGGCGGTCATAGGTGCGGTGCTGCCACAGAGACGCCACGCAGTCGGCGCGGTCAAGGAGCACCGATGGCACGCCGCGCTCCTGCAGGCACGCCGCCACCGACAGGCCCGCCGGCCCTGCACCCACGACGATTGGCCCGTTCACCCACACCACCGGGCTAGCAGCCATCGGCACGTACGAGTGTGGTCACTCGATCCCTTGAGAAGCTTTTTGTGGCTAGCTATGGTCTACTCTATATCCGTTTGATCAGTGATGGTGAGGGACCGAGGGAGAGGTGTGTGTGTAAGTGAGGAAGGTGGTGTAGGAGCGAAGGGCCAGTGCAGGGGTATATAAATAGGGGAGCTAAGGAGGGGAAGGTTGTTGATGTTGAATGAATGAAAGCAGACACGTAGTCTGAGAGCGATTAGACTCGCGGAATTTTTTGAATCGAAATTCCCCGTCCTTTCCGTCGGAATCGGAAGGAATCCAGTCGAAACATAATGTAATCCAAGCAAGCAGCTCCGATGATCATTAAGACGGCGTGAATGTGATGTGACGCCTAAGCGAAGTTGCTGAATACAATTGTATTACCAATATATATCTGGTTGCAGTGTGGTACAGTATGAAGCGGAAGTACTGGAGTGCAAACTAAACTAAGCATGGTTGCATGCATGGGCGAGTGCCGCTGTGGGGAAGCTCCTATGCATGGGTAGCGTATAGTACTTTTGACTTTTCGGACTATAGCGGGGAAATTGGGAGGAAAGCCCCTCCCGAATTGTTAAATCGTATTCCTCATCTTTTGAGAGCACGCGTAGCTGCAGCATATCCATGTAACCCATTATTTGATGAATGAATGCATGGGTCGATCAACACGGTATGGTTTCTTTAGTTCATGCATCAACTTTACGGTTTTTGCTAGGTTCTGCCATCTGGCCATGCATGCTCTCATCCAATCCAGTCCTTCCAGACTGAGTCCGGCCGTGACTCCGTGTCGGTGATATATCAATGTTGCCCGTCCCATTTTTACTTGCAATAGTTTGCCAAGTCACACACAAGTGTGATGCCATACCTACCAAAACGAACGCAAGTGTATGTTCATCATGAACCGTTCATTAGTAGGAAATAGCTTATAGGTGGAATCTTACAAGTGGCGTGAGATTAGTGGCGCACACGTGTGCGCCACCGGTAGCCAATTTTGATGCACCACTGGTAGGCTCTTCCCTACTAGTGGTTAGATTCGAATCCAACCCCACTCCACCGGTCAAACCGATTCCCACCGCCTAGAGTTGATTTTCTTTGCCATGCCACTAACCTCTCGGAACGGTCACGACCTAGCTCTCCCTGCCATGTTAACTGGTTGCCCTTGCCGCTCTCTTCTTCTTCTCTAAATCACCACTCACTCCGAAAAACAATTAGGAATACACACTTCGGCATTGTCGGCCACGCCACGAGTCGACCCTGAAAATTGGGAGCGGACAAAGCAATGTCGGACATTTTTCGATCCGTCCGGACCGATGGGACCACTAAGAACTGTTCTCATGTCTAGGCCGCCATAAGGCCGATGGAGAGGCTTATCGGGCATCGCTGGAGATGCTCTAAGTCTTAGCGTGCCATTTACAAACACAAACTTGATTTATCACTGTCCAACTCCTCCAAACAGAGACACATATTGGATTTAAATGTGGTCTTTCCTCGTCAATGTCGGCCAGTGAGGTTATATGGATCCCGGATGCTCTGGAATGATGGCGGTCATTCGGGTTATCTTGTGTCATGGGTGGTTGGCTTAGTCTTAAATGATTAGATGCTTAGATCCTCAGAATTTTGTTGGCTGATTTTTATCTTCATGTTAGGTGATCCATGAGATGTAATAAGATGTTGCTCGCTTGATACTTGTTGAAACTTTTATTTTATTTAAAGGTTGCATGCATCATTTTGATGCAGAGACTGGGGACAAATCTGCCATTTCAAAAACAAAACTCCTCCAAACTGGTTGTTCCTCTATGGAGCACCAGTTTCTCTCTTGTGATAGGAGTACAATCACCCTCTCTCTAACCCACCCTACCCTTTGTGGGAAGGACTTTATTCTCATTTTCCAAGTATGCAACACTATCATTACCAGTTCGATGTTACCGCCACAGGGATATATGACACATAATGAAAAAAAATGCCCATGTAAAAGTCAAAATGAGATGACTTGTGCATGGAATAAAAATCTAATATTAAGTCCAATGTGAATGCGGTAAAAAAAATCAATAATACCTTCTTGCGAATTCTTAATATTTTAGGTACACGGGAAACATGTTTTTATATCTCCAAAACAAATATTTAAGTTATCACTAGTAGAACCACCAGTGTTAAACATTGGTGGCCAATCGGTTTTACTAGAAAAAATGGAACCGACTCCAAACACGTCGCGCACTCAATCGTTTTTTTTATCAAAAGGACCAAATCCAAAGGAAAAAACAAATCCAATAATTAAGTATGGGATGTCAGGCAAAATACCAACAATTTCATAGTCGGTCAAAAAAATATCTGTCTCTAATAAAAATATTGGAGTCGGGTAAAATACATAACCGACTCTACTAATTTTAGGGTCGGTCAAAATCACGATCGACTCCAATAATATATTTTGAGTCGGTTTGTTAAAAAAAACCTGACTAATAGCCCTGGCCAGCCCCATATGCCAAGTAGCACGCATAAAACATTTGGCATTTAGGGGAAAATCATGGCAGACTCATGCATAGCCTAGTGTTGGGAGGAGGGTCTCATACCTTCCGACCCACCCGAGTTTGAGTCATGTTTCTCTTAATTATGGTGATGTCGTACCGGTATGAAACCTTACTTGGCATAAATCAGTAGGGATTATTACTCATGTGCCCCTGATTACTTAGTTGTGCTCAGTTTTCCCCACTTTTCAAACTTGTGCTCACTTCTCCCCATTCACCTATCTGAAACCCTCCGAAATGGTCAAAACGGAAGTTGTCGTCGGGTCAGCTGTTTGACAGTTAACTCTGACAAGTGGGGCCGCGTCGACTGAGTCGCTGGTTGGACCTGACAAGTGGGGCTTTTTTTCTGTGGCTTTGTTCGTTGGGTCGTGCTTGGCTTTGTACGTCGTAGGACGGGCCCGTTTGTTGATAATAAATTGAGCCTGCTATCGACGACATTGCACTGGATCAACCTTTTATGCATATGCGGATTTGGCATCGACGCAGCCTGCTATGCATGCGTTGCTTGCACGCACACATCGATTCACGCATGCATTGACCTGCTCGCTCAGTTTTCCCCACTTTTGAAACTTGTGCTCACTTCTCCCCATTCACCTATCTGAAACCCTCCAAAATGGTCAAAACGGAAGTTGTCGTCGGGTCAGCTGTTTGACCGTTAACTCTGACAAGTGGGGCCGTGTCGACTGAGTCGCTGGTTGGACCTGACAAGTGGGGCTTTGTTTCTGTGGCTTTGTTCGTTGGGCTGTGGTTGGCTTTGTACGTCGTAGGACGGGCCCGTTTGTTGATAATAAATTGAGCCTGCTATCAACAACGTTGCACTGGATCAGCCTTTTATGCATATGCGGATTTGGCATCGACGCAGCCTGCTATGCATGCGTTGCTCGCCACGCACGCATCGATTCACGCATGCATTGACCTGCTGCATGCATGCGCGCCGCCACGCACGCATCGATTCACACATGGATGCTTCCCTGCCGCTCGATCCAGTCGCTCCGCAGGCAGCCGCCGCCATGCACGCAGACGCGCACACTCGATTCAGTTGTCGCGTCGTTTCACGCGTAGAGTCACGCACTCATGCATCGATTCACGCATTGATGCAGTGTGTAAACGGTCAAAAAAAGCCTAGGCTAGACATACGGATCGACACGCGCCTCGATCCAGTGTGAAAAACGGCATTTCCGTGTACCTCCCCTCTTCCTTTCCCCCGGCTATTTAAACCACCCCTCGTTGCCTCTTTCTCTACACATCCATATGCGCCTCGTCCCTTCTCTTCTTCACCAAAAACCAAAGCAATCTAGCAGCGACGCCAAGATGCAGTACAACGGGCCGACTTTTTGCCTGCCGCCCACCGTGCCAGAGTGGCGGTACCCCGCGGGAGTTATCGTCGAGACCTTGCTCTGCGTGTGGGCGATTTCACGCTGGAGGGGTGCTCGTGAGCTTGCCCAGGGGTTCCTCCGTGCGGGCTCGCCGGTCATGTTCCGCCTCAAGGAACTGCGTCCCCATGCCACCGCGATGCCGACAAGGCTTGTTTCCCACTTCTCCAACAGGTTCGGCCAGGTGTTTTGGTGTGGGTGCGAGTTCATCACATTCACCACCTACAACTTTTTTCTTCACCGACGTGGAGAGCATCTTTCCTGCCGCCAACCGCATGCACAGCCTCCCGTACTATCTCGCCGAAGACGACCAGGAGGAGGAGTGAAGAAGGCGGTGAAGCCAAGCCGGTGTTGCGCTAGCTAGTGTGTTAGGGTTTATCTTTATCTATATGTCGTGTGAGTTCGTGTGTGTTGCCCATGCGAGGAGTTCTATCTATCTGTGCGGTGTTATATGTAAGAACTGGTATTTTTCTTTATTTATCTAAGTTATGCGTGTTATATTAATGGTGTGTTATATTTTTATTTATTTTAGTCATGTATTTTTATATTTATATTTTATTTGTCCCAAGTTTAGGCACGGCTAATTAACGTGGGAGAAACTAAACAAACTAACTAAAAATGAGAATAAGGTGTCAAAAGAAGTTATATCTCAGTGATTGTTGAGATAAGCACACATAATCAAAACATATTTATGAACTAAAAAAATAATCAAATTAAAATGAGATTTAATTTTAAAGACGTCCCTATTTGTATGGGATTATTTAGGTAGCCCTTGTATTTTACTAGTTTGTCAACAAGTAAAAAAGAAAAAAAGAACATATTGTGTTGCACGTGCATGGCTACTAGTTTGTCAAAAAGAAAAGAAAGGAACGTATTTAAAAAACATTCTTTTTTGCATTTTGGGAACCCTTTGTATTTTACTAGTTTGTCAACAAGCAAAAAAAGAGACGTCTTTTTAAAAGCACATACGATTAAGGGAAATCAAATAAATGAAAGCAAAAAGAAAAATCCTCGAGGAAATAGAAGAGCTTGGGCAATCAAATTAATGAAAGCTCTTTGAATCGTAGAAAGAAAATCAATCAAAAGATAAAAAGAACGAAGCCATCGTTCAAAAAAAAGAAACAAAGGCACCGCTTGTTTGTGGGCCTCATTTATCCTTTGTGGGCCTATCACAACTTGATTCTGTTTGGGCCCAAAAACTAGGTTTTTTTTCTGGCACTCGGTGTAACTGACGAACTGAACTGAAGAAAACTTTGGCAAGTACTGCAACTGCGAGAGAGAAGAGATGAACTCGAGGTTGTGCTGCACAAATACTGCTAACTATCATCTGACGAGCTGGTTAGCTAACAAACTAACTGACAAAACAATAACTGGTAGTTGTCTTCTGATGAAACTGAAACTGTCGAAAACTAACACCTAAACTGCAGAGGTTCAGAGATCGAGAGAGATGCAGGGTTTGTTCTCGCATTTCAGGCACACACTGAAATCCATCGCATTAAGCTTCCATGGCCATGATTAAGCTAAACAGTAACAACAAGCACACTGAAAACATCTTAACGAGTGATGACCTGTGGCGCCCCGACCGCTTAACTATACAGAGATGCTGTGTGTCACCGGTTAGGCGATACAACCGGAGGTTACGGGTTTACCACTCCCCTGCCAAAACCTTTGACAGGCGTTGCTCGAAATGGATCATCGGCAACACAACACCCCGATTGATGCCCAAACGCAGGCACAACTATCAGTGCATAATAGAGAGATCAAGACTTGTGGAACAACTGGCACATCACAGACTCTACGACTCAAAGCATTATAGTTCAACTCTTATAATAGAGAAAGATAGCAACTATTACAACCAGAGGTCACAGACCCAACATTACATCATGCGGAAGCGAATTAAGTTGTTCTAAACAACAAGAACCAAATTATGGCCTAAGAGGCCTATAGATAAATATTCCAGCGCCAGCTGTTCCGAGATGTCCCAAGCTGCCACCTGGGATCCCCAGACTACTCGTCGACGTCCACATAGAACCCACCTTCAGTGTCGGTGAAGTCCTCCACTGAAATCAATAAAACAACGTTGAGTTCGACGAACTCTGCAAGATTACTAGAGCTACTAGCTCAATGATTGAATTTCAAAGGTTTTAGGGCTGTTTTGAGTAAAGCCGGTTTTCTTTATAAAAGGCATCAGGCATCGACTAATCAGAATATTTTCAAAGGGGGTAAGAAGTAAACATCTTTTCCTTTGATCATCTCCATCAACAACCACCATCATTCACTGCACCTGTCTACCAAGGCACCTCCCGGAATCACCCTCGAGGAAGTCAACCTTGCATTCTTGGTAGTACCTTTAGTACTCAGGTTTTAATCATTCCGTTCAAGTTTTCTATGGTCTCTGAATCCGGCACCAAGTCGTCCATAACCGTGGACACGGCCTTTCGAAAAGATTTACCCTGCAGGGGTGTACATTGTTTGCCACGCGTACCGTCCGGCCCATTGCCGAGCTCTTAGCTCTCTTCGTTGGAAAGTCGGCTGGGTGGGAGCGGTCACGACTTCTCCCTCGCTTGAGACTAACCCGGATCATCAGTGGCGGTAGGACAGGTTCAGTGCCTCCAACACCCTGCCCCGCGGCCACTCATTTTCCTAAACACCACCATCCTCATCCTAGTCCTGGCCACCATCTTCACGCACACTCAAATGGAAGCTCAAACTAGAGAACCCTCGGCTAGCCCCTCACAAGTTATTTAGTCGATGAGGGTTCCTGCTACTGCATAGGCCTCACGCATGGTAGCACGCTCGGTCTTGGATCGAAGGCGAGAACTCGCACTTAGGCGGCGAGAACGAGACAACCCACCACATCCCCGTGGCCTCTCATCCCCGCCTTTAAGCAGTTTATTAATGTCACCACAATTTTCCACCACATCCGGTCATTCCATCAACTGTTCCGACAATGAAACATCCACCGGACGACTAAGCATTTAACTAAGCATGGCTAAGCATATACATAGCAGGTATAATTAACTCCGGCCAACACTTCAATATTATGGATATTAGGAAGGATACAGGTAATGACAACAGGTATCTAATGCAACTAGTAGGATACTCTACTCCAAGCAAAAGACATTTAGAACCGAATGCAATATTATAGTGGGGAAAATATTTGCGGAAACATAGGAGGAGACATGCTCAGAGGGGGATTACGCTTGCCTTGTTCAGGGGGTTGGTAATACAGGTCGTCGGAGTATTGCGGTGGAAACCTGACTGCTTGATCTATCGATTCATAAAAACACCGGAAAGACATAATCAATAACCACACAAGCAAAAAGGTGCAATGCACAAATGCATGATGGCATGACATTTTAATGCACTGTATTTTAACTAACAAGTTAAATGGGGTGCAAGGAATATTTCTAATAACCAAAACAGTTACACCCCATAATTACTTAATGCTTTTCCTAACCTTTAGATAAATACAGTACTGATATTTGGTTTAATTATGCATGCAAATGATGTTACTGGACAGTGCTTACTTTTCCGAGCATTTTGATATATTAAACACAATTTTCTGAAATACCAATCAAAAGTTATTGCATTTTCAAAATTTGATTTAATGCTGCCATTTTAGCAAATCATTTTACACATCACTAAAACTAATTAACCATGTTTGGAAACAAGGTGAAACATGAGGTATATTAAGTGTTGAACATTTTGATAGGTCAAACTTAATTTTGGGATCATTATTTTTAGAGTTATGGATTTTCCAAAAGCCTTTTCTTTTCTGCTATTTTCCTTATTTTAATAAAACATCAATTGAACTAATTTATTTGGATGTGTGAGTTATGTCAACAGACACACTTTATTTTTCTGAACATTTTGATGTCTTGCTTGTAATTTTTGAAGCAGTATTTAAAAAGTTAGGGATTTTAGAAGTTTAAACCATTTTCTGTCCTTTTATTATTTTTCCGAAGAACACGGTGAAACGTTTTTCACCGAGGGGCTGGCTACCCAGTGCCACTGACGGGTGGGGCCCGTGCGCAGGAATCCAGATCTGGATCTGGGGATTTCTCACTGAGGCAGAGCTAGTCAGTGCAACTGCCATGCGGGCCCAGGTGCCACGCTGGCGCGGGAAGCCGCGCTGGCCGCCACGGTCACTGACCGGTGGGGCCAGGCTGTCAGCGCGAAGAAAAAGGAAAAAGGGGTGCGCCTTTGCGTCTGCGGGGAGTCAAACTCGCGACGCGCGCGAGTGCGGCACGGCGCGGTGCCAGTGGGCTGCTGCGGTGGATGTGATAGGGAGTAGGTCAGGGTTCTTTTGTAGTGTGCGCGCGGGATCTGACGAAACTGAAGAATAATCTTAAGACTTTTGCGGTGGCGCGTCGGCGGTAAGGTGAACGGCGACGACCACGGTTCGGTAGCGCTCCGGGTGCGTGGGTGCGTGCAACCGAGTGCAGGAGAGGTGGCGAACCTTGGGTGCGTGTTTGGGTGGAAGAACAAGGACGCATGGCTCGCATTCTTCATCGACGAGGTCACGGCCATGGAGGAGCCGAGGACGGCATCGAGCTACGCGGAGCTACTGAATCGAGGCGAGAGGGATGGAAAACATGTCTACGAGGACGGCGTGCTCACCCTAGACGCGTGAGTACTCGTGGCGGCGACGGAGGAGGTCGGAGACGGTGGCGAGCTTGCTCGACGCGCGGCGGCCGGAGCGGAAGAAGACGCGGACGACGGTGACGATTTCGGGCTCCCCTTCCCGATTCCTTGTACGCGGAGGAAGAGGAAGACGAGGCGGAGTCGTTGGACTTCTTCGATCTGCTCGGGGCGGCCTCAGTCGACGGCGGCGAGCTCGGCCATGGCAGCTAGGTTTCGGCTCCGTGGGGAAAAACGAGAGAGAGCAGAGGGAGCAGGTGAACTGGAAGAAATATCTGGGGAGAGAGAGTAGAGGAGCGTCGTGCTGGTGCTCTTATCTTCTCGCGCGGCAGGGGAGGCCTGGGCGCACGGCGAGCTCGGCCACTGGCGCCATGCCGTGCGAGCTGTGGCTACAGAGAAGACGACCAAGCTTTTACAGAAAACCCCCTGGCTTTTCCTCAAATCATGTTTCTCATATTTTCAGTATATTTTAGTGTCGCAGCAGTGGAACATGGGGTTCCCCTAGTACTGCCAAAGTGGGTCCACCCCATGTGGGCCCAAGATGAAGATGGACAAGACCAAGACTCAAGTCAAGCTGGCGGGTTCACCGTCAGGACACGCAAGGCCTACATCGACAAAGGGCTCCGGTCCTAGGGACCTGCCGGGTCCCCGAACCAAGCAAGAAGGCCAGGAAGGACCCGAGAGCCCGAGTTCCCGGCAGGAGGTCAGGCTCCCTCTCGGGTACCTCCCCACGTCCCTGTGGATAAGCTCTCCACCTCACCGCGGAAGACTTGGGAAGCAAGGCGAAGGCAGCGCGGGCGGGAAGCACGTCCCGTGGTGGTGTCAGCTCCTGTCCACCCCAAGGCGGACGCTCCCACCTAACCCAAAGGAGACGCTAGGCTGAGGAGAGGCCACGTCTCCTCCTAAACTAGATGAGGAGGGTCCTTCACCCCGAAGGTCCCTCATGCCCCTCACGTGACCCTGTGGCAACCCCTTAGCCTATAAAAGGAGGACCAAGGCACGGAGGAGAGGGAGGTCGAAAGGTGGAAAGGAAAGGTCGAGAGCAAGGTCGAACCAAGGCAGAAGTTCGACCAGAGCAAGACTAGACTAGGGCTGCGAAGGTAGAGGGGAAGGTGATCTCCTCTGGGTCAGGATCTGTCCTTCTTCTACCTCCAGCCAAAACCCTTCGGGTACCCCATCCGGGAGGTTCCATTGTAAGCTACACTATGAAGAACCCATCAATCCAGACATGCAGGAGTAGGGCTTTTAGCCTCCGGGCGGCCTGAACCTGGGTATCTCCTTGTGTCCCTTTGGTTGCATGCTTTGATCGTGGAGAGGAGAGCTTGATCTATACTCCGCCCGAGAAGACGATTCTCAGCCTCCTTCATGCCCCGTGCCGAACCTAAAAGGGGGTATCCTATACTCCCGGTGTCCGTGCATCGAGACACGACATCTGGCGCGCCTGGTAGGGGGCGCAAGCGCTGGTTTCATCTTCATCAATTTCATCGGCAAGTTCTTCGTCAAGCATGCCACGGATTTGACTTGGTTTCCCCCACAAATCCCCAAATTCTTCTTTGATTTTGAGAAATTCAAAAATTTCCACCAAAAATAGCCCCAATTTGCTTTTGGATCGATCTGAGATTTGAGTGCGTTTTTGCAAGTTTTGATCCATAGATCTATTGCTTTACGAGTTGATCTACCTTCCTTTGCGTTCCCATGGCCTAATTCCATCATTTGCCCCTCCGATTCAGTGTTTTTCGGCGAGTTTTTCCGCCAAAATCGCGGAATTTCGCATTCTCGGGAGTGTTCTGCGACCTCCAGCGGCACTACCGCTTATCCATCATGTCATGGGGGTCATTGTCGGTGTAATTGTCGTAGTAGTCCCCCCATGTCCTCAAAGTTTGAGGCATCATAGTCCATGCGACTCATCGTGTAGTCCTCCTCATAGGCTCCATAGTTGCATTCGCTCTCCCTAGACATGTCAACTCACAAGACAAGTGTATATATGTGGAGTGGAAAGGAACTAGAACACAACCTCTCACCTTGTAGATAGTATTGGACGTCGTGGACAACCAAGGGAAACGATCACAAAGTAAAATGCTTGTGTTCAAGTATCCAAAGCAAACTCCAAAACACACACGGCTTAAAAGTTGGCAGGAAGGTATGGTAGGTGGAAAGCAAATTGAACCAACCGGAAACCAAGATATTGTCAAAGCAAGTAGAGAACCACGATGATCACAAAGCAAAACAAGTCAATCTCAAAAGATAGGAAACACACGCGCGGAGAGATAAATGGGACTCGTGCAACCAAGAAGTGAGCTAATGAACCATATGATCCTAGCGAAGATTATAAGCTCGTGTTGCACAAGTACAAGGAGAGCTACTAGCTTGATTGCAATTTATTTGGTGGGCTACAAGATTTGCACAACAATGCACCACCTACTAGATGTTCATCGAGCTTGCGCTTTCCTACAAGATATGGCAAGTGGTGTTTCTTTCTTTTCTTTCTTTTGATTTGGCATTTTTTGCTTCTTTTCTCTTTTCGCTCACTCACTTCTTTTTATGCCAACAACAAGATATATGATATATGATAACTAGCGCATGCAATTTTGCTCGGAAACTACACGGTGCAAATGTGCAAAGCCCAAGCAATCATCAAGAGCTAGCCTCAATAGGACAAGATAAACACAATGGTATGATGGCTATCAAAGGAATGGCAAGGGGTGAAGGTTGGCAATGTTATACCTTTCGTCGATGTTCTTCACCCGTTGATGTAGAAGCTTCGTGCTTGTCCACCAATTTTGGTGGTGGTGGATGATGGATCTTCCGTAATGGTGACAAAGGCCTTGATCGTAGCTTCGAAACGAGCCGAAGAACACCAAAAACGGAGTCGGGAATCAAAAGATATGGCCAAAACAATTTTCAGAATTTTCAGTTTTCCGAGGTACCGCTTAACCCAGCGGTAGTACCGCTGGAGGTACCGCTCAAAGCCGTTTTCGGCGGTACCGATTGGCGGTAGCACTGTAGCGGCGGTAGTACCGCTAGAATAAGCGGTAGTACCGCTGCGGGTCGCAGAACGCGCCCGAGAACGCGAAAATTCGCGATTTTGGCGGAAATTCTCGCCGAAAAACCTCAAATCGGAGGGGCAAATGATGGAATTAGGCCATGGGAACGCAAAGGAAGTTAGATCAACTCGTATAGCAATAGATCTATGGATCAAAACTTGCAACAACGCACTCAAATCTCAGATCGATCCAAAAGCAAATTGGGGCTATTTTTGGTGGAAATTTTCGAATTTCTCAAAATCAAAGAAAATTTTGGGGGATTTGTGGGGGAAACAAAGTCAAATCCGTGTCAACCATGCTCTGATACCAAATGATGAGGAAAGGACCTCTAGGGTGGCCCGATCTTCACGGATTGACGGGGATGTGGACGAACGCACGCAAGAACACGAGGAACACGAAGAACACCAAGAAGAACGCCCCGAACACAAGAACACGCACACGATACAAGAACCGTTTCCCTTACCGGTCGGTCCAACCGGCCCAATAGAATCCACACGAAGGTGGAGAGATCGGCAAGTAGATACAAGAAGGGATCTTGAACGGTTGTTTCTCCAACGGCCAACCAAGCCGCTCCAATAAAGTCACCCGAGGATGAAAGATTGGCGAGTAGTCAAACTACAAGTAGAGGTCTTGAATCCACGAAGAGATCTTCTCCACAAGGGGAGGAACCATCCCCGCAAGGGAGGAAGGAGACCGTCTTGAGGTGGGGAGCCTAGCTCTACTCTAATCTCAAAACATAGTCTAACCCTAGATCTATCCAAGGGGTACATATATATAGTGTTGACCAACAGGGGGTAGGTGGGGAAGGGATTGGGGCCTCCAACCCGTGCTGATTCCCGCAGCGGCGGTACTACCGCTGGGTAAAGCGGTAGTACCGCTGGTGCGGGCTGGGCGCCCGCTTCCCACCTCGGCGGTACCGGTTGGTACCGCTGCAGCGGTACCGCTTGGTACCGGACAAGCGCTCCGAAGCTGGTTCCAGCGGCAGCAGGGGCGGTAGCGTCTCGGGCGGTAGTACCGCCTATCCCAGCGGTACTACCGCTGCCTGTATCTTTTCTCCTCTTCCTTCTTCTCTTCCAAGCCACCGTCTTGGCGTCCTCCATTCCTCTTGCACCTTGGTCATCCTCCCGTGTACACGTACCCATCATGACACACCTAGCAATGCAAGAGGAGTGATGGTCAAGTAGTATACCGTCCAAAGGAGACATATCGTGACTCACATAGTGGAAGGAGTTCACCTTTGAGGTCCATTGTGACTTGTGGAGTGTTGGAGTACTTGACATGGTGATGGTCCTAGGTTGGGCTACATCACCGAAGAAGAAGGGAGACCCTGCGGCGTCCAAGCCGGTTTCTCCCTCAGCACTCAAGCTTCAGCTGAACGTCGTGCTGCTGGCGCCGGCGGAGCGTCTCTCTCCGTCCCCGCCTCCCATGGAGAGGGTGGCGCCGGACGAAGTGGACGGTCATGACAAGGACAACGGCCCTGGTGGAGCGGCGGCTCTGAAGGGCTCCACCATGCCTCCTCCTCGCTCGGGGGAGAAGAGCGTCTGCAACGGCGCTGGCAAGGAGCCCACCGCTGGAGGAGGGAACCACGGCGTTCGCCCCAGCGGGGATCCACGAGCATCCAAGAGCAAGACCTCTGCGCATTCGCCTTCGGACGCTCAAGCTCGCCATGATGCTCTAGTCGCTGCCAAGGCCCTGATGCAGTTCCCTCAAGCAGCGGCGATCCCAAGGTCTACCAAGAATGGTGGACTCGCGTCGAGAGGCTCCTCGACTTCGCCGATGGTGGTCCATGGGTCGAGCCCACTCAAGCTCCCACCGTCGACGATCCGGAGCACACAAGACAAGACACGTGATCCGCGAGGCCAGCCTCGTGGTGAACGTCAAGCCAAGACGGCGCCTCCTGGCACCGCGCCACCGATGGCTGATCGGCTAAACCGCGATCACGGCGAGGCCATCTCCATCGGTCGTCTACCTCGCGTAACCCAGATCTTCGTGACGAGCTCAACAACCGTCAGAACGAGGATATGCGCACCCGCATCGAGCGCCGCCGAGAACGTCACCGCCGGGAAGATCGGGGCATCGACCTTGCCGAAGGCTGCCTCGCCCTCGCCCCCGAGTTCCGCCACTTCAAATGGCCCAAGAAATTCAAGATCGACGTTCTCCGCTACGACGGCACCCGAACCCCCGGGACTTTCTGCAGATCTACTCTCTTGCTGCGATGGTTGCCGGGGCCGACGAGGTCATGATGGCCAACTGGTTCCCATTGGCCCCGAAGGGAGACGCCCAGACTTGGCTCTCAACCTTCC